>CM068372.1:178102997-178527997 GCA_034769895.1 Magicicada septendecula
ACCTCACTGTGTCCTCGCCATCTAGCAATTTCTCCAATTCCCTGTTGTTCCGTATGCGCCATTCTTCACCTTCCTTCACTGGTCCAAAGATTTTTCTTCTTTCAAAGACTCAATAAAGTATGTAAATGTGGATAGTTAAGTACTCTAAAGCAGTAAAGTTTTTCCCATCAGGGCACGGAACTTTTTTTTGTTTTTCCTTTTTTCCTCTGTTTCACTGAGCAAACAGTGGTGTTTTAACTTGATTCGATTTTTCCATTGCATACTAATACTGGCAAGATTGAGCATCCCGTTGAATTATTTCAGTAAATTCCGTTTCCAGTGTCGGATAACCGTTTTGTTAGTTTTATGATTTTACTGTTCTGCAAAGCGATGTTTCCAAAACGTGAGCGGTAAGAACATCCAATGACGAGAGAAGTAGACCCAAGTTGTTACGAGTAAGGAGAGCTTCTTCAGCTGGAAGCCGTTTAGACAGGACGGTACTGCTGGAATGAATCACTCAGGTAATCGCCGGGGCATCCATAGTTTTACATAGGCTATACTAAGATCATTTCAACTCTCGATGTGGAAATCATGGCCACAGACTCCAGATACATAAATGTGCAAGGCGCAGGTGGTCACGAAAGTTGTAGCCAAGACGACGCCATGTAGAGGGATGATATAGTTAAAGACTGTAACACAGTAAATTGGAGTAAAGATCACTGGACAATGATTGAGAACGCATTCGCTCGGTAGAAGGTAGATAAGTGCTGCTACTGATTATACGCGCGCGTCACCCCTTCTCCCCTGTGTACAGTCTGTCTCTCTTTTATGATAGGCTATGGATCTTTAATTACTTTTTTGTTGTTTTGCCTTAACACATGTCAATTGTGTAGCACCTGGGACCAGACTTCAAACTTCTGTTATAGTCAATTTAAATACTTCCATTTTATAAAACAGAACATGATATATGTTGCAACAGTACATATATTTGCATATTTGTCCAGGGCGGTATGTTTGTAAATATTTAGCGTAGAAAAAATATATGATGAACAGTTTTAACAATATTATGCAGGATAAGAATTGTCAGAAAGCGTACACCTGCCCCGCGAGTGAATACAGCGCTTGTGTGTGTGAACGCAAGCTACGACAGGCAAAAATCTACAATGGGGTGATGCGTACGAATTCTCTGTAATCAGGTTTTAACCGGATAAAAATAAACTAATTAATACGTTTTAAACCTGTGAACAAAGACTTACCCCAATTATAAAAACACCATTACATTAAGGAATTTTTAACGTATATAGTGATGTAAAAGTATTGCAGAAATTTGCAATAATAAAGACGCCAGGTAATTTAGTGTTAATTACTAGTGTAATTAAATAGTAATTAGTAAGTGTGTTATATGTGAGTGACCAGGAAAAAATTACGCAAACGATGATATCGCTCGTGCTACGAGGATGTTTACGAAATCGCGAAAATGAACCAAAAAGTGATTTGTAATTAAAAGGACGCTTTGCACGAAGTGACAATACCTAACAGGTCGAAAACAGTCCTAGACTTGTCAGATTGCCGTCCAGTATAAATACCACCGGCAATTTTGGGGCGGTCTCAGACTCAAGAAATCTTCACACAACGTCACGCTGCTGATCTGCTGACCGATCGACATCTTTACCACACACACCAAGACTTATGGAGGAACTCTGGACCATCACAAACAACAACCCGTAGAGACAGAGAACACAGCATCGACATAATCATCATTATCAAATTCTCAGGATTCAAGACACACACACACACACGCGCGCGCGCGCGCGGTAACGTCGGCAGTACGCAGGTGATGAATAAACAATTATATTTTTGTTTGTGAAAAGAAATCTCAAAAAGAAACTTATATATGAACAGTAAAGACTTAAAGTTTTAAATATAATTACTGTACATAAATTTAAAGGGTAGTTAAAGAAAACAATTTAATTTAACAAGAAAATTTAAAAATACTAATCTTTTGTTGTATATTAAAATTTGGGTGTGTCAATAGAAATAAGTAATAGGTTGGAAGTAAATATTATTATTTTTTTTTTATAGCAACAATTAGGCTAATTTTATTCTAGAGATTGATTATTATTTTTGTTTGTAAATGAGTTGCTATTATTATTTAAAATTTGAGTCAAAGTCAGACACACTGAAATAAAAAGGTTTACATAATTTGTTTAACATGTCTGTTTAGCTAGTAAGATTATATGGTTGTTTATTTTATATGTCATGAACAGCATAGAAGGTTACATTGTATTTGTGTAAACTTATAAAAGAAAATATTTTTATTTATCTAAGATTCGAATTTTTTAATATTTGCATATTTTCTATTAATATTAATAAATCATAGAATGATTATTTTGAAACGGTTAATTAATTATTTCATGTCAACAACATCTCACTCCTCTTTGAAAATTATTTAGTTATTGTGCAACTACATGTTATACTTGACGCAACGAGAATAAAAAAAATCCTGCGACCTGGCCGGTGTAATACACTTCATAGTTGCGTTGAGTACATGGTAATGTATTTGTGTGAATTTTTGAAATACTTGTAACGTTGGCTAACACACACACACACACACACACACACACACACACACACACACACACACACACACACACACACACACACACACACACACACACACACACACACACACACACACACACACACACACACACACACACACACACACACACACACACACACACACACACACACACACACACACACACACACACACACACACACACACACACACACACACACACTTTCAGGGTCAGATAAAAATATCTATATTGTAATCGATATACACAAATTGTGAACGTTTTAAAGCGTTATTATAATGTTTTCTTTCTTACTAACGCTTCATAGAAAATGCAGTGTCGCATAGAAAAGTGAATTTCTAGCTGAAAATCACAGAATAGCTGAAAGAGCGTTTAAACCGATTTAAAAAACTGTTAAGTCATACCTCAAGACTTTAAACTAAATATTAAGCCTAATTGTTTTTAAAAGTTTATTTTCAATTGTCCCTTTTTTCAAAATAGTATTCAGAGTAATAAATAAATGTGACAAAATTACTAATTCTGAGGAACGTTCATAGCATATTAACATAATCGTGCACGTGTTTTAAAAGATGTATGATTTATGGATCGTGGGCATGCGACCCAACACAAGCTAGTAAGATTATTATACAAAGAATCTGATCGGCTAAAGTAGTATACACAGTTGAACGCGTTGAAATACCTTTATCTGATACTTAAGTTTGATACTTATGTGTTTATTATTTAGTCTTTTCTTTAATGCAGAATAAAAAAATGTATGTCCTACATAAGTTTTGTGATATCGATTCCATTGAGTGCGGAAACAAAGATAATAAATAATTGAGAAGTCAGTGTCTAAAAATCTCTAGTAATAATTGTAGTCGTTGTTAATGTCAATTAATGTAATTAACGTATACCATGATCATATAATTATAATATAATTGAAAACGGTTATGGTTTTAAAAACTTCGTACTGTTTTAACAACGGGTTTAATTTACAGTTTCAGTTTTTTATTACAAGATACGTAAAACAGTATACAGAAGACATGTTCATTCCAAGAAGTGTCAGTAACAATACGTTACGGTTTCTTTAACCCTAGACAGTTTTAGTGTTTGCCTACTCTGACTGAAGACAATGAGGTACGTTTTTTGATTATATTTTACTGAAACTGAAATTTTGTTTACCGTTCACAGCGTAATCTTTTAGATATTTAGATATACATCTATCGTTTGAATGACTGTTAACATGTAATTTGTACTACACGTATAGTTGTTTGTTAATTCATAGAGGAATGCATTAGCCTACTTTAAAACGCGCCTGAAACCACTTTGAGTTGAATCCAGGTAATAGGATGGTAAGGCAGAGAGGTCTAGTACACAGTATCGTTGAGTCGAAGTAAAGCATCCCTCTTGGAACAGCAGAACGTCAAACCCCTACGGCAATTCTCTCCGTAGGGCTGTCGAAGATGATCCCAGTGTCCTCATCATCGGCCCGTCCGAACCGACACACTTTCCCAGTGCGGGTTATCCGCCGGATGTCCTTGATATTGTAATTGTCAAGGCCATCCCCTTTCATCTACAAGTCAGCGCGGTGTCGGACCTCTCGTCCGATCTCGACCCCCTGCTTGTAACTGTCTTGCTGCCGTCGGTCTCACCCCGACTTCCCGATCGTCCTGTTAGGAGAGTCAATTGGCGATCCTATCACGATGATCTGGCCAGGCAGTTGCCATCTGTCCCTCCGGACCCACTCGTCTCTTGTGACGACGTGGATCTCCGGGTACATCAGCTCCAGGACCTCGTTCAGTCTGCAATGGACAAGCACACCTATACTGTTCCGGTGAGTAACAAACGCTCCGACCTTCCTGCGGAAGTTCTCCAAGCCATCCGATTACGGCGCCAGCTCCGCCGCAGATGGCAGCATACCCGTGACCCTGCCGCTAGTCGGCGATTTCGAGCCCAGTCGGAACACGTCTCGCAGCTTCTGCTTGACGTAAACTCGGATCGATGGGACTCCTATTTGGAGTCCTTGGAAGTCGACCACGCCTCCGTATGGAGACCCGCTGGTAGACTAAAAGGCGAAAAGAGGACTCGCCACCCCTTGAATACCCCGGACGGCACTGTATACTCTGCAGAAGGCAAGGCGGAAGTCTTCGCCGACTGTATTGAGGAACAGTTCACCGTCCATAGAGGCATCTCTGACCCGGCTCATACGGCCGTCGTCAGGGATTTTCTATCTGGATACTTTTCTGCTCCCCCCCCCAATGATCCTCCTAATTCGGTCGACGAGGAAGACCTTGCGTCTGTACTTAGCCGACTGAAGAAGAGAAAGGCCCCTGGCCCCGATCGCATCGGCGCCGCTGCGTTGCAGAATCTCCCGCCTTCGGCAGTTGACGTTCTTCTTGAGCTGTTCAACTCCTGTCTCCGGCTGAGGTACTTCCCCCGCCTGTGGAAAACCGCTAATGTCATCATGATCCAGAAACCCAAAAAGCCGCCCACGCTACCTGGAAGCTACCGCCCGATATCACTATTGCCAGTAATCTCGAAGGTATTCGAGCGCCTTCTCCTGGCACGTATTCGGCCCCTGGCGGATGGTTTCATCCGCGAGGAGCAGTTTGGGTTTAGGCCGAGGCACTCGACTACTCTTCAGCTAGAACGGGTTGTAACCTGCCTAGCAGACGCCACCAACAATCAACAGGCAACAGGCGCCGTCCTGTTGGATGTGAGCAAAGCCTTCGATAAAGTCTGGCACGAAGGCCTGCTCTACAAACTGGCGCATTCGCCACTCCCGGCATCTATCGTCCACTTGCTCCGATCCTATCTGACGAATCGCACCTTCAGGATCAGCGTAGATGGGGCGTTCTCTCGGGTTCGCCCTGTCGCCGCCGGCGTCCCGCAAGGATCAGTCCTCGGCCCCGTTCTGTACGTACTGTACACGAACGATCTGCCTGTTTATCCCGGGGTCGCGTTATCTCTATTTGCCGACGACGCGTTGTTTCATTTTAGCTCGCTTTCGCCTTGGCGGACGAGCGTAATGTTACAACGCCAGGTGGCTATGCTTCCGGACTGGCTAAGGAAGGCGGGTAGCGATCAATACGGAGAAATCCGAGGCGATCTGCTTTACTCATAAGTCCATTTCCCGATGCCAATCCCTCTCCTTAGAGGGGAGACCCATCAACTGGACTGAGACGGTGAACCTAGGTGTTCGGCTTGATCGGCACCTAAACTTCAACGCCCACGTGACCGCAACCCTCAACAAGGCTCGAGGCGTCAGAGCCAAAATATCACCTATGCTTTCGCGGAACAGCTGCCTGGCTGTCCGTACCAAACTTACATTGTATCTACTGTTCCTCCGAACAGTACTCACTTATGCGGCGCCCGCTTGGTGGCCTCTCCTGTCGGCCACCAACAGGCATAGGCTGACTACATTTCAGAACTGGACCCTACGCTCTCTCACGGGTCCCCGTGGTATGTGCGAAATTCCGCCATTCATCGGGGCCTCCGTGTTCCCACCTTAGAGGTCTTCGTCTGGTCCTTGGCAACGAATTTGTTCGCCAAGGCAGGCGAGTCCCCTTATCCGCACCTCCAAAGGCTGAATAGGTCAGGGCCCGCTCTAGCGGTTAAGTCGCCCCGGACAAAAAGACAAATTGCCGCCCCTTAAGAATATATATATATTTTTTAAATAAAGGTACATATTTTTTTTTATTTTCAATAAAAATTAAATCATTTTATTTACATTTTAATAAAAGCATATATTTAGAAAGAAACATGTAACATAACATAATATTGACAATCAAGTAGTACAAAACTGTAGATTCTACTTTTTATGTTAAATAAAAGTCAAATCGTTTTAAATTATAATCAACACATACATATATACATATTTAGAAAGAATCATGTAACATAACATAAAATTGATAATCAACCAGTACAAAACAGTAGAAATTAATTAAGAAATATCTGTACCTAGCCACAAATTGTTAACCATATAATTTTTCACATTTTAAATGCTATTAAAAATGTGTATTATTGCACAATCAATCAACATACCATTATTTTGAAAATAAAACAAGGTAACATCAACTACGCTAAAATCACAAAAAACTTGTTTTTCTCACTTTCAGTTCTGCAAACTTTTTTATTACTTAACTAAAAATGAACTTTTTTCATGTGAAAAACTTACTATTTTATTGTACGCGTCTGTTACCAAAGCTGAAGAAGGCAGATACTATGCCGAAACGCGTACAATAAAATAGTAAGTTTTTCACATGAAAAAAGTTCATTTTTAGTTTAAGTGTTAGTGCTGTGAAAGAAGAGATGAATAATCAAGACAACTATTTTTTATTACATCTTTTAAATTTACTTGATCAGCAATTTCATGCTCAATTGCCAAAATGGCCAAACCATTAAGACGATTTTGTGTAGTAGTCGAACGTAAAAAGTTCTTAATTAATTTTAACTTAGAGAAACTCCTTTCTCCACTTGCTTCAGTTATTGGTATCATTAGCAATATTCTTAAAGCAATAGTAAGGTTTGGGGCAAAATTTAAGCTCAGTACATTGCTTAGGCTTTCTTTTTTGCCCAAAAGCGCAGATACTGCTGAAATTTCCTCTGCTAATTCTACCCCATTTATACTTACTTACTTACTAGCCAACGCCCACCCTTGGCTGTTGAGCCATTAGGCGACGCGCTGACCAGTAGCGTCGGGCTTCGGTGATCTCGGTGTCCTCGTTGGATGGGGTGTGGTCCAAGGCCGGGCAGTCACTCAGATGGTCGGCGTCCATCGTCGCGTGGCCGCACAGCTGGCACTCAGGGGTTGGCAGCACGTGGAGGCGGTGCAGATGTGAAGCGAGATAGTCGTGTCCGGTTTTTAGTCGGAAGTTGGCGACACACACTGCACGAGGGAGGTTGGGGTTGATTGGACCGTCGGTGACGAGGCTTTCCCATTTTTTACCGGCGGCCGCCTCAGACAGTCTTCGCTTATTCCATATGCTGACGGCGGAGTCTATTTGAGCTTTGGAAGATTGTAGGGACTGCGGGCGGGTAGGCTGGGGTAGGGTTGTGCCTTGCTTGGCCAGTTTATCGGCCTCCTCGTTGCCCCAGATGTTGACATGACTGGGTATCCATTGGAGTTTTAGGATCCAACCTCGGCTCCCCAGGGTCTCCAGTTTCCTTCTACAGTCTATAGTCCTTTGGCAGTCGGTTTGAGAGTTCCGTGATAGACTGCGTATTGCGGCCTGCGAGTCGACTAGGAGCACGGCTTTTGAAGGGGGAGTGATTTTTTCCAGTTTATCAACGGCAGCGTGAACTGCTTCGATTTCCCCATCGTAGTTACTAAGGGGGCTGCCCACGGCTAAGTGTCCTTGGAAAAGGCGGCTATAGTTCCCAGCTCCTGTTTTTCCATTGCCCGGAATTGATGAGCCGTCAGTGTAGATATGGATCCACTCTTGCTCGGGATAATCTTCGTGGATGGTTTGCAAAGTCTACCCCATTTATGTCAACAGAATCACCATCAGTTAAAATACATTCTAAATTCTTACAGTGTTTTAGTAGCATTTCTTTGGACATGGTATTTAAATCGTATATATTATATAAGAATTGAAAATAGTTACTATGATTACTAAGTTGTTCAAATCTAGCATCTAGTGCATTTAGTGCTTGATCGATTGTAAAATAAAAAAAAATCTATTTTATATTTTTCTTTTGGATTTTATGAACTTCCACTTGTTATCACTACCGACGTAATAGCAAGAATAATCCTATTGTGTAATGAAACCGCTCGAGGTTAGAGGTAATAAGCAAGTCTATGCATGTTCAAACACAAGTTGAAGCAGCGCTCTGCTCGCGTGCTATTCTGTTCAGAGAAGTATATGCATTGCATGTTCAAACAAGTTCAAGCAGCGTCCTTTACAAATTCTGCGTTAATTTATTAATAAAATAAATTATTAGTTTATAAAATGTTTCCTTTTCGGAATTATAAAAATTTACTAGATTTTTGTAAGTTTATAGTCAACTTTTATTGTTTAATGTGGTTAACATAGATTGCCGTAATAAATGTTTTAAAAAATGAATCACCGTCCAATCTTTCATATCTCTGAAATCTTTAAATATTGTGATATGTATCACAATCTCACGAAATTAAATTAATTCTGGGATTTTCCGTTCTCCCCTGAAACGGAAAAACGGTTATTTAATTAAACATACCGCTCTTTTATGATTGTTTTCTTTAGAATCAAGAATTGTAAATATTTTTAGCTTTTAGACATAAACAATATAAATACGCTACGCACTGTAAATTTTTAGCGAACGAAAAAATCGATATGTGAAATTTTTTATTAATTGGGTATTTATCTCATCAATATTTTTCTCACACTTACAGCCAAATGCCGCCCCCAAATTTTGGCGCCCCGGACAAATGTCCGGGTTGCCCGCCCCTAGAGCGGGCGCTGATAGCGTGGAAATGCACCGCCCCCTAACCGCGTCAGGCGCCCTAGGGCGCTGTTAGACGACCCCCCTTAGTTCATCACATGAACCCCAGCAACGAACCTTCTGGAGACTGAAACGATCAAAAACATTAATTACCTACGCCTGCCGACACTGTAGTCAATCATGCTGCGGCAGATTGGATTGGATAGATTTATTGCCAGCATCAGCTTTGCCGACTCGGCAGGGCTGTGATCCGGGACACGGGCTCCCGCGAGGTTGTGCAAATGCCTTCCTTGCGAGAGCCGTCTGCCCCGGTGACGAGTCCTTTCGACTCGGCCGCCGCCCTCGGGCGGTCGAGCCTCTTGTTCTCGCCAGCGTGCCTCTAAGTCTCCGTGGGCTATGTCCTCGGAGACCAAGGAGCCGCGACCAGGCGTTGCAATTGGCTGAAGCCATGACCTCCAAGATCCCCGTCAGCACCTGCTTTGCTGATTCTGCAGGGTAATGACCTGAGACACGGGCTCCCGCGAGGTGTGCAAGTGCCTTCCTTGCGGAAGCTGGCTGTCTCGGAGTCATTCCTTACCGTTTCGGCCGACGCCCTAGGGCACCAGAGCCTCTTGTCCTCGCCTAGTGCGTCACTACGTTCCCAAAGGCTAGCCTGAGGGGACCATGGTGTCGCGCCACGGCGGGACATTTGGCTGAAGCAAAAGCTTAAGCTTACCTCCGTGGTGGCCATGTAATTAATCATGGACCCGCGGACTGCACCATAACTCCCTTGTGCAGAGCAAATGACCGCGCTGACCTGTTGGCACCTGGCGTTCATCAGGCCTAGGCCTGGACAACGCACACAAATTAGGGCGCAAGACGCCCGCGCATCATCCATCCATCCATCCAGTCGAAGTAGAATGAAGTAGATTGTTGATTTGTGTGATTCAGTTGCTAAGAATTTATGAGACTTTTCAATTTTACTTCGACTTATTTATATTGGATAACGACAATTTTTAAATGACAATTTACAATTTTTATGACACCATGACACTTTACATGAGTCATTAATTGGGCCGATGGAAACTTAGATTCTTAGATTTTACGTATAACAAAATGTTATATAAAGAAATGCTTACAAACTGAAATTAAACACACACACACACACACACACACACACACACACACACACACACACACACACACACACACACACACACACACACACACACACACAGAGTACATTAATTTGACTATTTTAAAATGTAGGCCTACTCTAGAAGTAAATACTTTATAAGTTATGTGATATTTCTATTTAAAATTTTCAGACTCTGGTTAATAATTTAAAGACATAAAGAAAGTTTATTCTAACATTCTCGCTTAGGTAAAGATGAGATAATCGTGAAAACTGCGGAGAAACTGTACTTCATAAACAATAATGAATACTAAAACTTTTTTTTTTAATTTAACGTCATAGTTGTAGATGTTATAATTTATAATGTGTGTAATGAATTGTGTAACTATGTTGAGAAAAATTTTCCACGATTTCGATGATATGTGACTGCCAATTAAAGCCGGTTACGCACTAACCATCCCCGGTGGACGTCATGACGGACAGCAAGTCAAAAACGACAGTGCGTAGCTTTGACATACATCCGCACGTCGTGTATTTTTTGAAGGATGTGCACGACGAAAAATGAGTCCAGCAAGACCATCAGCTCAAGCCACACGACGTGCGGATGAATCGTGTGTAGTGTTAACGGATGTCAAAGAATCGTGCAGCGTGCATGTTTGAGCATGCGTACGCTTGCTGTCTATAAACTCGTCATTTTCGAGCAAGTACAGAACATGTTTTTAGAACACATTCGTTTAATAAATGTTTACTGTTTAATTTTACGTTACATTCATTCTTTAGTTTATATTTAATAAGTAACGATTCAGATAAAATTTCAGTTTAATATTTAGTTTAGTTTATTCTTCGTTTACATAATACATTCAAATATCATTAGCAGTTATTATTTTAAATATTTTTATTATTAATTTGTTTTTATTACAATTCATAATGGACCGTGAAATAACATCAACATTTATCGAAAAATATAAATTAAATAGATGTCTGTGGGACGTATCCTCGGCAGATTACATGAATAAAAATAACTAAAAAATAACTAAAAAAACTAAAGAACGTCTGGCACGCTGGACAAGTTGCACGACAGTGTGGCGCGCACATCCATCGCCGACGTCGGGCATGCTGGACAGCGGAAATGGATAGTGCGTAGCCGGCTTAAAGGCGTTAGCAAATAACAAAATAAACATTACGATTGTAAGACTTATTATTTGCCGGACTGTTAAGCCGTAGTCTACTGGCCATGTGCAAAACAGACGTTTCGGCCCCACCGTCGGAAACAATTGGCACGGTGTCCGCCAATGCTGAGGTACAGACTATCTGTTTTCCCTGAGAAGGGCCACTTAAATAATTCTAAACCAGCACGATCTAAGCTGGAAAGCAGCATCAACCAATAAACATCAAGTGCTACCTGATTGGCTCGAAAGCAAATCTCTCTCCCGAATGTGGCCTTCGATGGTGGGGTCGAAACGTTTGTCTCGGAGAGGAGCAGTAGACCACGGCCTAACAGCTCGGAAAATTATAATTCCAACAGTGTTGACGCCGGCCGTCTAAACCTAAGGAAGTCTATTACGATAACAAAATCAGTAAATAAGCAGCTAGAATGTTTGTGCCAGGGGAAAGCGCGGCATGCTGTATTATTACTTCCATGTTCCATAAGGAAATGGAAGTATGGTGATGGCGAAAAAATCGTGTTCGGGATAAGGGCTGATTCTGATTGTGCCACCCTCAAAACATGAAGAAAAGTCATTTTTCGAAATGTGTGTGTGTGTGAGTGTGTAGAATTTTCTCTGTGGCAAACGATAACAGCCGCAAATTCAAACAGAATCAAATAATTTTTTGCATACTGTACATATCTGAATGTAGAGCACTCAAGGCCTATTGATTTTGGTGAAGATCGGTTAAGGGAAAGGGATAGTTTACCTGCAACGTTTTATGTTTTAACAAGAGTAATCTTTTATATGACGAATGATAACTGGCGCACATTCAAACAGAATCAAATAATTTTTTGCATACTTCCCTGAATTGTAGAGACTCAAGGCCTATTGATGTCGGTGAAGATCGGTTAAGGGAGAGGGTAGTTTACCTGCAACGTTTTATGTTTTAACAAGAGTAAAGTACTTAATTTTGACAAATAAAGTATCCTGAAAAGAAGGTCATAATAATCCACTGTAGAAACGTAGATGAAATATTTATAAATGAAGAGGCTAGTTGAAGGGGGTGGGTGTAATTTTCTATAAATGAAAATGATAGTTGAAGGAGGAGAGGATAATTTTTATTTATATGTCATGTGTACTACGTTATCGGCAATGAAGAAGTAGTTTGTTGTTAAAATTACTGTTTGGCCGTAGTCCAATGTTTTCTACAAAACCAAACGTTTCGGCAGCGCTATCGACTGCCATCATCAGTTAAAATCGAGTGAGCTAACGTGAGGTGGTATACGTTAGTGACCACAGCACTGTGGTTAAGGCTGAAGAAAGAAGTAGTTTCTATGGGAATATTTCATTTCGAAAATTATTTTAAACATAAATCTTAGAACATGGAAGTCATGTATGGTTCTCCATACCGATATTTTTGATAGGTCTTGTTTTACTTCAAACCCAGTGGTCCACTTGAATCAAAGCGCCCCACGTATGTACTCTGTTGTGTCCTCGGCGTACGCGCGGTCTGTCCGTTTATCACCACGAACAATACAACAACAGATTAATGCGTGACAGCCTATAACTACCAGCACCAAAACGAATGCAAAAAACGATAAATTGTTTACACTAACCTAAATGGGTGGGTACCGGCGAGGCCATGATGCATGACAGATGACCGATTAAGTCACCATTGAAAAGAGCGCAGTCGGCAATCTGACACCGGTCGTGTTGTCATCGGAAATAATTTTTCTCTAATTCTTCTTTCTTTTTTGAGTGACTGGAGGAAACAGAAGCGCTGATTCATAAAAACATACGACTTTCACAAAAAGGTAAGAGAACGTTTTGAAGCGCTGTATGGAATTTAAGAAGTGATGCGTAAAGACAGAGGAAGGATGGGGGGAGACTGAGAGAGTGAGAGAGAGCGATCCGAGAGACAGAAAACGGCTGTGGGACGGCCAGAGAACATTGTGTGGGTGCGCGTGTGCTTCTGTTACGTAACACAATGTATATGATAACACACACACACACACACGCGCGCGACACTCGCTTTGACATTGAATTTCGAATTGTCAATCGCGTCTTTGTGGATAAGTCGTCCCGTAAAGGTCGTACGTCTACTTAGTCATTTTTCAAACTTCGCGCACGCGCACTCTCCAACAACAACACACACACTCACAAGATTAGGTACCCTGTAGGCTAATTGTTGTTTTTTTATGGAGGTGAGAAATGTGTACGTGTCGAATAGATCTTTATTTTATACGTTTTGGAATACTTCGATTCAGGATACGTTCTCTGTTGCTTTCATGTTCTCTACATAATAAAAGTATAGTAATAGCATAAAAAAACTGCGTCGAGACAGCTGACAGATTCATATAATTAACTGCGTACAAACGTAAAGAGTGTTTTATACGAATACATCTGTGTGTGTGAGTGAGAATAATAAAACGTTTTTCATTAATACTCGTTTTGTGAACAGATCACTGAAAAACCATCGAACTCGAAAGAAAGGCGGGGTGGCCCAAGGGAGTATACAAGTCTCTTTTTTGTGGCAGAACTCGTTTTTTCGGTAGTATTCGTTTTCCAACAAGTACTCGTTTTGTGGCTAACCAAACAGAAACGTCCATTATGTACAATATGTAGTGTGTATGTTGTCATTCATTCTTACATTGTTTTTTGTGTTTTCCATTAACCATTAATATTTATATTTTTCAGTTTACATTTGCTGTTGTAGTTTTGTTAATTTGTCAACTCAAAATCGTTAGGTTCTTTATTGAAAGCATTGCTGTGTTATAAGGATTGTATATACACATCAAATGTTATGTTTTCCTCAACCATGACTTTTATTTATTTTAGCAGTAAACTAAAAACCAAAAACCCTTGTTACTTAACCTCACAAATGAAAACAACATGTATTTTCGCTTTGGATTAAAAAATAGGACAATTTACAATTAGTGGACTTCTTCTTTTCCACATTGTAATATATCGATACAATCACATATTAAAACATCGAAAATGTACTGCAGGAACGAAAAAAGTACAGTTCCGAAATATGGTTAACGTGACTCATATTTTTCTTCAATCAAACAATTCCTATTTTGTATTGTACGATGAGGTATCCCAAGCGTCTAGGTGTAGGAAAAACAAATAAATTTTGTTATAAATTAGTTCATTACTTAATAAAATACGGGTCTATGTGTCATTGACTTGCCGTTCTCCCATCCCCCATAGGCCTCTCTGCTAGCATCCTTCCACAATCCCATTTCTTTACTAGGTCTAAGTAAAGAATCATTTTGTTTTTACACGTAGGCCTAAATAAATTCACTTATTTAGCTCAAAATTAAAACATGTTTTTCCTTTTCCTTTGTTTAGTTAAAAACTTGAAAAGATAATTTTCAATTTTATTAGCGCTACATTTTAAAAGCCACTTTTTTGTTTTGGTATTCCTGGTATATGAAGCTCCAGGTACCATAAAATTTGTTAAATTTATTTGAAATACTTTTAGAAACTTTTTTTTTTTGACAAGTCGAGAGAACGAAGGTTTGTTAAAAAATACAACCTCCTTCGTTAATCTTATTTGGTAGCCGCATTCGTAAATACACATTATTTTGTCCTTGAAGTGCTATATACTTAAAATCTCCTGGCCTTCTTTATAAAGTATCTTCACTATTCACTTATTCCAATTTATTGCTTTCGATTTTAATCTTAATTACTTTTGTTTTCTGGTAATTACACAACAGTTCTATCCTGTACTGTGTAAAATATTTTTTAATTTTGAACTTTAATTGTTAAAAAATTAAACGTGTTTCTAAATAACACAATCAACTATTGTATATTAAAGTAGCAATGCTGTATGTCTGCACGGCCATAGACATTGTTATTCTTCATGGCGGGTGTTGTTTCCACGATTCTTGTACTTACCAATCATTTCAGGGTAACTGTATAAACTATATACAAAATTTATGAACTATGAAAGGTTTTGTACTATTATAATATACGTTGGTAAAACTTGAGGAATCACTTTCTATTATTGTGAAATATTTTACAGACGCTTAACTTTTTGTACCTTACACACATACTTTAACTTCACGTCAGTACATTCCTATATATATGTTTTGACGAAATATGAAAGGTCTAGGTTTTTTTGAAGACAGGGTTTAAAAGTGCGCGGGTCTACTGAATATGGAATTCCTTTATGACGTCTTCATATCGATTTAAAAAAATTTTAATCATGGAATTTCTGCATCGACGGTAGACTTGATAGTAAAGCTTTAACGAGGAAAACAGAAGTAGTCGCTTATGCAGAATAAATGTGTTTTAAATATATTTCACATTTATTTGTAGATTTGAAAAAGAAATTAAAATAATATTTCTTATTATGTGTAAGACCTAGAATACGTCGCATATGAATCTTGTTTTTAAATTTTGATAACAGTATGGTGTGCTGAATATAGGATTACGTTAATTCCACGTTATAACGTTTATAATTATGAATGCCAGGACTCTGAAAACACTGAAAACCGTCGAGGACGAAAATATTCTGTCTCTTTCAACTGTGCAGTGATTCAAACCGTACATGAGTAGCCTACTTTACGTTTGGTGTAGACGGGAGTGACGACTTCGCATCACGAGTTTGTGTTTGTATACCCTACTTTCACTATATTGATTCGTCTTCGTTACGGAAACTTCGAATTTTTTCGTTTAAAACGTTCACATTCACAGCTATAACGGATATAGGCAGGCCAAGAGAACGTTGGTTATGAAGATAATTTGTGGGATCGGAATAGGCTTTATGACTACTCTCCGAAGGTGAAGTCTAACGCAAATTAAATCACATTGGTATTTTCCACGATCTGTATAAACACGTATATAGATAATATTCGGAATGCATATGTGGTCTGTTAATACTGTAGAACGTCTAAAGAATATAAGGAAGATTTGTAAACAAATCATTGAATTTTATGAGCATATTAAAAAAAAACGTAAGAATCGTTAAATAGTTCTGTTGGTTGTGTTTACTCGATGTCTCTTTCACGTGATCTGAAGATATTTACGTAATTATCAGATTTATTGTAGCGAGTAGTATCCAATCCATCGTGTTTCATTCTGAACAGACTCTAATCAGCTGATCAACAGAGAAAGAACTACTTCCGTTGTCTAACAGCTGTAGTGGATATGATGAATCGGTGACACATGTCAACCTGGCGGCGCTGACAGGCACGTACGTAAGTTGTGTCTAACAAGGTTAAACAATATAAATCGCATACGGTTATGAATGAACACGTCTTCTTCATTCAGTGACGTTTGACGGTTATCGGATTGGCCGATTTTCTTGACGTAGTTGTTATCTACGCGTAAACATTTTGTGGAAATCGGCCGATTTTGTTTTGAATTTTTCGTATAGCCTACTATTTGAAATACAGAGGTGTTTGTTGAAGTGACAGGAGGCATAGTTGTGCGTGTGTCTTAATTTTACGTTCATAATACATAATAATACGTAGTGGTTACGGAATATAAAGACGATAAAGCGAATTAAGTCTACATAAAGGAATATGTGTATTTTCCTATCTTAAATAGAAGAATGGTGAGCTTGGAGTCTTAAAGCGAGAAGGCTTCTGTACACGCTGTAGACAACGGACACATACTTAAACCACAAAATGAACAGCTGATAAACTATTTTAAATATCGTTAACACACACTAGAGTTCCTACTGTGTATATACTATGCACATAAGCAGTACGAGACAATTATAGGCTTATGGAAAACCAAATGGTTACGTCTTTTTGTCAGAGGACATACCGTTGAAGAGAGAATGACAAAAAAATTTGTAATGTGTTGCATTTTGTAAAAATGTTTCATGTTTCGAATAAAAGATGCTGTAAATTGTAAATTTCGTGTTTTGTAAAAGATGTTGGGATACTGTATAAAGTAAACAATTCTTCTTCTTCTCCTTCTGCACCTCACGGAGTAGCTACTTTGCCTGTTCCGTCTTAACAGAGATCTCTCTGTCTAACGTTGGACTTCCGACGTCTCTTGTACCAGAGTCTATATAGAAACGCAACATTAGGTAGTCATCCATCCGCCATTCTGTCCAGATGCTGTAACCATTCCCTGTAACATGTCTGGGATTTTATCATTTATAGAGAATACTTGTAGCTGTTCTCTAATATCCTCAATGCGCAAACGATCCTGTCTCGTGCAACAGCTTGTTCTTCTCAGAAACCTTATTTCCGAAGTTAATCTTCTAAACAAAGGAACCCATGTTTCATATCCATATATTATAACAGGCACTGCCGTTGTTTTATTAAATGTAAGCCTTGTCTCTTTCCTTGTCTTTTTCCTCAAGTTCTACGTATGACGCCACACATCATCTAAACCTACACTAGCAGGTGCGGTTGGATATTTGCCTTCACCAAGGAATGAGACCATAAGGCGTTACTTATAGGCTACTGTCCAGTACTTTGGGGGATGTAAACAGTTTAATTAGCAAATACTTGTTCTTTTTAGTGAAACAGTGTATTTACATACTGCTCACATGGTACAATTGTTTTTCACTCCTTCACTTTTGAGGTTCCACATATTTTATCTGTTCTGTTTCTAAAAGCTGTTTATGGATTTGATACATTCTTTGCTCTGCGGGCTCGTACTTCTTGTTTAATATTGAACTTCGTCTTACTGTTATTATTTCCATTTCTTTTTTTTTTATTCTGTTACTTTATCCGTAATACTCTCGATTTATAATTCGTCTCGTATAATTCCTATCCTATCAACTTTAGCCGCCTTTAATCGATCGTGTTATATCGATCGTTGCCTTAACGGGTCTTTTTTGGTTATCTGCTTATGTTTTACACTTGCGTAAGTTACTAGTGGCTCGGACCAGTTTATTGGTAACGTTCGAGACTCATAATCTCAACGGCAGTGCAGCGTTCGTCGTGGGGTCGAGTCAAGGTCACGAATCGGTCCGCTGGGGACAAATAAAACAGCTGTTTTTGTTTTGCATACATGGGCTACATAAATAAAAAACACACACACACACACAACTCCCTCCGCTCCACCTCCCCACAGGACGTGGTTACTAGATGACTGATGTCTCTATGGCTGTGGTGGACCGTAAGTTCAGGGGCGCAATAGGGTAAAGCCCTAATGCTTGTAGGGAGAAGAAGAAAACTGATTTAGTTATTGTGATGTAAATACAAATACTTTATAGATGCTTACACGTTTTTAACCAGTGTGTAGACCGTGTTTTAACTGCTGTTTCATGGGATATTTATTTTTTGTCTCTGTCTTCCTCACAACCAAACGTAATTCAGAAGATAAAATTATCTTCTAAGAATTAACTGTGGAAACACTACTCTACAAATAAAAATTATTTGTGAAAAAATTTGTCATTTTCATATTTTTGTAATAATTTTGAAGACGATGACTATCGAAATTCGATTTTATTTGATTAGGAAAATACTCGTGTACTAGCTACACATTATGTATATTTTACGCTAATTAAATAAAAGTCTTATTTACAAGAAGGAAATGTGAGGCCACAACTGTTAATCTACATGGGATTTAACAATAAATTTGTTTGTAAATTTTTGTGTGTTCATACAAAGGAGCTAAGTAAACATACGATCGAATGTAGGCCTACGTTACCTATTAAAAATGTACTGGTAAGGCAAAGACGACCAAAATATGTTTACAGGGGAATGAACTTTGAAACGCCTCGTAGTCTAATCGTATGCAAAAACGCCGTAAATGTTCACAGTATTCGAACGTCCCAGATTTTAGTAAAACGGTCAAGTTTCTGAGAACTGCTTGCTTTCCTCATTTATTTCTCTTTAAATAATTTACGTGTTATTTTATTCTGGACATTTTAATTTATATAGTATAACGTACGTTGATATAGTTAAATATATTCTGAACTTTGGAACACTTACGATAATTCTGGCGTTCGTACTGGGTGTGTTTTTGACGCCTCACGTGTGCAGGATGCTTAAAGAGCAATGGCGTACCGGTATTGTACTGTTTCGTAATGATAAACCAACTTTCTGAGACGGTACATACATAGGATATTCAACAGACACAGGCAGGCCAGGGAACCCTGTTACGTTTTGTTAGATGTTTGCCTACTTTTTTAGTTAACAAAGACAGTGTTGGTCCTCAGTCTTTAGCTGTAACCGCTGCTGGCATGTTAAACTACAATAAGATTAGTCTTTAGGAAAGTACGTATTATTTTATGTAAATCTGATAAAAAGATGAATACCGACAAGAGCGTTACACATAGTGTGCACATGTAAGACTAGATAAAAACAATGTCTGCGAATTAAATCATAGTTTGCGAATCATATTGTTGAAAAGCTTAACCAGCGTATGAATGTTTAATAACACTACATGGGCCCTCATATACATAAAAACAATGTTTGCGAATTAATTCATAGTTTGCGAATCATATTGTTGAAAAGCTTAACCAGCGTATGAATGTTTAATAACACTACATAGGCTCTCATATACATAAAAACAAGGTTTGCGAATTAATTCATAGTTTGCGAATCATATTGTTGAAAAGCTTAACCAGCGTATGAATGTTTAATAACAGTACATAGGCTCTCATATACATAAAAACAAAACAAAAATTGGGTGTGTTGTGGACAAGTGAGAACTTCAGTGTGTAGCGGCGAGTGCACTGATTCAACGGGTAAAAGGT
This sequence comes from Magicicada septendecula, assembly GCA_034769895.1. NCBI lineage: Eukaryota > Metazoa > Arthropoda > Insecta > Hemiptera > Cicadidae > Magicicada > Magicicada septendecula. The sequence goes on from CM068372.1 coordinate 178,122,918, forward strand.
TGCTCGTTTGCATTTGGTGTAAGAGAGATTTTGCTATAAAGAATTAACATTAAATTAAGAGTGAACGGATAATTAAATGAGACGAGGGCATAATAGTGTTTATATGTAGTTTATTGTAAGAAATCGATATTTACAATGAACGTAAATAGAATCATATTACATGTCGTTTTATTTTTAATATATACGGTATAAGTATACTTAACAAACAATTTTTTTCAATATAACAATATGATTTACCCAATATTTAATTGAAAAGTAGAATTTGACAATTTATTATATACGGTATATTTATATTATAATTATATATTATACATTTATAATATTTATATTATAATTAATATGTGCAGTATAATAATTCAATTTTTACTAATAAAAAGCTAAATTACTAAATCAAATTTTGAAACATAAAAAAACTTTCAGCTAAATACAATAGGGTTATAAAAAACCGAATCTAACTCACACGGTTCAACTAAAAAACGAACAAAGTAGACAAAGATATAAAATTATACTCTTTCGACGTTTCAAACAAGCACCCAAATATTCTCATTGACGAAGTTATAAATATTATAATTAAAAGTAGATGTCACTGATTTAAAATTATTGTTATGAATAAAACAATGTAAAGTTGTGTAAATATATTCAGTTCGATCTCTCAGCACGTGCGTATTTTTTCTTTTATCATAAAAAAAATTATTTTTTATATTTACGTTATTGTTGTAATAGTATTTATACATTTAGACTATGTTCACATTCTTTAGAATATTATGCTATGGTTAAAGAACACGTGTTTGTGGTAGTGTAGAAATTTTGGGAAGCTGTGTGGGGAAAAGTGGTTTGATTCGCCTGGCAACACTGATTTTTCGTTTCATCTATTTCGTTACACATTGAATCAGTTAGGAGCGCAAGGTGTACGGAAGTGAGCTGTTCTCACTTCATCTACACTGCAGAGAAAACCTTCATAGTACATCAGTAATCCTTTTGCAGCGGGAACAAGAAACCGTGACAGCACAGCTGAAGCCGGCATACAGATGGAACGTACTTAGCTCAATACAATACACAAAGGACAGGTTTCGCGCATGCGCTTACACCACTCATCGCTATACAATAGTGTAACTGTACTGTATACGCCGAGCCTGTCTAGCGTACGGAGCGACTGCAGATTGTCAGAATAAAAAAAGCGAGACGAGAAAATGAAACTTTATCTCAAGCAATGAAAAACAATTTATATTAGCTCGTGTTTGGTTAATATGGCAAAAATAAATAAACACATGGTTTTATAACCTCAATTAAACTATGCCATTTCAGTAAACGTGGGTCAATGGCGATATGAACGTCGTGCGTTTGCTGTAGAAACGTTTCTTAAAAGTAGTGATTCCCATATAACAACACAAAGACTGTTCAGAAAACATTTCAACGTTGGGAGGGAGGAAGAGTTCGAGATGGCTCAATAATATCGAACAGAGTAAGAACATTTAAAACCACTGCCTCGACACAGAAAACAATTTGAGGAAGTGTAAAAAAACAGCGTCCATTTCCAGCCATAAAAAATTCAAGTGGACCAAAAACTGTTTGAACGTGATTACACTAAAAGCGTTGATTTTTGTAATGAAATATTGGAATTCAAAAATCAAGAACAACACTTTCATGAACACTCGATTATGTCAGACGAAGCACATTTTCACCTTTCTGGGCACGTCAATAAACAAAACAGGCGCTATTGGAGTGACAGTAACCCTCAAGAACTTCATGCTATACCTCTTCATAGCCAGTAGCGAGTCACTGTTTGGTGTGGAGTTTCCTCCGTTCGTGTTTGTGGACCGTATTTATTTCAACACTATAGTGGAAATTCAGTCAGTCAGTGTGAACCCAGACCGATATGTGCAAATGCTGAACAACTTTTCTCTTGCTTTGTTGAATGATATAAGGGTTGATACCGATTCGGTCTGGTTCCAGCAGGATGGATGGAGATACCGTGCACATTGCACAAAACACGATGGATATGTTGAGTCCTGTATTCGAAGATCGGTTGATTTGGTGCAATACCCTGGCCAGCGCTTGTCTTGAGTGTGATTTCTTATCGTGCGGCTATCTGAAGTCTCAGGTTTACCAGTCACGACCACCTGATTTAAATCAACCCAGGCAACGGATCATCAAAGAAATTCAGGCGATTCCGGAAGCCATGCTGCAGAGAACCATGGGTAGCTTTTTCAGTCGACTCGAAGAAAATTAGCGTGTCAATGGGCTTCACTTAAGGGATGTTATTGTCAAGTAGATACAATACAATACAAAGGAGACGATACAGTAAAGCTAATAAAGGCCCGAAGAATATACTAGTAAGGGCAAGTGTGCAGAAGTCAGGAAGATCAACTTTAAGGTAGATCACCTGGAAACTAAGCGGAGTGAGAGAAAAACAAGAGCTAAAATTAGGTGGAATGATTAGATAATGGCGAAATTAAAAAGTATAGGAGTTGCGTGGGCAAAGTGAGTACGGAAAGAGTATTTAAAGGATCTTTCTTTTGGTGAAAAGTACTTGTTATTTTGGAAAATACAAAACATATAGGTGTAATAATGAAAGATTTAGGCTTTTTCTGTAAAGAGGAAAGGTAAAAAAGATTTTAGAGCGTATTCCCAGTGATACAATAAGAAATTTCCAAAATTGTATTTCTGTTCCAAAAGGTATTATAGTAGTATATAAAATATATGTAATCTTAATATAGTCATAATTTGAAAGGAAAATACTGAGGAAAATTTATGAACCCATTAGGGAAGGTGGAGAGTGGAGAATAACGTACAACAGAGAGCTCTATGAGTTATATAGATCGCCTGATATGTGACATCAATTAGCATAGCTTGGCTGAGATGGGCAGGATATGTTCACAGAATGAATGAGGAGGATGAAATGCACACCAGAAAGAAAGAGGGATGTGGAAGACCTAGACTACGATGGATTGATAGAATCCTAGAGGATGTGAAAGTGCTTGGAGTGAAAAACTGGTGGACATTGGCTAAGGATAGGGAAGTCTGGAAGAAAATCCTGAGGAAAGCTGAGGCTGTCGAGCTACTGATGATGAATATAGTCATAATTCTTTGAAAATTATATAAGTTTAATTCACTTAAAATTCGTCAAGATTTAACTACACTTATTTGCTGATCATGTGGTTTTGTGTACAAGTGCGCGCGACATTGTGCATAAAAAAGAGATTCTCACTGTGAAACCAAGACGATCGGGACCGGGAGACCGGGAGACGGCCACCGACCACTATACTTGCGTGACCATACAGAGGAGAGGCGAAGATTCGATTCAAAAGATTACATTACTATCCGTGTATAGATTTAATAACGTAGTGTACTTTGGTTAACAACAAACTGACAATAGCACCAATACTTGCTTGTCTCAGTTTTTGTTGTGCCGTTATTAATGCTAATTTATCGGAACGTTTGGAATCGTAAATAAATATTTGTAATTTTATTTTCAGCACTGCTTATTGTTTAAGGTAGAAGAGTGTAAAGTGTTAAGTTGAGAGACGAACACAAACAGAGTATTTGTCGTCATTACAGAAATTGTGAAAGCAATCGATATTTCAAAACATCCGTTTCATAAAACACCGTTTACGGAAAACATTGATAAAGAAATTTATAAGACACTCAGTATCGGAAGTAAAGTACAACGCTGTTTTAATCACTTGCAAAGGGGTCTACAGCAGCTTCTGGAACCTTGAATAACGGTAACGAAGATACGCGGTCAATTAAATACAGAGAAACAGTATAAAGCGCAGGTCACGTCTGTTGTATGTATTAAACGAAACCGGCCTATCGGAAAGAGAAAGGAAGGTTCCCATGTGTCAATGAAATTCAGCCGGTGGTAAAGTGCGAAGATGCTAACGGTATCCGATCGTCACAGACTGTCGTATCGTTCGAACACACACACACACACACACACACACACACACACACACACACACACACACACACACACACACACACACACACACACACACACACACACACACACACACACACACACACACACACACACACACACACACACACACACACACACACACACACACACACACACACACACACACACACACATGTTGTGTGACACAGAATACTTATGATGTTCGGTGCTGCGGGCACGCTGCCGCCTAAATCTGAGTCGACTTATTTATTTTTGATGTCATTGAATGCATAATTTTACTTTTCTCCATCAACAATTGATATTTTTTTTATAAAGGAAAAATACGATTGGCGCAACGGCGATTTTGACAAACATGGTTAACCTAAAAAAAGGAGGTTCACACTAGGAGCGAGACAAAAACATTCTAGAAAAGTTTGTGGAATTATTTAAAAATAAAAATAATTCGTGTCTAAGGTTTTGAACCTCTCCAAGTGATCCAGTTTTACTTATACAGATTGATATTATAAAAATAAAATAAATTATGTTTTCAAGTGTTTTATAATTTTTTTTTCATTCATTTGCGAGAATCATTTATATGTTTAATATTACTAACTTTCAGTTACAAAATATTCTAGTTCGAAATCTTTGCATTCTTCAAAACTTATATCGTAGTGTACATGGCTTTTCATATGTTTTATCTTTTTCTTTAATAACTGTTGAATTTTTTTTATCTAAAACAAAGATTCTGATAAGATTTAAAATTAAACTGATACGAAAGATCCACTTCTCAAAAAAAAAACAACAAAAAACGCGTTTGTTTCCTATCCTTCTTGGTGAGAGATATATCTATACAAATTTGAATTCCACCAAGATACCTTTACAACTTCCTTCAACCTGTACAGATGTACACGGGTTTCCAATCAAAAAGAATTTATTTGTAGGAAACGTCTTACAGTGAGTTACTTTAAACTATATATGGGTTGGAGTTATTTCGCTCAAGTCTTTCTACAAGCTTAACTGCCTGTATTTCATGATTACATCCTTCCTCACACTGCAGACGAAGTTAATCCGACATCAGCGTCATCTGTGAATTCTTGTTGTGATGCAATGGGTCGTTTTAAATCATTTTCGAACCATATACGATCACAAAGTCCACAATTGCGGCCCAATGTTTATTGGGTGGACGTCCGTGAAACGTTACGCGTTCGCTTGAAGCCTCTATTGTACTCAACCCGTATACGAGGCGCTCTTCACAGACGTCCTAACAACGGATTTTTTTCTTTTTTCTTCAATTTAGTCGAGGAAGGCTCCCTTAGGAGATAATTTGCGGGTGTAAACATTGCGAGGTATGCTCTTCCCATGATGAAGGTCTCTTTGTTTAAGACCTCCTTTCCAAGTTTACAAACCCATTTACCATTCCCTCTTTAGCATTCTCTAATCATTTTCAGAAAGAAAAGTTCGTTAAGGAACCTCAAAATTCAGAGAACCATCAACAAGGCCATTTTTAAATTTACTGCAAAGAATGTATGTTTTATTAGCCAACAGCGATGAAAGGTTTAGCGCATCCGTGTTTGAGCCTTCTAAGTTAGATAAAATCATTTTGTTTTGTTCACCATCGTGAGCGTGAAGTGATTACGTGTGATTTCCGTAACGGATTCGTAAATCATGCCGCCATTTCGTGATCTTCTTGTGTCCCATCTACATCTTGGACATTTTCATAATTTGTTTTCCCAATCTTGTCAAGCGATGTATAGCTCACCGTAATACATACAATTTCATTAATACTCTTTATCAGCCGCAGTAAAGTTGATTCAACGAATCCAGTGGGTAGGTCAGCTAGAACGGATGGATGAATGATCAGCGTATGCCAAAGAAAATCCTGAGTGCGGAAGTCTATAAGAGGAGAAAGAGCAGCCGACCTAGGATAAACTCGTTGGATGATGTGCTAGAGGATATCAGAAGAATGGATATGAAGGGTTACACTGAGATGGCAAAGGACAGAAGAATTTGAACAAGATTGGTGTTGGAAGCAAGGCTCACGTTGGACGGTATTGCTGAAGAAGAAGAAGGAGAAGAATCTTGTAGATAAGATATATTTTTTCACACAGAGCTGCAAAATTCGTCTAATCTTGCCAAGTCTATCGGGGATATAGAATTTATAAAGTTATGACCGTCTTCATTTCAGATACGGTCATTGTGTTTGAAGTCCTTAACATACCACAGAGAAAAAATGTTTAAAGACCTGAATCGTGTTTGGAACACGCCTGGTAACTACCCATGAACAAACGATGGAACTGCTACAATTACGCAAAACGTCAGCCGTGTGTACGAATTCTTCCCCCGCAACGTTTTTATAATAAGACCTTCTTCATAGCCACTCTCTTTGACGAACCCTAGGGGGTATAGCCTCCCGTACGCTTGTAATGTGTGGTTACGGAAAATGTATGCTCTCAAAAGGGCAATATGATAATCCTGTGAGCATTCATTCTAACAAGATTGTAATGTTACAAATACAAAGGGTTTAACATGATGCAATTTTCTGTATCTTCCATTAACTTAAGATAGGTTGGAAACACACGTGGCTTTACTGCCTCGGCGGCACGTGCGATCTTGTGTGTACGGCCAAGTTTTTGTTCCATCGGTTCTGCTCGCGGCACGCTGTTCGCGCGGACGCTGGTCTGTTTTTGTACGCTATACCTTAAATTTTATAAAAATAAATAATTGTAATAATTTCCAATTATGACGCCATGTAATTTTAATATATGCCTGTAAGTGGAACATTGATCATGAAGATGAGTACTTTATATGCGTGTGTGAACATATAGACATATACTGTATAAAAGATGGAATGTGTAACAGAGTCCCACGCAGCTGATAAGGCGGAGTCGGCCTTGTTTCGCACGTGCGGGTCAGACGTTTGACGTTTAGTACTGCAGACATCTAGTCGGCCCCGGTCATGATTGATGACAAGCGTTATTCAAATGTTCAGCCGGCAATTCAGAAACTGGTGAAAATAAGATGGTGGGAGTTTTTATTCACGTATTCGGACAACTTGAAGTGTCTTTTTTGATTTACTAAAACTTCTTGTCTTCTCAATCCGTTGTTTGAAGACTAGGCATTAAGTCTCTTCAGGCTACGTGTGACGTGTTGTTTTTCTGTGACGTACAATAACGTCATAATTTTTGACAGGATACTACGTTTTTTATAATGTACTTATACTATTATACTACTATACTCCAATTAAATGAAAAGTTCGAGGCTACTGAAATTGCAAATTTCTTTATCAATGAAATGTAATCAAATTGAATTGTGTAGCCTCCCGTGTCGCGTCATTTGTCAGCGTGTAAGAAGAAACGGTCAGATGTATTAATAGAGCAGAATTATATTCATATGTGGAGTTCTGGTGGCACAGTGGTTCAAAAGCGGTTTGTTGAGGCTTCGAACTCTGTCTCTAGGTGAATCGTTTGTCACCCAGAGCCCATCTGCCCTAACGGCTACTTCGACTCATCATGGTGGTGCATGCGTAGTAGCAGTTTTCAAGTTATAATTCATACTTTCAGTAAAGATTCTGAAAGAATCATTATTTCAGAAAGTTAACAGAAAACAACAAAAGGTTATGTGTTTGTTTCACTTACTGAGAGAAAGCACTTGATGGAATCAAATAAGATAAACTAACGGAAGTAGTAAAACAGATGGAAGTTTTCAGGAGATAAAAAAAGACTGATAAGAAAGTAAATGATAAAAAAAAGCAGGTTTGCGGAGGTAATAAGAGTGAAGTGAAGGTTATAGGAAGGAAAAAAAGATAATGAGGGACAAGTGGAAATAGAAAACTATAAATTTGGGAAGGTATTCCGTTTTAAGGATTTAGGAAGAATAGTAGATGATAAGGATAGAAGAGAGCGGAGATAATTCAGAGAATACAGGTAGGATACAAAGAAATTTTAAATATAAAATGTGCATGAGATACATATAAAGGAATTATGAATATAACAAAACTGAAAGCAAACAAAGCAACATTGGCAGTGGGGGCGACGTATACAGCGAAGAGAATATGTTTAGCAATGAATATTGAAGAAGGGCTGTGAATGTTGTAACATTACATTTGGAACAACATAATATCTTACCTGATTTAATGAAGACTTTGATTAAGAAGCTGACAAGGAGAACAATATCTTCAAAGATGATAGTGAAGAAGAACGACCAACAATTTTAGACTGACTAGTAAGACAACTGACCGTACCCAAATTAATGATTTAGGCTAAGTGATGCAGATATCTTCAAACCCCAACTATGACATGAATTTTAGTATTGACCAAACAAAGAATTGTAAAGACAAACAGTTTATGAACCAGGACTATAAAGAAACAAATGGTTTCAATTAATGTATCATTATATCCAGATAATCAAAATACAAAGTGAGGGATAATAGACCCAAACATATAATATTATGTAAGAAAAATATTAGTAAATAATTAAGTTAATTGATGTAACAAAAATATAAATACACCTGGTTATAGATACATGAAACATACCAATAAATGTCACATATATAGTTCATAGGGTTGTCCAGTAAACAACAAATTATAACATGGTCACAATAACATTTATAACAAGAGTAAAACCCAGATAAACAGTAAATGTAACAAGATTATTAGAACTGTGTGGTGAGGTAGAGCAACAGTGTTCACTTTATAGTAATTTTTGTAAGTCAGACATCAGTAAGTATACAGATGTTGAAACCCATATAAATAGTAAATATGACATAGACAGTGTCAGAATAATGAGTAAATTAGCTGACAAAGGACTAACTAATTAGTATAGGATTTGTTTTGTAAAATGTGCATGTTTTATGTTATAGCACAGTGTTTTATATAATAGTATTTGTGTTGTGTTTTTTGTATGTAACTGATGATACAGTTAGTTTAAAGGAATGTCAATTTAATGATATTAATTCAATTTTTTTATGTTGTGTTAACAAATGTAACAATAGAGCTGATGTTAAACCATGGTAAATTAATTAACCAAGCAGAATGAACTATACAAAGATGTTTTATTAAGTGTCAAACACCTATACAGTTTGAGTAGAAAACAGCTATTTGTACAAGGAATTGGTATAATCATAGCCATGTGGACATGAATTTAACTATTAGAATAATATATATTTTGTGTTGTTAAAATAACGTTATATGTTAAACCATTTTGGTGAATGTTAGAAGTTAATTTAATTGTTAGAGATGTTAAAACGTGATGATGAAAATAATACTATTACATAGGCCAGGTGAAACCAACTTTAGTAAATTTTGAACAATTATATTAGAAATTTTGTAAAGCAAATGTGAGAGGGTAGATGTATTTATAGGTAAAAATGTATACAAGGAATATAGAAACAAAATAACACATATCAAGTTATTTAAGAAAATTCCAAATAACAAAATTGTAACATCCATAGTTCTTAAGCAAAAATAGGCATGTTTGGTGTCTAAATATAACACATGTGAAGATCAAAATAATGCTGATAATGGTTTTAAACTCCCATTCAGTATAGAAAAGTTATGTTAAATTAAAGATTTTGAACGAAATTTAGATTCTGAAATAATAAAAGTATATGACAATGTAGATCCGGATTAGCCAACCAGGTTCCAAGTTTACCCTTAGCAACCAGAAATTTCGGATAAATAAAAGGAGACTTCTTTGACAACGATCTTAGCAGATAGACGCGTTCTTAAATCGTCTTACATTATATGTTATAAAGTGTGAAAAAACAATACAACTAAATAAATACAGTTAGATGTACACTACACGAACTTTTTTCAACCACAGAAGAATACCTATTACATGAAATAAAGGACATAATAACCAGGAAGAAGATTTGAAGTGGACGAGGGACGAGAAGGAAGATCTGACGTGTACGTGGGCCCTATTTTCAACCAAGAAGAGTACAAGAAGAGGATTTGGTGATCTGACATCTCATTATTTTGTATTTCAACACACACATTTGGATACACGAATTTTAAGTAATAATCAACTAAACTACAGACACCATATAACACAAACTCTAAAAAAACAATCACTAATAACACCATATAAGACTAACACCTTTTTAAACACAACGAGAACTATTAATTTACACAATAACTATCAAAGCCTGGTTTGAACATAACCTTTTTTTAAAACTGGTAACCACTATACGATTTCTGTGTGCACCTATCACTCTAACGTTGTAATATCCCATAATTGTAAACTTGTATTTTGATTAATAGTGTAATATTTTGTTTAATTTATAATCCCCGAACCATATACGCCCTGAGATAATTGATATATTTTATTTAAAAACATTAACAAAAAGCATGGTTTTGGTCTCAAGAAATACTGAACGTTTGGCTACTACTGCTGCCAACTGGTAAAGAGAAGATTTATAATTTGTAATTCAATTGCGATTATTCTGTTTAAATTTATTAAACCATTAACCAGTGTTGTTTTCGAATAAAAGATTCCACAAGGATATATGTTTGATAGTAACTGTGTGTCGTTATTATTGCCGTTACATTTAGTAAATAGAATTCACAGGTTGTAGCTGACCCGATAGTTGGCATCGTTGAGTGACGTCACGGAAAAGAGGCAGCATAGTGGGAGAAGCGGCAATTTACAAAATTATTCGCCGTTCAACATAATACATTCATAATTACACATCGACGACTCCAGTGCGAGTTTGTCGCTACATTATTTATATATTACAAGTTCACACTTCCTACGGGTGGTGTAATACAAGTGCACACGAATAAATACAAGTAACCTGTCCATAATAACATTGTACGTAACGAAATAAAATCCGATTACCAATAGACGAACCTGAAGTGAGGCTACATACATTACGTTTCAATAGAAGTAACTTTGAATTCTCTCCATTTTATCGTTACAAATTGGCGCACCAACGTGTGAGGCGTGTAATTTAATATAAATTAAATTATTATTAATAGACAAATAAACCGAAATAAACAAGATGAGGAAGCGAGAAACATCGCGAAAACGAGCGGCCGAAACCGAGAAGGTAGACGAGTTAAACATGGAAGACAAAGAAGCGACACCGGTCGAGGAGGTAGAAGTAATAATAAGAGAGGACCAAGGAGATAGACAAGAACCGGACAAAGTTACAGAGAGGGTTGACCTGAAGAGCCTTATGGAATATTTAAAACAGAGTCATGAAGATTTCAGTAAGAGAACGGAAGAAAAAATGGAGGAATCAAGCGCGAAGAGTAATAAGAACTTAGAAAAATTGAAGGAAGAATTAAATGAGAACAGTAATAAGAACTTAGAAAAATTGAAGGAGGAATTAAAAACGGACAATAAACGATCCATTGAGGAATTAAGAAGGGACAGTAAACAGTCCACGGAGGAGAGTAATAAGAACTTAGAAAAATTGAAGAAAGAATTGAAGGAAGACTTGGGTAAGAAGATGGAGGAAATAAGGAGTGATAATAAACAAACCAAGGAGGAATTGAGCCGAGATTTGAAAGAGAATAGCAGTAAAATGGAAGAGAAAATAGACGAAAATAATAGAGCATTGAGGGAAGAGTTGAAGGGAAATTACCAAGAGACCATGAAAAAACTAGATGAACACAGAGAGTCATTAAAAGAAGAGTGGAATAACAAGATGGAAACTAATAACCGGCAATTACAGGAAGAATGGGACAAGAAGCTGGAAGAACCGGTGACTAAAATTAAGAGGGTAGAATCCGAGAACAAGGAAAGGTGTGAGCGGATAAACCAAGAGATACTGAGCGTCCGGGAAGAAACGAATGGACGAGTTGAAAATATCAGAACCAACCAAGCAGTGATGGGAGAGAGGTTGGAAGATATGAGTAATAGCCTTAATCGAGTACAAGACCAAACAACTGCTCATAGAGATGAAATCAATTCCTTAAAAAACAGACAGTGTACCGGTGCCCATACAACATGCGAGGAAAATCGAGAGGTGATCGATTTTCAAAACTATAGAAGAAACCCCATGCTATTCTTAGAACGAGTCGAAGAGAAGATAGCCAAAACCGGAGGAGACAGATGGTTTGTGATAAGGAGCATGTTGGACGAGATGTTCCGAAAGGTATATGACAATTGGTGGACGGCGATGCGGCCGAGTATACAGAACTTCCAGGAATTTAAAAAGCAGTTCAAATCTAAATATTGGTCCGATGCCACACAACACATGATAAGGAGTGACATAGGATTGGGCAGATATGACCTGCACGGCAAGCAAACTCCAACCGCATATTTTCTGGGCAAAATAAATATAGCCAGACATTTAGAGCCTGCAATTCCTACAGAGTGTTTAGTGCGGCTATTAGCATACCACTATGGTGGCGAAATTACAAGAGGCCGAATAAATGGACGTATACAAACCATCGAGGAGATGTCAACATTATTGGCAGAGATGGAACAGGAGAAGAACTTCCTCCAGTATAGACGAAGGAACGATGAGATAAATAGAAATAATGGTCGCCGCGACGCCCCATATGAAAATAATGGATAACGACCAAACAATAGTTATAACAACAACGGTAACCAATATCAGCGCGGTTACCAAAACCAGAATAACACCAATAACTATTCACGAAATAACGCAAATAACAACAACAATAACAACAACCACTACTACCGTAGCCCTCCTACAAATAATAACGACAATGGATACCAGCGTGCCAATGACAGAGACCACCAGTACCAGAACAACCGGGGTTATAACAACAACTACGATAATCGATACAGGCACAATAATAACGGCAATAATAACAGTCAAAATCAAACATATAGAAGACAAGTAAACTATGTAAGTGTTGACGACAGGGATGTGGGAAGACGTTGGTACCAGGGACGAGCAAACTATAATGGAAACCGTGGAAGAAGTTTTCGGGAGGAGAGTAACCAGCACTACCGCGATGAACATCGGCGAAGTAGAAGCTGCGACGACAACAGAAACAACCGAAACTCAGTGACGTTCAATAATAACGCCATTGAGGTACAAGAGTCACAGAGCAGAGACAGACCCAATCAATCAGACAACAGGACTGAGGAGATCAGCCCTGATTTAAACGAACTGCGGCAGTGAAAATCCACCAGGTCCCATCACTGAACCGGCAATTTGGGTACTTACTAGGACGAGACAAAACGACTGACGATACGTTGACAATAGTGCAAAATCATTTCCTAAAGAATGTTAGAGAAGAGCTACTGAACGAAGACACGATAACACAAAATAATTCAAATAATGAAATTGTTTATATCATCGCCCAAGTGAATGGACTAGAGACAAGATGTATGATAGATACGGGCGCAAACGTGTCGTTAATCGACAACAATGAATACCTCAAAATTCAAAAATATAGTAAGGCCATCTTACCAACTTTACTAATTCAAAATATAATTTTAATCGGAGCCACTGGAAGGCAAAACAAGTCAATAAGAAAACAGGTATCATTAACAGTGACCAGCAGAAATGTAGCTATACCTATGATTTTTCTAATAGCTAGTAATCTACCATTTAATCTACTAATAGGCTGTGATATTTTGAGAAAATACTCAGCAATAATTGACATGAGACAAGCCATAGTGTCATTAAAGGTGGATAATATAGAATGGACAGCAAAATTGGTAGAAAACAAAAATGTACCTTCATGCAATAGTATAAGAAAATTCTATAATAATCAAGATGAGTCATGGAATGTAAGAAGGGAATACTTTGGGTGTGAAGATAGTTTATGGTTGGAAAAATTAGAAGAGATCCGACAATTTCGGTCAGAACAAAATGAATGCAATTTAACCACACAACAAATAGAGAAGTTAATTTCAATATATAATAAATACCGCTATGTTTTTTCTGATGTACCTGGCAAGGTAAAGGATTATCAATTTACATTACAATTCAAGGAGCCTGTCAATTTTAATAAAAAATCATATCCCGTTGCTTATGCATTAAAGGAAGCAGTGAGGACTGAACTAGACAAAATGATAGCAGAAGACATTATTGAATATAGCTGTTCTCCATATACCAGTCCGTTAATAGCAGTTCCAAAGAAAGATGGCAAAGTACGACTCTGTTTAGATGCTAGAGAGATTAATAAGATCATAGTTAATGACAGAACATCTCCTGGAGAGATTGAGGAGATACTGAAAAAGTTCAATGGCATACAATTTATTAGCACCTGGGATACGGTTTGTGGGTATTGGCAGGTGGAGCTACACCCAGATAGTCGAAAGTACGTCGCCTTTATTTTCGAAGGAAGGAACTATCAGTTCAAGAGACTAACGTTTGGACTGGTAAATTCAGTAGCTGTATTCGTAAGATGTATGGACCAGGTGTTGGGTCCAGATACCATTCCATATACCACAGTCTATGTTGATGACTTGTTGATTACTTCAGTGAATTGGGAAGACCATTGTGACAGAGTAGGACAAGTATTACAAAAACTATCAGACAATAACGTTATACTAAAACTTCAAAAATCTAAGCTTATTGCCAGTGAAGTCCAATTCCTGGGTTTTAACCTAACAAGACAAGGAATAACACCATCCAATGAAAAAATTGAAGCTATCCAGAAGTTCCCAAGTCCTAAAAATAAAAAGCAACTTCAATCATTTCTGGGACTTTGCAATTATTATAGGAAGTTTCAGAGAAATTATTCTGAAATGACAGCAAAGTTTTCTCCACAATTATCCTCTAAGAACAAATGGTCCTGGGGACAGGAACAAGACAATTTACTCCAAATGATTAAACATAATTTCCTGAGTTCAGTTGTATTAAGACATCCTAATTTCAATCAACCTTTCTTCATGAACTGTGACGCCAGTGATATAAGTTTAGGATCTGTATTATATCAAGAAGATAGTGAGGGAGAAAATCAGGTGGTGAGTTTTGCAAGCAGAATACTTAATGGATGTGAACGGAATTATAGTGTAACAGAAAAGGAGTTATTAAGCGTTGTATTCGCTTGTGGGAAATTCAGAACCTACATTCTTGGATACTCAATAACTGTGAGGAGCGATCATAAGTCAATATCTTTCCTAAAAAATTGCAAGATCAACCATGGGAGATTGACAAGGTGGATACTCGCACTACAGGAGTATCATATAAATTGGGAATATGTTCCAGGAAAACAGAATATTGCTGCAGATATATTGTCCCGGATTAACATAGAACAACAAACTTTTGAAGGGGAAAAAGAAACAGTCATCAAGGTATACACTATAATAAAAAACAAGTCAGATTTGGAAAACATCATGAAATCAATTGCACAACAACAAACCGAGGATACCAAAATCAACAATTTTAGACAAAGACTGATCCAACAGGATGAAAAAATCACTGCATATTACTGTCTACATGAAGACATATTATTTTACAAACCAAATAATAACCAAGGCTCATGGAAGGTGGTGATACCTAAAGCTTTAGAAACAGAATTAATATGGGACTACCATAGCCGATATGGGCATATGGGTGCATTAAAAGTAATGAAGGCACTTGAGGAACACACTTACATTAAGAATATCAACAGAAGAGTTAGAGAATGCATTCGACAGTGTCACATCTGTCAATTGGCAAAATGCAATAATGAAAAAACAGAAGGAATTATGCAATCTATTACATCAACTGGTAAATTAGAGAGAGTATTTTTAGATGTGTGTGGTCTGTTACCTCGTAGTGGAGGGAGAAAACAGTATAAATTCATTATAATCATGTTCGACCATTACTCCAAGTTTACAAAACTATACCCCATTAATCGGGCAACTACAAAAAAGATTTTGCAGATGGTAATCCTACAATACATACCAGAGTTAGGAGCTCCACGATCAATTATTACCGATCACGGAACTCAGTTTCGAGGAAGGGTATGGAAGGAGACTTTGTTAGACTTAGGTGTCAAGACATATAAAACATCTGTCTATCACCCAAATAGCAACCCGGCGGAAAGAGTACTGAGGGAGGTCGGCCGTATACTCAGGACATATTGTTTTGATAAACACCAGAAGTGGAGTGACTACATTACACAAACCGAGAACTTTATCAACTTAGCTTACCATGAAGCAATACAAGATACTCCATATACCATAATGCATGAAAGACTACCACCCAGAGAAATTAGTGAAATAATCAATTTTCCAAACAACCCAGCTTACCAGTTCGACAACGTGAGATTCCACAGCAAACTGAATGAACAAGTGGAGAAAAGAAGGAAAAAATACAAAATAATTCAGCAGAAGGTGATCCAGTACAAGATTGGAGACAAGGTATTGTTAAAAAACCGCGAATTGCCAAGTTCTAAGGAAGGAATCGCAAAAAAGCTATTATTACTGTATAATGGACCATATGTTGTTATAAAAAACAATAACAATAATACTTATGTCATTAGTGATGTGGAAACAAAAAAGATTAAGGGAACATACAACCAAGTTTCCTTAAAAATGTATTATGAACCTAATAAACAAAGTTGATAAAACCACAAAATTCTAATGAAAGAGTAAGACCAACTTACAACTAATTATGTATGAGAATTAATATGAAATTGAAGAATTTATTATTACAATACCACGAAATTGAAAAAAATATAGTAAGCTCATCTTACCAACTTTGATAATTCAGAAAATAATTTTAAATAAAGCCCAATAAACAAGGTTGAATATTTCAGAATTTAGATAAATAGTAAGGACCAATTACAGTACAGTTTATTAATGTAATTATGAATCAAGCAGATAAACAACTGGGAATAAATTTTCAATTTCTAAACAAAATAAGCACCTCTTATTAAACACAGTTATGAACTTATTATTGGAATATAAAAGAAAGATGCAACATCCATAAATTAGAAGAAACTATAGTGATATAAAATGGATAAGAAAGGACAAATGTAGACAGTCGACGATGAAAATGAGACAAGACTAGAAACGAATTTATTGCAAATAACCTATCATGATTGTGAGAGAATCAACAACAACTGAAGATGCAAATACTTGTTATGTTTTAATTTAAATGAAGATAGTGAATGAAAAATGAAGATTAAGCAGTACTGATAAAGAAGGAAGGAAGATAGTACCAATAGAAAATAAAAAATGTTATTAATATCGCCACAAGAAAATAAACATCTGAAAGAATCAATGGAAAGAAATATTTAGATCTGAGAAGTTAGACTGAGTGAACAATCCCAAGAATATATTATATTATTTTTATTTGATTTAGTCGTGAATAGACTAGTGATTATTAAATGTGATTGACTGACGAGATAGCTCCAGCAATCGATATTATTTATGTATTATGTATTGTAAGGACAGCAGGGTATTAGGTCAAGAGAGCCACCCGACTGATTCCAGAATATATGGTGATTAATTTGTTAGGGAAGTAACATGTTCCAGGGATAGAACACTTATAATTAAAGACAAGTATACCAGATCATAATAAGAATAACAAATGATAATATGAAAAAGAAAGTAATTGATAATTTCAACAAAAAACAATATTTTATTAAAATGATCAAATTTGGTGGCAGGGTAATATGTAACATTACATTTGGAACAACATAATATCTTACCTGATTTAATGAAGACTTTGATTAAGAAGCTGACAAGGAGAACAATATCTTCAAAGATGATAGTGAAGAAGAACGACCAACAATTTTAGACTGACTAGTAAGACAACTGACCATACCCAAATTAATGATTTAGGCTAAGTGATGCAGATATCTTCAAACCCCAACTATGACATGAATTTTAGTATTGACCAAACAAAGAATTGTAAAGACAAACAGTTTATGAACCAGGACTATAAAGAAACAAATGGTTTCAATTAATGTATCATTATATCCAGATAATCAAAATACAAAGTGAGGGATAATAGACCCAAACATATAATATTATGTAAGAAAAATATTAGTAAATAATTAAGTTAATTGATGTAACAAAAATATAAATACACCTGGTTATAGATACATGAAACATACCAATAATTGTCACATATAGAGTTCATAGGGTTGTCCAGTAAACAACAAATTATAACATGGTCACAATAACATTTATAACAAGAGTAAAACCCAGATAAACAGTAAATGTAACAAGATTATTAGAACTGTGTGGTGAGGTAGAGCAACAGTGTTCACTTTATAGTAATTTTTGTAAGTCAGACATCAGTAAGTATACAGATGTTGAAACCCATATAAATAGTAAATATGACATAGACAGTGTCAGAATAATGAGTAAATTAGCTGACAAAGGACTAACTAATTAGTATAGGATTTGTTTTGTAAAATGTGCATGTTTTATGTTATAGCACAGTGTTTTATATAATAGTATTTGTGTTGTGTTTTTTGTATGTAACTGATGATACAGTTAGTTTAAAGGAATGTCAATTTAATGATATTAATTCAATTTTTTTATGTTGTGTTAACAAATGTAACAATAGAGCTGATGTTAAACCATGGTAAATTAATTAACCAAGCAGAATGAACTATACAAAGATGTTTTATTAAGTGTCAAACACCTATACAGTTTGAGTAGAAAACAGCTATTTGTACAAGGAATTGGTATAATCATAGCCATGTGGACATGAATTTAACTATTAGAATAATATATATTTTGTGTTGTTAAAATAACATGATATGTTAAACCATTTTGGTGAATGTTAGAAGTTAATTTAATTGTTAGAGATGTTAAAACATGATGATGAAAATAATACTATTACATAGGCCAGGTGAAACCAACTTTAGTAAATTTTGAACAATTATATTAGAAATTTTGTAAAGCAAATGTGAGAGGGTAGATGTATTTATAGGTAAAAATGTATACAAGGAATATAGAAACAAAATAACACATATCAAGTTATTTAAGAAAATTCCAAATAACAAAATTGTAACATCCATAGTTCTTAAGCAAAAATAGGCATGTTTGGTGTCTAAATATAACACATGTGAAGATCAAAATAATGCTGATAATGGTTTTAAACTCCCATTCAGTATAGAAAAGTTATGTTAAATTAAAGATTTTGAACGAAATTTAGATTCTGAAATAATAAAAGTATATGACAATGTAGATCCGGATTAGCCAACCAGGTTCCAAGTTTACCCTTAGCAACCAGAAATTTCGGATAAATAAAAGGAGACTTCTTTGACAACGATCTTAGCAGATAGACGCGTTCTTAAATCGTCTTACATTATATGTTATAAAGTGTGAAAAAACAATACAACTAAATAAATACAGTTAGATGTACACTACACGAACTTTTTTCAACCACAGAAGAATACCTATTACATGAAATAAAGGACATAATAACCGGGAAGAAGATTTGAAGTGGACGAGGGACGAGAAGGAAGATCTGACGTGTACGTGGGCCCTATTTTCAACCAAGAAGAGTACAAGAAGAGGATTTGGTGATCTGACATCTCATTATTTTGTATTTCAACACACACATTTGGATACACGAATTTTAAGTAATAATCAACTAAACTACAGACACCATATAACACAAACTCTAAAAAAACAATCACTAATAACACCATATAAGACTAACACCTTTTTAAACACAACGAGAACTATTAATTTACACAATAACTATCAAAGCCTGATTTGAACATAACCTTTTTTTTAAACTGGTAACCACTGTACGATTTCTGTGTGCACCTATCACTCTAACGTTGTAATATCCCATAATTGTAAACTTGTATTTTGATTAATAGTGTAATATTTTGTTTAATTTATAATCCCCGAACCATATACGCCCTGAGATAATTGATATATTTTATTTAAAAACATTAACAAAAAGCATGGTTTTGGTCTCAAGAAATACTGAACGTTTGGCTACTACTGCTGCCAACTGGTAAAGAGAAGATTTATAATTTGTAATTCAATTGCGATTATTCTGTTTAAATTTATTAAACCATTAACCAGTGTTGTTTTCGAATAAAAGATTCCACAAGGATATATGTTTGATAGTAACTGTGTGTCGTTATTATTGCCGTTACATTTAGTAAATAGAATTCACAGGTTGTAGCTGACCCGATAGTTGGCATCGTTGAGTGACGTCACGGAAAAGAGGCAGCATAGTGGGAGAAGCGGCAATTTACAAAATTATTCGCTGTTCAACATAATACATTCATAATTACACATCGACGACTCCAGTGCGAGTTTGTCGCTACATTATTTATATATTACAAGTTCACACTTCCTACGGGTGGTGTAATACAAGTGCACACGAATAAATACAAGTAACCTGTCCATAATAACATTGTACGTAACGAAATAAAATCCGATTACCAATAGACGAACCTGAAGTGAGGCTACATACATTACGTTTCAATAGAAGTAACTTTGAATTCTCTCCATTTTATCGTTACAATATTCGAAAGGACGGTATAAAAAGGATTAAGGAGGCAAAGAAGTTAAAATAATATGATAAGGAAGGATATAAAAATTGTAAAATATAGAAGAAACAGTAGGAGGAGAAGATATGTCAAAGCTAATGAAAACTCCAAGAATACGCTGGTATGGCACGTAAAATAGCAACATTTCGTGTCGGGTATGTAATTAAAAAGAATTTTAACTCAAATCAAAATGTAGCGCTTACTATGAAAAGTTTTTAACTTTAGGGAACCACGGCCCAAAAGTGAACCTAAAAATGTTAATACAATTGTAAAAGTCTATGTAGGGGAGGAAGTTATGAAGAATTTCTTTCAAAATACAAACTCGGTATCTGTAATAATGTGGGCAGAATTAATATCTCTCAAGATCGCATGAAAATTTTGGATGGCATTCAACAATTTTGAAAGCTATGTTTGAAACGTTTTACCGACGTTACAATTCGGGAACCTGGTTAATTGGCTCGGGTCAATTAAACAGGCTGCCATATTCTTAACTTATTCACTCATCTTTGTTTGACCATGACATCTCTTTATTATTTACTGATATTAGCATCTTTACTTATGGTTATCAACATTTGTGTTTCAATAGTTTACAAAATGATTTTATGTTTTGTTCAATTACAAGGGTCCTCAAAATATAGATGTACATCTGTTTAACTTTTCCACGGATCCGGGACTTGAAAAGGTATATTAGTAAAGGTCACATAGTATATATTATCATGAAGTGGTGCCATTAGACGAATGGACTTATTTCCCTTTTTAAACAATAAGGCTTTACAGTTTAGAGCTATAACTCTTTTACTAAGAATAAGAATACAATTACTGTCAGTACTTAAAATGTCTTAATGTTGTTAATTTAATTGTCTTTTATTGGATATAATATTTAGTATTTCATAACCACGGAAGGCATGCCTCCGTGTCACCTTTTGGATATCCTCCAGCTCCTCGTTATTCCAGTCCTCGGTCCTCGGTTGCAGCATGTTTGATGTAGGTCAGGTATCTCTCGTTACCTTCGTATCCGGGGATGGTGTAGTCCTGAAGTCTTTTAGATCATTGTGGGTCCTGGTTCTCTGCTCTTGGCTAACGGGTAGTAATAGCTCGTTGATTTGAATGATTAACACAAAAGTTTTATTCACCTGTATCCACTTCACATGATTGTTTATTTGTTGCACTCCACTTTATGGTCTTACCACAGTTTTAATTACATAAGTTTTATATTTTAAGATTTTTGTAGAGATGTCATAAGCGCTAAATTTTCATTATTCTTTCTTACTCGTTTACAACATATTTATATGAATCGCGGTTCAACTATATTAACGCAACACATTGTTTAATAGTATAAAGAATGCCTCTACGTCTTAACTGACGGATTAATCACTTTAGGAAACAAACTATTTTTTACGTTCCACATTACTGCTGTGCGCAGCTTACGGGTTGACCGCTCCATTTCAAGTGGGTTGCGTTTGGTTAAGGGGTGAGAGTAGTAATCTCGCTTCACTTACTATTCAGCATAAAAGTAGTTCCATATTCGATTAATATTTACTCGTTTATTCTCTGACATATTTAACTATATTTAATTATACTACGGTATCTCTTATTTATTATTTTATTATTGTACATCAATATGTTTTTTATCAAGTTCCGATTTAATACAATTATTAGTCATATTCACGGGTAATTATGCGTGTTGATGCCGGTTTCGGCAGGTTAAAGCCGGGTTAATTATTAAGGGGTGTTATCGCAATTTTATTATAGAATTCTTTTTGGTTTAAAACTATTTATTTTGGGTATTATGGCGGGGTTACATTATCATTTTCATTAAAGGTTTATGTTCTGTTTTAATGTGAGATTTTAAATTATTTTAAATTTCTTTTATTTCATTTTTTCCTCTTTTAAAATCGTCACATACTCCTCCGCTTAAAAATCGACACCGGGTGAGTATTTTACGGGTTATTAGGTGAGCAACGTACTGGGAGTATGCTCGGGGATTTCTGTGTTAAAATTTAATTTAGTACACGATTTGTTTTCTCTATATCTCTTTAAATGATCTTTTTCATTTAAATGTTCTCCTCCGTGAAATTCCCTTTATCTCACTTCTTGCAATGCTAACTTATATTTTAATTCTTAATACTAATTTCCCTAATTATCCGTAACTCACAATATCGTGGCCCGACTGACATCGGCTTACTCTAACTTCACCAGTTAGCTTTCAGCACTCATTAATGATTTTTTGGCACCTTTCTGCCCCCATCATTACCCTTTTCAGTCAGCGCCGTTGTGACCTGTTACGTTACATGTATATAATTATTTCTTAATTATATATCATAAACTTATCTCTAATATAATCTAAAGAGGATCCCATACTCCACTTTAGATTATAGTTAATCCTAATATCTTATACTACCGAGAGAAGCGGAATTTCACGAAGATAATTTTTTATTCTCTCTTTAAATGATCAGTTGTAATACATAAACAAAAGGGGGCAAACACTTTACTTTCAACGATCAGCTGTTACGCTGGAATGTGGGTCAAACTAGTTTTCTTCAAACAATGGCATCGTTTATGCGTACAAAGGGGGAAGTTAACTCGAGGGAGAGTATATCTCTATTGTTCCATTTAACAATAGCTAGCGGACAGCTTATTAACTTGCACTGGCTTGGTTCAAAGAGGGGTGGCGTGTGCGATGCGTACGCAATGTTACGGCCCGTTACCAAGCTGAGTTTTGTCTTAAATACTGGCGACTGGGGAATTATTTTCAAGCAGGACACAACCGGGTGTTTACATAATTCACATATACTTTTATTATTAATTTCTTTTTACTTATTTCACTAATACACTTTTATAATTATAATTATACTAACGTGTTATAATAATTTACGATATTATTAAACTTTTTATTTTAAATGACTTATTATTTATTATTATTATTTTGGTCTGATTTAAGAGACGGTTTCTTTTTTGTTTCGAACTCGTTTATTTACTTAGGGAAGCATCATTCCATAAAATTAATTAGTACTCTTGTTTTATTTAGTCAGTAGTTTATATAACTCATCGTGTCAATAGAAACACAAATTACACATTTATGCAGGCTTGTACAGGAAAACTACAGGTCTTATATTGTCGCAAAATAGACGTGTTAGAGACTGAATACTTTGACACGTACATACATGAATTGGTATAATACAATCTAATCTTTTCACGTATAATTATATACGGGTTTGTGCGTAATCTCACACAAAATATACACTTATAAATATCGTCAATATTATTCATATATGCTACTTAGCCTTTTTCTTTTTACATACAATTTCCTAACTGAGTGCATAGATATACAGAATAGAGTATTTTATAATTGACACTAAGTACACTAACCATTTACACAAAATGAAACCAAAAACAGTGGCGCATTTTAATAATAAAATTATTTACTTTTTTTTTGTTTTAATTTTCAACATATGTCTGAAATCTTTTGTTACTGGGCAAGGGGTCACACACTTTTTAATACAATAGAGGGAGGTGATGTATTGTCTAACTCGACGTGGCATAGCGTAACAAAGGGACAGTTTGGTACAAGCGGGAACAGGTCATTTTCTTGTCTGAGATTGTCGTTAAACAGACAAGTTGGGGAATGCATTTTTAAACAGGTTTTACCCAGGGCTTACAATGTTTAAATAATTATTATATTATATTTAAATATCCTTACCTTATATATCATGGTTATTATATTATATTATATTATTACGCCACATAATGATTATAAAAACACATTATCCTAATTCTGATTTTACTTACTTTAATTCTTCCTTTTGCGTATTTTAAATTAACATTCATAGAGTGAATAATTCTACCACATATTAAATGACAAACACATTTATATTAAATGAAAGCAGAGTGGCGCATTTGATGCGTCACGATGCTCGCAACTATTCTAACTTTAGCAGAATGGCGCATTTGATGCGTCACGTTACAATTCGGGAACCTGGTTAATTGGCTCGGGTCAATTAAACAGGCTGCCATATTCTTAACAAAATCAACAATAACTGAAAATAAACAAATATTATATAGGATCTCGAGAATTAAGGAAAATTGGCAGGGGTATGTAGACTTATTCACTCATCTTTGTTTGACCATGACATCTCTTTATTATTTACTGATATTAGCATCTTTACTTATGGTTATCAACATTTGTGTTTCAATAGTTTACAAAATGATTTTATGTTTTGTTCAATTACAAGGGTCCTCAAAATATAGATGTACATCTGTTTAACTTTTCCACGGATCCGGGACTTGAAAAGGTATATTAATAAAGGTCACATAGTATATATTATCATGAAGTGGTGCCATTAGACGAATGGACTTATTTCCCTTTTTAAACAATAAGGCTTTACAGTTTAGAGCTATAACTCTTTTACTAAGAATAAGAATACAATTACTGTCAGTACTTAAAATGTCTTAATGTTGTTAATTTAATTGTCTTTTATTGGATATAATATTTAGCATTTCATAACCACGGAAGGCATGCCTCCGTGTCACCTTTTGGATATCCTCCAGCTCCTCGTTATTCCAGTCCTCGGTCCTCGGTTGCAGCATGTTTGATGTAGGTCAGGTATCTCTCGTTATCTTCGTATCCGGGGATGGTGTAGTCCTGAAGTCTTTTAGATCATTGTGGGTCCTGGTTCTCTGCTCTTGGCTAACGGGTAGTAATAGCTCGTTGATTTGAATGATTAACACAAAAGTTTTATTCACCTGTATCCACTTCACATGATTGTTTATTTGTTGCACTCCACTTTATGGTCTTACCACAGTTTTAATTACATAAGTTTTATATTTTAAGATTTTTGTAGAGATGTCATAAGCGCTAAATTTTCATTATTCTTTCTTACTCGTTTACAACATATTTATATGAATCGCGGTTCAACTATATTAACGCAACACATTGTTTAATAGTATAAAGAATGCCTCTACGTCTTAACTGACGGATTAATCACTTTAGGAAACAAACTATTTTTTACGTTCCACATTACTGCTGTGCGCAGCTTACGGGTTGACCGCTCCATTTCAAGTGGGTTGCGTTTGGTTAAGGGGTGAGAGTAGTAATCTCGCTTCACTTACTATTCAGCATAAAAGTAGTTCCATATTCGATTAATATTTACTCGTTTATTCTCTGACATATTTAACTATATTTAATTATACTACGGTATCTCTTATTTATTATTTTATTATTGTACATCAATATGTTTTTTATCAAGTTCCGATTTAATACAATTATTAGTCATATTCACGGGTAATTATGCGTGTTGATGCCGGTTTCGGCAGGTTAAAGCCGGGTTAATTATTAAGGGGTGTTATCGCAATTTTATTATAGAATTCTTTTTGGTTTAAAACTATTTATTTTGGGTATTATGGCGGGGTTACATTATCATTTTCATTAGGGGTTTATGTTCTGTTTTAATGTGAGATTTTAAATTATTTTAAATTTTTTTAATTTCATTTTTTCCTCTTTTAAAATCGTCACATGTTTACAAAACAAAACTTATTGTTATCAGTTATATATATTTGTGAAAAGTATCAGGTCAATATCTAAACTCTAAATATCCTGTAAATATCCTAAAAACACCTGTACATAACGTATATTTGTACTTGTACATACAGGTATTTATGTACGTTTTTACATACATAGGCATTATGGTTATAAATTTAACTAAAAACCAATTCAGTAGTTTGGAATTTTTAGTGTTTATTGTATGATGTTCTACAATTGTTATTTTACTAAAAATGTAGTAAACTAATCGGGGGTATTTACTTTACTACAGCAGCAGTAGCAGTAGTAGTAGCAGTAGCGGTAGTAGTAGAAACCGTAATTTTTGACATTTATCCAACGTTTTGGGAGGCAGAGGACATACAACAACAACCACTACCAGAGAACGTCACATACAACGTTCTCATGAGAATTTTTTTATCATCATAATTTTTGTCAGCAGATCTCTCAAATCACTCTCACATTCCTTGTTAATTCGAAGACTGGACGAGAGAATGATGTGACTTCGACAGGTCTAAACATTTGTCGGCAGACAGAGGAAAACAAGCGGCTGCTGACGATCGCAAGATCAGTTGTTTTATGTGTACCAACTGATCAATAAATATGGAGTATGGATGTCAGTATCACAAGCGGAAGGGAGCAGCATTTCATACAGCAGCATCTCAATAACACATGCGCACATGAATAATGCAGTGTACTGAGCGCCTGTGTACTCGCGTTTTCGTTGTTCACAAACTAATGTTTGAGTTTAGTACGGTGTTTTGTATAAATAAATAATATTTACAACGTTATAGGAATTGAAAATAAATAATACTAAAGAATTTAAGTGCACAGCATTTGCTAAACAGGAGCAAAATATTAAAGCAGAAATAAAAAAAAACAACGTAACCAGTATGTATCTCGGAAAGAATACAACTTGTATGAAACGATGATAAGTATTGTACGAACAGGTATGGTCAATGGTGTGACAGCCGGGCCCAGGATGCGGGAGTCCGCGCATACATTTCCCTTAATTATTTAAGAATGTTATAAACCATTGAACTTATGTAAAACCAAATTTCCCTGCATATTTAACGTCAAAAACAAATACATTCATTTTACTTCCATGTTCCATAAGGAAATGGAAATATGGCGATGGCGAAAAAAATCGTGTTCGAAATAAGGGCTGATTCTGATTGTAGTACCCTCAAAACATGAAAGTCATTTTCCGAAAAGTGTCTGTGTGTAGAAACATGGCAAACGATAACTGCCACAAATTCAAACACAATCAAATAATATTTTGCATATGTATTTGAGTTGTAGAGGACTCAAGGTTTATTGATTTTGGTGAAGATCAGTTGAGGGGAAGAGGTAGTTTACCTACACCATTTTATGTTTTAAAAAGAGTAATTTTTTCTATGGCGAACGATAACTGCCGCAAATTCAAACAGAATTAAATAATGTTTTGCATATTTTCCTGAGTTGTAGGGTACTCAAGGTCTATTGATTTTGGTGAAGATCGGTTAAGGGGAAGGGATAGTTTACCTGCAACATTTTATATTTTAACAAGAGTAAAGTGCTTAATTTTGATAAATAAAGTATCCTGAAAAGGAGGTCATAATAATCCACTGTAGAAAGGTAGATGAAATATCTATAAATGAAAAGAATTGTTGAAGGGGAGGGGGTAATTTTCTATAAATGAAAATGTTACTTGAAGGGGGAGGGGATAATTTTTACTTCCATATTCCATAAGGAAATGGAAGTATGGTTATGGCGAAAAAATCGTGTTCGAGATAACGGCAGATTCTGATTATACTACCATCAAAACATGAAAAAAGTAATTTTTCGAAAAGTGTCTGTGTGTCTATCTGTCTGTGTGTAGAATTTTTTCTATGGCAAACGATAACAGCCACAAATTCAAACAGAATCAAATAATTTTTTGCATACAGCCTTCAATTGTAGAGGACTCAAGGCCTATTGTTTTAGTGAAGATCGGTTAAGCTAAAGGGGTAGTTTACCTGCAACGTTTTACGTTTTAACAAGAGTAAAGTGCTTAATTTTGATAAATAAAGTATCCTGAAAAGAAGGTCATAATAATCCACTGTAGAAAGGTAGATGAAATATCTATAAATGAAAAGGTTAGTTGAAGGGGGAGGGGGCAATTTTGTTTATAAATTAAAATGGTAGTTGATGATGGAGGAGGTAACTTTTTATAAGTTTTATATGTGTACTACGTTATTGACAACAAAGAAGAAGTAGTTTCTATGGAAACATTTCATTTCACTTTAACAAAATTCTATATTTTTCATTTTAATTTAAATCACGTATGAGTGAAAATATATCGTGCCTGGCAGGCAAGCATATCTCAGTTATGTAATGTTTACTTTTCCAAAGTTTTATTATTGTGATTACAGCAATAAAAAGGCCGGCAGGACACACACACACACACACACACACACACACACACACACACACACACACACACACACACACACACACACACACACACACACACACACACACACACACACACACACACACACACAAATTCGCGTTATTTCTGGCCTCATTCATGTTTATTTTATTATGTTTGCACGCTTTTTAAATGGAAAGTGCCGAAACCCACACCAACACAACGCGTGCAAGCCGAAAAGGTGTACATCGATTTGCTTCCTGTGAATCGATGGGCAGTGTTGTTGTATTAAAGCAATTAATACAATCTGTGTACTTATTTCTATTATGATATGAGAATTATAAACTAATATGTGCATGTGTGTATGTATGAAAAATATATAAATATTTTTCTCCTTTGGAAAATTGTTTGTCCCTCCTTGAAAATATTTTGACCTCCCTGATGGCTAGTTATCTACTAGCCTGTGTGGAAAATAGCGTTATGACATGGATCAGAATGGTGGGTGTTAAACAGGAGACACAAACGTATTAAGGAAGAAATGTTTTGCTGAGAAATTTATAATTATACGAATGAACAGAATAGTCGTTCAGGAAATCAGAAGACAAATGGAAAGAAAGAAATCAAGACTCGATTTAAAAAAAGAAAAATGACTAGTATAGTATTGACAGGAAAGACTTTGATAACACTATAGACATCCCTCGCAGCGAGAGTCCAATTTCATTACATGAATCAGATCGCAGCTACATTTAGCTAGCTCTTTTACAGACATTTTATCCAAAAATACAGTCCTTCCTCACGAAGGCTGAGGATAGTCTTAATCCACCTGACATGGTGGTACCATTTTAGCTGATACGTAATTTTTTCAGAACTCAAGCATCCACTTATTTAATTAATATTTAAATGATTTTAAATATAAATTTTAGGACATGGAAGTCATGTATGGTTCTCCGTACCGATTTTTTATATGTGTACTAAGTTATCGGCAACAAAGAAGTAGTTTGTTATTAAAATTCCTTCCCGGGTTGTTTGGCCGTGGTCCTATGTTTTCTGCAAAATCATACGTTTCGGCAATGGCATCGACTGCCATCATCAGTGAAAATCGAATGCGCTAACGTGAGGTCGTATGCTGTAACGTGACGTTTCCCTCAACATAAAGATTGTCATATAAATATACTGAAGTACAAAACAATAATAAAGTAATAAACCTATTTCCATTGTAAATAGAATAAGAAAACTAAAAGATCAAACATGTCTATATTAAACTTAATAACAACAATTCCAGTAAACTGCATAAGAAATAATGTACAAAATAGGTAAAAACCTATAATGCAGAGCCTAGCTGGATAACCAGTAACTGGATACAACATAACATAACCTAAATAAAATGTAAGATAAAACTAGATTAAGTAGTTATATCTGATTGTGAATGATAGGCACATAGGCAATTCAGATAGAGATTATGATATAAATGGGTGATCAAAGTTTTATTCTTGAATACAAATGTTATAATGTGTGATAGGAAGTAAGGACTACTATTGTATGTTAAAAAAGTGCTAATGATGTAAAGAAGAATGTGATGAAAATAATTTAGTAATAGAAAGTGTAACAGATAAACTGACTAGTAGATTATGAAATAAGAAATAATTATTGTTTGTTCTGGACAGGATAATAATGTAGTTGGTAACAGGGGCGGCCCAAACCTTTAGGCCTGACCGGTCCGAGACACAATTTTGCGCCCCCCCCCCCAAAAAAAGTGGTGATGCTTATTTTCTTATCAGTACTAATTTAATAACATTATACTTTAAAAGTTTTATCATGACTATTTTATACTAGTGGTGGCGGTTAAGCCCTAACATAAAAAACTATTCTGTAGGTCTACATGAAATTATAAAAAATTATTAAAAATTTTATACTATATAACTTTTCAAATGTTAACAAATATTTTTTTTAATTTTTCTTGAAACAAATTAACTGTCACTAAGGCCTGTTTTTATAATTTTTAACTTAATAAAGCTGTAACTTGACTCACCAATGTAAGTGTTTCACATGGACGCTCAATGCGAGTGTAAAACATCAAATAAAAAGAATCAATTTTAAACAGTTTCCTATAATTTTGATTCACTCAGTGTATATTTCTTCTTATTATAAGTATATGCACAGATATTATCAAAGCACAAACGTCTTTTCACATGTAAAGTGTATTTTTTCTAAAAATGTCACACCAAGATTTATTGCATTAAAGTTTTCTTTAAAAATAAAGAAACATTTATTTTGGTTTTTGAAAGTTTAGTTAAATTTCTTTCTTCTTGCTTTTGCTTCAGCAAACCTTTTAACAATCTTCGTTAAATCTCACTGGTTTGCAATGTCATTTTCAATAGAAATTATTGCTAGAGATGATAGGCGGTCTTGCGTCATTGTAGAGCGTAAGTAAGTTTTAATTAATTTGATCTTACTGAAAATGCGTTCTCCACTAGCAACCGTGACAGGAATTGTTAAAAGAACCCTCAATGCAATCCATATATTAGGAAAACACTCAATCATGTTACTTTTTGAAATAAGTTGTAAAGTTTGAACAGGAGTTTTTATCTCAGAGTTCTTCAGAAATACACCCAGATGTTTAAGCTCCTCAAAAAGGTAGTTGCCATCGATGTCACTTTCTCCTAATTTATCTTCATCTTGAAAAACTTTTTGAAGATTCAAACATTTTTGTTTTAAGACTTCGGATTCTGGAAGAGTTTGCACGTTGTACAAAAACCCCAATGCTGGTTATGAGTCTCAAAGTTGTGTAAAGCGCTATTCGATGGATGTCAGAGCCTGATCTATAAGCGGGTAAAAACAATTGTTTTAAACAACTGCTCTGGATCTGTTGGGGCTTCGTCTCGGGACTCACAATCAAATTGCCGTTTTTTTCTTTCTCTTGGGTTGCTTCTTGTAAACAGCTTCAACTTCCAAGTCTTCAGCTATGTCTTTGGCTGTTGCTACAGCACCTGCGTATCCAGTTTCACGATATTCTTTTAAAAATGTTTGGCACTTTCCAAGAAGATGTGTAACTGTTGATAAGTCACTGTTGGCGTTTTGCATAGTACTGCTGACCAAGTTTACTTGAAACAGTATATCATGCCAAACAACAAGGGAGACAATGAAGTCAAAAGATTATTACTCTTGCGGAGCTGCTGTCGTGGATAAAGCTCCGCGTGATAGCGCCAACTAGTATAATTACAAAGCTTGCGTGATAATATCAATTATATTTATCATATAAAATATGATTAATTCTTTATTTAAATTGCTGGGCGCCAGAGAAATTTAAGATCTCAGGGGTTATTAAAATAATAACGCTTCTGTTCAGATGCTAATTACTTAGTTGTATTTGTATTAACATTTATACAAATAAGAGATATTGACACATAAATTTTAGCAATAGACATAGAAATATAATACTCAAAATTTCCATATATTAAACAACATCATAAGTCATTACGCATTTTTCTACAAAAGAAATAACACCTTAAATCATCTACTACAATTAAATAGATCGCATTTATGAAACAAAGTATTAAATCATTTATAAATTTATCTTTGTTCAACATTAAAGTAATCTTGACAAACTGAATCTATTCAACTATTATTCATTGAGCAATACATTTACGATTTAACCTACTAGATTACATACATGTATTTAATGATTATCTCCTTTCGTAATTATGAATTAACCTATACAAAGTACATATCTATATTTAATAATTATTTCTTTCCATGTCATAAGATATAGAATACCATTAGCATCTCAACATACTCGTGAATTCTTTCAGAATGAAACGGGCGAACCATGGATAGACGACTATACTACATTGGATCTACTTTAGTTATCAATTGAATTTAAATTTGTTACTTGATTTATGATTATACATTTCCTGCATTCTTCGTGTCTCACTTCCCCACACATCACTCTTTATCACTGTTTGCTCTGCTTTTGATTTTCACTCGTACGCGATAACAACTGACGCTCGCGCACTTCGATCTTAAATTCGGCTATATACTCCGTCTTAACGCGCACATAATAAAATATACTTCTGCCTTTACTTAATTCAGATTACGCGCACATTAGTAAATATACTTCTCCTCTCTTGATGACGCCTTAAATTAAGTTTAGTTACTCGCGAATCGCTTGCTTCTTCGTATTGGCTTGAACAATTTCTGGTTGGATTGTAGATATATAGTTACTGAATAATAAATTGACTTATTAATTCCTTCTTGTCTACTTAAAACAAGAATATTGTCACAATAAAGGCTGATATACTACTCCTCCGACTGATTCGACTAAACTCCTCTGATTGATATCTAAGACTCCTTAGTGTTCCTACGAGGGTAATATTTATATGGTTGATCGAACTACTCTCCCCACCGTCAAACTAAAAAATACCCCAATTGGCTATCTGTTCAACTTCTTGCCGGTAAATTCGAATTCACCCATTCAGCAACTGATAATAGTTTGCGCCTCCAAGTGGCGCTATTTTTGGTTGTCTAAACATTGGGCAGGCGAGTTCTTCCCGCGTGTACGTTAACTTGCAAAAATGACGCTAACTTTCTCTTGTGATCAAACCGCTTTCGCCGCTTATTCCTTTGTAACTTCAAGGTTGTTTTCACCACCCTGCTAACGGGACTCTGTATTTTTTTGCTACTTTGAGCAAACAAAGCATTCTATATCTTTATGACTTAGAAAGTTGTTTTCTGACAATACATTTTCAGAACGTCTGGCGCCTTACTGTCGCCTGTATAATATTAAATTTTATATAACTAGGAGACGTTCATTTGTATCGTTATTAATATGATTACATTAAAATTGATCAATTCTTACTTGCCAAACACATGATGTATTATGAATTATGTCTATAAAATAATACCTAAGGTAGCGTAACACATGGTGTTACGTTATAAGATGTTAAATTGTTTTCCAATGATTTGGCTTCAGATGTCACTTTTGGATCAGTGAGTTCCTCTTGCATTGACTGTAGCGCTTCACAAACTTCAACCATTTGATACCTGACTGTCTTTACGCTGTTAATTCTACACTCCCATTTAGTTTCACAGACTTCTTTGACAGTAAGAGTCAACTGACTTTCTTTGAGTATTTTCCATCTTTTAGTAGATGATGAAAACAGGACGTACATACGTTGTAAATCTCCAAACAATGAAACATTTTTTACAGATGAAGCAACAGCATCTCCAATTACTAGGTTAAGTGAATGACATCCACAAGGATTGAAAAAACCTTTAGGAAACATTGACAAAATTCGTGACTGCATTCCTTTATATTTTCCAGTCATGTTCCCTCCATTATCGTAACCTTGCCCCCTACAATTTTTCATGTCTAACCCACTGGTCCCTTCAATTTCTTTCAAAAGGGCCGTTGTCAAACCTTCTCCAGTAGTGTCATCAATAGGAAAAATGACAAGAAATGCTCTTTTACTTGAACATCTGTTTCAGTACATTCAACAAAACAAATTGTAAATGACAATTGTTCTTGGTGGCTGATATCGGGCGTACAGTCTAATATTAGTGAAGAGTACTTGGCTTGCTTTGCTCTTTCAATGATCTCATTTTTTATTTCAGACCCAAACAAACCAATCAACTCATTTTGGATTGTTTTACCCAAGTAGTGATCATGGATTTCATTACATTTAATTTTTCTAATGTGTTCAGCCATAACTACATCGTACTTTCCAAGTAACTCAACTAGTCCCAAAAAATTTCCGTTACTTTTTGCAAATAACTGGTCATTACTTCCTCAGAATGCCAGGTTATGTTAAGATAAAAATACCGTAATTGCAATTAGACGTTCTAAAATTTTTTTCCAGTGATCTACCTCTTTTTGTAACAATTTTTCAACTTCACTATCAATACCCGTTTGACAACGAATATTTTTTTCGGCATCAACCCATTTGCTGTAACATGTGTAGTGGTCACTTGAAGTTTCATGATCTTTTAAATAATCCCCTATATGTTTCCAGTTGTTGATACCGTTCTGCCCTAATTGCGAGCGGGTATTCCCAAACAACTTACAACTAAAACAATAGACTTTGTTCTTTGACTCAGAATATTGCAAATATCTCCGATACAATTTTTCATTATTGGGCAGTTTCATATTGCAGTGAAACAGTAAGAATTTTCTGTTTCTCGATCCTTTTGAATCGGATTTTGTTAAGTCAACCAAATCTTGAATCCGGACCCTCAATTTTTTTGGGCCGTTTTTAATTATTTGATCCCTTATGTGACGAGTCAAGGTAGGCCATTCACCGATACCGTCCAAATTACACGAGGTAACGTCGCTGTGGGATAAAGGGAGAACTTCGTCTTCATGTCCGTCCGTTATACGGTTTGATGAATTAATCTTAACATCTTTGTCACGGGAAAAATCGTTTCCTTGGCGGCTTGTCCCAGGTTGGTCAGTTTCCTTCATCTCGGTCTCATCATTAGTGTCTTGAACATTGTCATCAAAAACTTGTTCTAACATTTGAAAAATTTGGTTACATCTTCTTTTGGACTATTTTAATCAGTTTCTATATTTCTAAACATTGAGAAAGAAAACCACGCTTGAACTTAGTACCTTGTTTATTTTCATTGAATATTTTATTCTTTCTCTTTCTGTTTTGAGCTCCTGAAAGTTTGTGGTTTGAAGCCATTTTTAAAAGTCTTTGAAATCATAAACTGCACTCGTATATGTCAAAAATATTCAGAGTACTAAAACGGAAATTCAACGAAATTTTACAAACCGAGTTAAAACGAACAGCATTTTAAGTTTCTTTTTCTTTTTTTTTAATTTATTAGGATCTACCGTTCTTTTTTTCTTTTCGGGTTTACAAAACGATTTAAAAGACGAAAGACCTAAACCAAACCATCGATCGAATGGCCATCTCGAATGTTATACATAGCCTACTAATAATTAAACTGTATAACATTTTTTAGTTTGTTTAAAATCATAAAATAAGTTGACATTTTCCCTTCTTGCTTTGAATGTCTAATTATTTAAACTAGGCAGCTTACTAACAAAATTAAAACAATAAAGAGTATACATAGATAGCATAAGAAACATCGAACACTTAACACGCACTTAAAAATCTCTAAACACTGTTATTCGCACCACTGTTGCACGGTGATAAGTCACAACAAAAGAAACAACTGAAACAAAAGAAGGATGAAGCGTGAAGGGTACGATGTTCGTGTGGAGGAGGCGGGTGAGCTGCCGAAGATTACGTCACATAATACCGCTTTGTGAAGATTTTATATTGATTGTCTTATTATGTACCAAACAGTGGCAATCAATGATAATAGAGTAAACTGTTTAACATGTTGGCTGCGGATGACGCACCATGCGGTCGTTTCTGTTTTAGAAGAAGTTTAGTGAACGTTTTATCTCTTTTATTTTCTTCGTCCCTCAATATAAATATCTTTGAGTATAATGGCCATGCCTTCATTGCTTTATCTGTAATGATCAAGTCATATCTTTATAATTTTTAAAAATCATAAGTAATGTAATAGCTTTATCTGAAATTGAAGGCGATTTCCTTTGTCTCTAAAGCCAGACGTATATATCTATACGAAAAGATAAATTCGTCGGTGTAATTTATAAAAACTACACTAGAAAAACAACAAACTATAATGAAGATAAACGTTTGACAGTTTTTATCGGTGATGTAATAACTGAAATTATACATGATTACACATATTTCACTACTAAGAGAGCACATTGTTTTACACAACAAAGTGAACGCGATAACATTGTAGGCTAAGCGTATACTGAAAGGAAACATGAAACAGGAAATGGCTGTATTAATTTTTTTTTAACCGCAATGTGAACAGTTTGTTGTCAATAAGAGTTACAAGTTACTGATATTGAGTAATTATATCAGGCGACATCCGCCGCTGCTGATCGTTTATCAAAAGGCTATACGTGACACACACACACACACACACACACACAGAGGAAACTATGCGTAATAAAATATTATGCATTGCATATTCCTTCAGTAGGTTCTCGCTATTGGGGAGGACTGGAGCCATTCGACACAAACGAAGCTGTTTATACGCCCACTGCGGTTCTATGCGAGACCAGCAGGCGTATACGATCGCTACACGTTTTCTTATATTACTAGACTCACAAAGGAAAATGAGTGACTAAATACTATTTTATCCTTGATTACAAGGCTGTTCCTGTTAAAAAATAGACTTTGTCCACAGAGAAGAAAAATAAAATTGACCGTGGTCGTAAAAGTGTTCATACAACAGAAGATATGATCTTTTTTAAATTCTAGGATTTGATCTTTTTTATAAATAAATGATGTATTTCAAAATGTGTTCTTTATTTGCAAACCCCAGAAAGCAAACTATCAAAAAGAGCGAGGCGTGTCATGCGGGTTGCATAATCAGTTGCAAATAATTGGCGGGAGACCCACACCGCGCGTCGTTATGGTTATTTCCGTATTTTTATGATATCAGTGATAACAATTAATGTTTTTATAATGATGAATGTATAGAAAGAGTAAAACAGGAAGAAACAAAATTCGCTTCAGAATTAATACACTTCAGACGGATTAGCAGTCAACGTGTTAACCTGATTGAGAGAAAAACTTGATTTTTGTTATCCATTATTTTGGCGCCCTCTAAAAATTTGCGCCCGGGCCACGGCCCGGTTGGCCCGTCCTTAAGGCCGGCCCTGGTTAGTAAGAGATTAATGTTACACAAAACCTGCATCTACTTGGTAGGTAAAAGGAGACAATTTTGTATATAAAAATTATGCTAGACAATGTCATATACTGTATAATAAGAAATAATGTATTTTATTTGATTAAGGTATAAGTAATCATAAATGTGTGTTATGGACAAGTAATAATGTAATTAACAAGATGTTAACTTGGGCAAAAAACCTACATCTACTGTTGAAGGTAGACAGGGACATTACAAAGTATAAAGGTTATATTAGATCATGATATGTCCTGTAATAGATCATATGGTCTATAATGAATAAAGAATAAATGTTAACTTGTATTAGAATTAAGCAATTTTACTGTAAGAAACAAATAATAGTCCAATGTGCACCAGACATTATTAGGCCTATTGTACAAGCCAATGTTTTGATAAAAATTTAATGTTCATAATTGTAATCACTAGTATTAAAAGACATGTTATTAACATAAAATCATATGTAGAGCCAAGAAAACTAGTTATGTAACAAAGAAGATAACTTTTAAACATAATTTATTAGAAAAGGCCAAACCTTAAAATTGTTATTTTTGGAATTACTGTATAGAAACATATCTTGTGAGATCTTAAAATGATCAGGAGGAAAAAAGCAGTTCATTGGTAATAATATCTTTGCAATTATTGTACATAGCATAAGGAGAAGATGTTAAATTTAAGAATTTTTAGTAATTTTGATCTCAGAAAATCATCAACAACAATGATTAAGATTTCAACTAATAGGAATTTTTCACTTTTTATGTGTAGCAACCCAAAAAGTGACGCCAAACGAGTTAGTCTAGTGTTGGAATTCGTACAGTAAAGAACGGCTCCTCTGCGACACCGATAGGCACGAAGTTACCATCAGAATCGAACCTCGGCTAGGTTAGGTGTAGAGTGAATAATGAAACATAACCAAAACGTGAGAAAATGTTGTGAATTGTTTATACAATCTGAAAGGAGTTATAGTGATTTAATAATATTAACAGTGAATAAGAAAGTGTGTACAAAGTAAAGGAAAGTATAGTGAATACTTAAAATTTTAAACGACTTATAACTAATTATAATAATACTACTATAACACTTTATGTACATTTGTGAACGATTTATTCCACTACCACTGAACAAAAACACTAACACTATTGTAATTTTTTTATGTTTAAACTATTATTTCTTTGTGTTTAATGTTTAAAGCAGTATAAACTATTAAGACTAGGTTAACCTCAAAATTGACACTGTTCGGCACATACGAACTATTCGTTATTTTAGAGACAAGATATTATTTTGTTTTAGTATAGTCAACTTTGTATTCTGATGTTTTGTACTTCGCAAAAGACATTTTCGTAATTAATTATTGTTAGTCACAAGAACCCGAGTTTATATTTACATAACGTAACCAGTAGACTAGGCCTGAATAAGAAGATCATATTACCAACCGCTGAGCTAAAAATTTAACAAGCCTGGACAACTAAAATTAAGGAAAAGGTTGTTCATTTTAATTTAAAAAGAAAAGAAAAGAATTTAAAAAGGAATAAAAGAATATTGAAGAGAATTAATTGTGTATGAATAATTATTTTTAATACTTGACATTTTTGTCAGGTTCTGAATATTAGTGTTTTCATAAACATTCGAAGAATAAGTTGGTAGTACCTATTGCTTGTGTACCACGTGCGATTTGAATTACATAAATAGGTAAATGACTTCAAACGGAATAAAGGAAGGAATTAATTGAAATTAAAGAATTTTAAGTAGTCAAGACACTAAATTTATGAAACATAACCAAAAAACTGGAAAAATATAGTTACCTAACCAGTACAGGTATAAATTTAAACACACCTCAAAACGAATACACAACTCAATTGTCATTTAACAACTTACATAATCTGAAAGTTTACATATTTAATGAAATATAAGACTATACCAAAACCAAAATAGATAGACAAACAAAAAAGATAATTGCATCTAAAAACATAACAACTACCAAAAGTGTGCATTACAATACGTTAGTGACCACAATACTGTGGTTAAGGCTGAAAAAAGAAGTAGTTTCTATGGAAATGTTTCATTTCGAAAATGATTTTAAATTAAATTTTAGGACATGGAAG
This sequence comes from Magicicada septendecula, assembly GCA_034769895.1. NCBI lineage: Eukaryota > Metazoa > Arthropoda > Insecta > Hemiptera > Cicadidae > Magicicada > Magicicada septendecula. The sequence continues at coordinate 178,161,982 of CM068372.1, forward strand.
TCATGTATGGTTCTCCATACCGATATTTTTACTGTTATTTTGCCAATACCTAATGTTGCACTTTGAGAGTATACATTATTTGCTTAACTGCAGAATACAGCTGTGATTCCAGTTAAGAATGCACCAATGCCACCGACCAGGCTTACATCATTATTAGTTATGAGCCACGAAAGGAAACTAAATGGGTCCTACTGGATCGCGTTGTAAATGTTACTCCGACATTGGCAGCTTAAAATTTAGCTTTTAGATACCATAGCCAGCCCAATAGCGGAAACGTGTTGGCAATTATCGATCTTCTGAGTAAATACGATCCATTGTTGCAAGAGATAATCAGTGGTTCCAAGAATAGGAAGAAGTATACGAGTCCCAAATTTAAAAAGAAACTCGTTCAGCTTTTATCTAAAAAAACTAAAAATATTATTTTGAAGCGGATTGAATCTGGTCAATTTTTCTTTGTAATGATGAATAGTACGCAGGAAATTAACAGAAAAGATCAACTGAACCAAATATCTCAATCGGATATGTCTCAATTTATGAAGATGAAGAAGGAAGGCCCACCAACTTAAAAAATTAATGAAAGCTGTTATTTGTCAAGTATCGCTTTTTAGTTCTTTAAGGTCTCTTTTTATATTATCTAAAAGACTTGTGCATGGCCTAGCTAGTCTTGTTTCTTCCTATGGGCTGGTTCATGTTTATTTTAGTGGTGTCTCTCTCATTTTCTTCTCTTAAAACGTGATCAAATCAGTAATAAAAATGATTAAAGGCTGTTAAATTATATTATACGATTGGAAAAGACAACCAATCATAAACTTACTGCTTTCCTGAAAAACGAAAGGGAGGAAGAAACATCGGAATCAGAAAGATGTGTTGAAAAGAACATGTTTCTTAAGCCAGAAAAAACTACCACTTGTTTATTAAGGTGTTGATGGTGATGAATATTATATATACTAGTAAGCTGTCTGAGTTGTAGAATTCGCTCATTATTTTGGAAAATTGAGCAAATTGTTATAATTAGGTAAAATCAAATGAATACATTTTAATTTTATAAAACTATGAGTAAAGTGCTTCGTATTCGTTGAGAAACACTACAAGGAGGTGACCATAATTTGTCTTTTATTTTTTAATTTATGCGTTTTTGTATAAATGTACCAATCACAAATTACAAGTAACATGTTTAATATCAATGTTATTGTTCTACATAACAAACAAAAATCTTATGGTGTTATATTGAAATTCCGACGTCTGAAATACCTTACATAGACACAATTTTTCAAAAGTTTGACTTCACTTTGACCCGTGATGACCCTCAAGTTAAACAATTTTCAAAGTAATTATTAAATTCGGGTTTGGGTTGACATTCCATTTTTCAGACAGTCGGTAAGGGTTTTTACAATTTTTCGAAATATTTATCTTTTCCTTAGGTCGTAGTGTCAAAAATGTTGAAATTTCCAAAACTGACCGCTATATTCAGATTTTCGTTAATATATTTTATATCCATAAATTAATAAAATATAACATAATATTTAATTTGATATCCAACATGGCTTTTTGTAAATTTTTGCCTTCCTCCTCATTATATTGAGGAGGATTAGTGTAAAAAACAATACGGGTCTTTGGGTAAAAGTATGAACTCGCATGCTAAGTTTTGTAAAAATCGGTTTGTGTGTTTAGAAGATACCGTGAGACACACCCAAAGAAACAGAGAGACAAATACCAAACGATCGAGTTAACACTGTGACTGACTTGCTCGTTCCATTGCTAGACAGCTTCCTCAGCTACAGAACTCGTTCACTATGTGGAAGGAAATACATTTGTTATTAGGTATACTTCAATATTACATATTAGTTTTAGTTAACATACTAAAACTAATGTTACTAATACTAATGTTAATATTAGTTTGCTTATAAAAAAGTTAGGAAAACCCTGATTTCCCTACTATTTTTGTTTGTTTTAGTAAAATAACAATTGCTTAGTAAAATAACTAATAATTTAAAATTGCTGCATCTGTTTAATTAAATTTATAACCATAATGCCTAAATAACAAAAAATTTTGTCCTAGCTTTAATGTGTATATATATATGTTTCCTTGGATATCTATAGATCTACATCGAATACTTTTCACAAATTTACCTAACTGTAATAATATATAATTTTCTTTTGTAAACGTAACTTACAAAGTATTTGAAGGGGATCAAAGTTTGCAATGTGAGTAGAGAGGTAATAATTCCTTCAAATTACTAAAATTATCGAGTTTGAGGTTTGAATAAAATTCTTCATAACTTAATGCTCCACTCAGACTTTTAAAATTTTATTAACATTTTTAATTTCCTTACTGGCCCGTGGTGACCCAAATGTAAAAATAATCAAAAAATCATAGTAAACGCTACATTCGGATTTGGGTTAAAGTTCCCTTTAGTTTGACACCCAGCTGCATATTTACTTTTTCAAATTTTTGATCTCTTTTTCAGTTCTGGTATCCTAAAATTTTAAAACTTTCTAAACTGTGCACTACGTTTATATTCTGGTTAAATTATTTTTAATTTGGCCCCCCTTATATTTTTGTGTAGAAATACTAAGAACGTTTGAAAGAATGATTGTAAGATGTGTTTATGGTCCGGTTAAAGAAGATGACGAGTGGAGAATAAGAAGTAGCTAGAAGATATATGATCTACTGAAGATAAGGATATTGTAAAATTTGTAAAGGCTCAACGAATACAATAGCTAGGCCACTTAGAGCGGATGGATGAACAGCGTATGCGAAAGAAAATCCTCAGGTCGCAAGCCTATAAAAACAGAAAGAGGGGCCGACCTGGGATAAGATGGTTGGATGATGTGTTGGAAGATCTAAGAAGAATGGATGTGATGGCTTACACTGAGATGGGAATGGATAGGAGACGCCGGGAAGATTGCTGTTGGAAGCCAGAGCTCACGTTGGGGTGTAGTGCTGAAGAAGAAGAAAAAGAAGAAGAAGAAGAAGAAGAAGAAGAAGAAGAAGAAGAAGAAGAAGAAGAAGAAGAAGATTTTTGTGTCCCACTCCCCTATTCTTAGTGAGATCAACCTCAAAGAGTATAGGGTTGTATAGGGTGAAAGTATGTACAGCATATACGTATGTAAAGTTTTATGAAAGTCGCTTGATGCAAAAAGTTATCGTGAGACATACGCCAAATATACAGAAAGACAGACAGACAGACAAATGGCAAAAGTCGAGTTAAAACTGAGACTCGCTTTGCTTGTCCAACAGCAACAGCAGCAACAACAACAACAACAACAACAACAACAACAACAACAACAAGAGCATACATTCCTTATGAAATAGTAGTCAGTCAATCTCTTAAGTTCCGTAGACCTATTTGTTGTGGTCGGTTACTCTGCATTTTCTTTCGCTTAATCTCCTACAGGTTTTTATGTATATTTGCTTCTGTTGCTTCTGTAAGGGTATACCCCTTACAACTCCTCCTATTCTGCACTCGTACTTACAGCTCCCACGCTTTTCACGTCCCTCATTATTTATCTCCCAACGGAATGTTTTGGGCCTCCCTATTTCTCCCATTCTCCTTGGTTTCTGCTTGGAGTACTTCTACCATCAACTTGCTATCTTCGGATAGACAGAAAGATAGACAGACAAATGCCAAAGGGTCGAATTAAAACTGCGATTTTGGTTTGCTCCTTCAGTATAATTATAATGTGCTCACTACAACAAATGTTGACCAGCTCAGTGTATCACACTACAAACAATTAACCCTGTACCTTGCAAAGGTCAATTGTATCGTCGTTACGTGCCATGGGCAACCTTCGTGGCTCTTTCTCATCTTCTAGGTCAGCTAAATGTACAGCCGATTTTTATTTTATCCCGTTAGTTCTGTAGATTATATAATCTATTCTACTTTTGTTGGTATTTATTGAACTATCTCTTACTTGTTATTCCTGCCACAATACTTTCAGTTCAGTCAAAACTTTTTTGAATCATTCTATTATTTACGTTTCTGACCTGTTAGTAATTCCAGGAGGGAGACTTTGATTATAAATTTTCCTTGTTAATCTCTGTGGTAGTTTGTTATTTTCCATACTAGCTGTTTACCCGAGTAAACGAATCTCGGGTAGGCTTAAGTTTGTATTTAATTTACTAGGTTAACTTACACGTGAAGACGACCACACAATGTTTAGTGGTCGAAGCGTTGTGCAACAAATTATAACGGTGGTAATTGTCCCACCTAACCTTCTGTTAATGTTCACTTACCATCGAACTTTAGGTTTAAGGGTCGTAAAAATAGTTTGTGTTACATAATGTATTTACGCATAAGGTTAGGAAAACCGGGTTTGATTCTGTTGGAACGTACCCATTGGTCTAAGTCTGGTGCGGAACTAACGGTTTGTATGTAAACAAAGCCCGGCGTTTTCCTGTACAGGGTTAGATAAACTGGTGATAGTTGTATTTAGTTTTTGATGGGAAGATTTTTAACTAAAACAAAACTTTCCTAACCGTGCGCTTGAGTATTTAAAACTTAATGTATGGTTACGTCCTACCTTTTATTTTGTGGTATTCCACGTAGCAATCCACTTGGGCGTACTACAAACTACGGGTTTTGACGCGCTGTTATTTGTTCGAATTAGTCTGGTGAAGTGGTGTAAAACTGTTGAATAAACGAACGTTTTGTTCTGAGATTTTGTTAACTTTAATGTTTTCGTCGATAACATCATCATCAATGGTGAATCTCTCCTAACACATGCTTCAGCTGAACTGTGCTCACCACGTTGTTCTATCCTGTGCCGCTTTCTTCAGTTGTTCACAATTCCTCACCATCATCAAATCTGCCAACACATCATGCCTTCTTCTTCCTCGTCCTCTTCTACCTTCTATCTTTCCCTCCAATAGTAACTTCTGTAGACAGTTCCTTCTCAAAATGTGTAGAATTTAGTAAGTTTTTTTTAATTTCTTATGACTCCTATAATATTTTTCTCTTCATTTATTGTCCTAAGCACTTCTTCATTCCTTCCAGCTAATCTTTTATATTTTACGCCACAGCCATATTTCAAACCTTTTAAAATAATTCTTTTCTCTGTTTCTATTCGTCCATATCTATGATGCGCACAATACAATACACCATATAGAACACTTTATAAATCTCTTCCGTACTTAACATCAATTGCTCTTGTAACCAATAAGTTTTTATTCTTCTATACGCAAGGTTTTTACTCTTGGTATCTTTCCAAGTGCAATTCAACTTCTAATAACTCTTCTAAATCTTCCATCCTAAGTGATTATACTCCTTATGTACTTGAATAAATCTACTTGATGTAATTTTTTATCTTCCACTATAACATTTATCTCATTGTTTTCTTTACCGATTCCCATTACTTTAGTTTTTATGACATTAATTTTTATTCAAAAATTTTCCCTGTTGCATCTATTATGTTCGTCACTTTTCGTAAAGACTTCTTCTCTCTCCGCTAGAACTACCTGATCATCTGCATATTTAATGACCGTAATTCTTTCCGTTCGAATTATCACTCCATATACATGGAGACTTCATATTCCATACTTGTCGTCGATTATATGGTACTAAAACTGTGATTGTATTTGCGCGCCAAGTTAAGAAACAGTAGTTTGGTTTCACTCATGGACAATATCGAAAGTGATCTCCCTTCTTAAGAAGGGAGACAGAAGAGACACCAACAATTACAGAGGTATTAGTCTCCTAAATTCATGTTATACGCACGTATTATAACGACAAGACTACAAAACATAGCAGAAAATCTTTTAGAGGAAGAACAACATGGCTTTAGGATAGGACCCTCTTGCATAGACTGCACATTTACCATACAACAAGTGATATAAATATCGGTATGGAGAACAATACATGACTTCCATGTTCTAATGTTTATATTTAAAATCATTTACTTGAATTCGGTTCGATAATTTCTAACAAGTTATGTGTGTTCCTTGTAAATCGTGTTTTATGTTTGACAAATTGAAGGATGTTTTATGTATGATTTTCTTTTCAGGATACTTTATTTATCAGTATTAAGTACTTCACTCTTGTTAAAACGTAAACCGTTGCAGGTAAACTACCCCTCTCCCTTAACCGATCTTCACCAAAATCAATAGGCCTTGAGTCCTATACAACTCGGGTGCATATGCAAAAAATTATTTGGTTCTGTTTGAATTTTCGACAGTTATCGTTCGCCATAGAAAAAATTCTACATACAGACACACAGAGACGCTTTTCGGAAAATGACTTTTCTTCATGTTTTGAGGGTAGTACAATCAGAATCAGCCTTCATCTCGAACATGATTTTTTCGCTATCACCATACTTCCATTTCATTACGAAACACGGAAGTAAAAAACAGGTTAAGGCTAAACAACACTGCTATCTTTAAACTGTTTGAAAAACGTGTGATAACATCCTGAAATCAATCCCAATAAAATAAACTAAAATAACACGATAAAAATAGGCGTTATTGAAACATTATTTAGAAGATACTTATTGACTGAATTGATTTTCCTATATTTCATATATCAAACATATACGCAAATGCTGTATAATAAAACTGTTTGTATATTTAAATAAAATTTTATTCGATTCTGTTTGAATTTACGGCAGTTATCGTTCATGAAAAAATTTCTCTTGTTACAACATAAAAACTACCCCTTTCCCTTAACCGATCTTAACCAAAATCGACAGGCCTTGAGGTCTCTACAATATAGGGGTGTATGCAAAAACTTATTTGATTATGTTTGAATTTACGGCAGTTATCGTTCGTCATATAAACAATTACTCTTGTTAAAACATTAAAGGTGGCAGGTAAACTACCCCTTTCCCTTCACCGATCTTCACCAAAAACAATAGGTCTTGAGTACTCTACAAATCAGGACTGTAAGCAAAAACTTATTTGATTCTGTTTGAATTTGCGGCTCTTATCGTTTGCCATAGAAAATACCCTTTTAAAACATAAAACGTTGCAGGTAAACTACCCCTTTACCTTAACCGATCTTCACAAAAAAAAAACAGGTCTTGAGAACCCTACAATTCAGGCCAGTATGCAAATAATCATTTGATTCTGTTTGCATATACGGCTGTTATCGTTTGCCATAGAAAATACCCTTGTTAAAACAAAAAACGTTGCAGGTAAACTACCCCTTTCCCTTAACCGATCTTTACCAAAAACAATAGGTCTTGAGTACTCTACAAATCAGGGCTGTATGCAAAAAATTATTTGATTCTGTTTGAATTTGCGGCTGTTATCGTTTGCCATAGAAAAAAAATCTACAGACACACAGACACTTTTCAAAAAATGACTTTTTTTCATGTTTTGAGTGTAGTACAATCAGAATCTGCAATAATCTCGAACACGATTTTTTTAGCCATCACCATACTTCCATTTCCTTAAGGAACATGGAAGTAAAAACGACGTGAAAAGAATTTAGAAGCACATATTGCCTTTATCGATATCATCAATGCTTTTGATCAGACCGGAGTTATGGGACATACTTGAAAATAAAGGTATACCACAACACCTAGTCCAGGCCATAAAGAGTTTATATAGACACCCCGCGATAATCATAGACGACGGAGAAGAATCTATCCCGATTGAAACAAACCAAGGCGTAAGGCAAGGTTGTTGCCTGTCACCACTACTTTTTAACCTTTATTTAGATCTCCTCAAAAATGGAAACAACATCCTCTGACAGTATTAATATCCACCTTAATAAAAGATTGAAAACCATTCTCTTCGCGGATGACCAAGCTATATTCACCACTTCAGAAGACGATCTCCAGCGAGCAATATACATCTTACATAAAATAGGAAAAGAATATAACTGTAACATATTTGATTCAAAGACTAAAGAAATGGCCTTTATAGGAGATGAACCGGTTCGGACCAAAAGATTCATAGACAACACAATGCATAGAACAAGTAAGACATTTCAACTATCTTGGACGTGACATAACTTATGATCATATGATCAAGATAGAGATATAGAAAATAAAGTTACGAATTTCACAATAATGTGCGGAATGATTTGGAGAACGTTGGGAAATAAATGTAGAAAAGAAACCCAAATACAAATTTATAAAACCGTGGCAATACCTACACTACAGTATGGTTCTGAAACTTGGGCATAAAAAAAAAAAGATGAACAAAAGGTACAAACAGCAGAAATGAAATTTCTGAGATCAGTTAAAAGGTGTAATAGACGAGATCATATAATAAATGAGGAGATAAGAAGTGATTTAGATGTTTTTGCAGTTAATGAAATGATTAAAGAAGACAGAAAAAATGGATTCAACACGTAGATAGAATGGAAGGAAGTAGAATACCGAAGATAGCGAAAGATTACAACACTAGAGGCAGAAGAAAAGTTGGTAGGCCTAAGAAAAGGTAGACTGTGTAATAGGAACTATGTCGTTAAAGCCCAAAACGGTTAAGAAGAAGAAGAAGAAGATGATGATGATGAAATTATTTACAACTTCTTTAAATAAAATATCTTCTTTATTTTTGTTGAACATAATGCTTAGGATATGACTGCTTACACTTAAAAAAGCTTTCTCTTTTTTTCACGTTTTTGTTTCAAATCAGTTGCTGTTCCACCAGGGCATAATTATTTGGTTAATTATCGTGGTGTGTCTCGTACATAGATGCGCTTAGTATTTGTTACATACACACACGCTTTTCCTGCGATTGTTGACAAAAAGTTTGTTATTGACAATCCACTTGTTTACACATCTCAAGATGATACCGTGTTGGCGTAAATAACGATGGCTACGTGCAGAATGTTCGTAAACTAAGCAAGAAAGTAAATATGTTACGACAAGTGGTTCTGCGCTATGGCGGATTTTTCGTCGTATACAAGGGCAACGTCAGGCATCTTTAAGGTGCCAGTAAGAATGTCGTAGAAAGAAAAACAGTACTATAAGGACTGCTGTAACATTTACAGGGGGTCGTCTTCCGGGTCAGCGATTGAAATAAAACACTCGACACCTTATTTAATTACCGATATAACAAATAATTTTTCGCAAATAAAAATATAACACAGAAGATACAATTTCGATCAGCAACCGTGAATCGATCATTGGCACAACCGTAATTTATACAACAACTAGCTGTTACCCGCGGCTTCCCACGCGAATATTTTACTTTAATAAGTTTTTTAATACAATTTTTATTTTCTGTGTATATATGGCGTAAAAGTACCCGTTTATAAAGACTTTGGAAATATTTATAAAATACCTGTTAAATCAAAAACGTTAAATTCTTTATTTTAAGTATTACTGTGTTAGAAGCATTGTATAACACTTTAAACGTTATGTTTTCCTCAACCATGGCTTTTATTTATTTCAGCAGTAAACTAAAAACCAAAAACCGTTGTCACCTAACCTCACAAATGGAAAACAACACGTATTTTCGCTTTGCATTAAGTAACAGGACAACTTACAATTAGTACACTTCTTCTTTTCAACATCGTAATATATCGATATAATCGCATATTATATAAAACATCGAAACTGTACTGCAGGAATGGATAAATGTACAGTTCCGATGCCGCTAAATAGATTTTGTTTATTTACTTGTTACTATGGTAATTACTTGTGGTCTCCATGGTGTTGTTGACGTCTTTAGTAGTAGTATTTAATATATTTCATTACTTATTCATTGCGTCATCAAAAATACGTATAAATATAAATTTTATAATCGTTTTAGACAATTATAAAATATATAGACGTAGCTCTATATACAAAATTACAAAATATATTGACACAATCGCATATTGAAAACATTAAAAACTGCAGGAACGGATAACGGTACAGTTCCGATGCCGCTAAATATCATTTGTTTATTACTATGGTAATTAATTCCGGTCTCCATGGTGTTGATGACATCTTTATACGCATAATTAAAAGGGCTAAATCGTGCGAACGGGGCAAAATATCAAATTCCAAGTTAGACAGTATTTTTTGCCTTGTGTCAAAGGTTACCTGTGCAAAATTTGGTGGCAATCGGTGTAACGGTGTGGATTCGTATTCAGTACCCATAAATCCTCAGACTTTGAGTTATATATATATATATATATATATATATATAAAAGGTAACACACAAATATAATACAGATCCACAAACGTGGTATTTGATATTAACACACACACTAACACGCACGTGCTACGTAATTCACTGAATTCAGAATTGAGACTGATTATTCACTCCGTCTGCTACTGTTTGTTTGTTGTAGGTACATACGTTACTTACAAGAATAGTCGCGCACTATTCTGGAATCTCGTAGAACAAACTATGTTTTACCTATCAATGTGAAGTACACTGATGCAGACCATTTTAGTGTATTTTATAAACAGTGTCTCTATCAATAGTGTGCATAAATTGTGGATAATGTAAACACACGTGAGTAACATAACCTACATATTATACTGACGAGTAGTTTTAATAATAAAAACCTCTGTTCAACAGTCCGCAAAGGACAAAGGACCGCGCGGCTTTTGTATTTGCATGGCTAGTACAACGCGCCGCCAGCCGCTAGTTGCGGTATTCACAGCCAGGAGGCACCGCTGTTATTTCAGCAGCTACTCAGTTCTGCCTCACGACGCTAAGTGCACGCCATACGGAGCTCCGCCAGAAATTAAACCCGGGACCACGCGCACACGAATCGCCCGTGCTAACCACTAGACCACCTGGACAATCACAATATATATATATTTCAATCAATTTCTGCTACAGTCCGTTTCTTGATGTATATAATACATTTAATATTTATACTAAATTTACCTCAAGATGTTTTTTCTATTTGGAACATGTTTCGAGAGTTCCTGTTCTCTCATCTTCAGCCTTCGCCATCTTGTTTCTGGTGAAGTATTTGTGTGTTGGCTGCTGGATGTTATTAAGGTTGTTTGTTGGTCTTTGGTATTTTAAAGTTGTATTATTGTGTGTGGTTGTGGTATATGTTTTTGTATTTGTGGTATATGTTTGTGTATTTTCGATGTTGAGAGCTTTGAATATTGTGTCATGTTTTGTATTGATTTGTATTTGTTCTGGTAACACAAAACAAACTAATACCAGAACAAATACAAATCAATACAAAACATGACACAATATTCAAAGCACTCAACATCGAAAATACACAAACATATACCACAAATACAAAAACATATACCACAACCACACACAATAATACAACTTTAAAAGACCAAAGACCAACAAACAACCTTAATAACATCCAGCAGCCAACACACAAATACTTCACCAGAAACAAGATGGCGAAGGCTGAAGATGAGAGAACAGGAACTCTCGAAACATGTTCCAAATAGAAATATCGGTATGGAGAACCATACATGACTTCCATATTCTAAGATTTATATTTAAAATCATTTTCAGCCAAACAGCCAGGCTGTGTCTTACCTGCCTTTTTATTGCTGTATTAAATGAAAAATATTATATTACATTAAAATGAAAAAATTATAATTTTATTGCCTGGCAACAAAATTATTTTATTTTTAACAATTACCATTGTTTCAAAAAGTTTAAATAAATTTTTAAGTACTTTACTCTTGTTAAAACGTAAAAGGTTGCAGGTAAACTACCCCTTCCCCTTAACCGATCTTCACCAAAATCGAAAGTCATTGAGACCTCTACAATTCAGGGACGTATGCAAAACATTATTTGATTCTGTTTGAATTTGCGGCTGTTATCGTTTGCCATAGAAAATACACTTGATAAAAAAACGTTGCAGGTAAACTACCCCTTTCCCTTAACCGATCTTCACCAAAAACAATAGGTCTTGAGTACTCTACAAATCAGGGCTGTATGCAAAACATTATTTGATTCTGTTTGAATTTGCGGCTGTTATCGTTTGCCATAGAAAATACCCTTGTTAAAAAAACGTTGCAGGTAAACTACCCCTTTCCCTCAACCGATCTTCACCAAAAACAATAGATCTTGAGAACTCTACAATCTAGGGCTGTATGCAAATAAATTTTGATTCTGTTTGAATTTGCGGCTGTTATCGTTTGCCATAGGAAATACCCTTGTTAAAACATAAAACGTTACAGGTAAACTACCCCTTTACCTTAACCGATCTTCACCAAAAACAATAGGTCGCGAGTACTCTGCAAATCAGGGCTGCATGCAAAAAATTATTTGATTCTGTTTGAATTTGCGGCAGTTATCGTTTGCCATAGAAAAAAAATCTACAGACACATAGACAGACAGACACACAGACAGACACACAGACAGACAGACAGACACACACACAGACACTTTTCGGAAAACGACTTTTTTTCATGTTTTGAGTGTAGTACAATCAGAATCTGCAATAATCTCGAACACGATTTTTTTTGCCATCACCATACTTCCATTCCTTAAGGAATATGGAAGTAAATATCGGTATGGAGAACCATACATGACTTCCATGTTCTAAGATTTATATTTAAAATCATATTCGAAATGAAATATTTCCATAGAAACTACGTCTTTCTACTTATTGCTTCAGCATTAACCACAGTACTGTGGTCACAAACGTATACCACCTCACGTTTTCGCACTCGATTTTCACCGATGACGGCAGTCGATGGCACTGCCGAAAAGTCTGGTTTTGTAGAAAACATTGGACTACGGCTAAAGAGCCCGGGAAGCAATTTTAACAAAAAACTACTTCTTTGTTGCCGATAACGTAGTACACATATAAAAAATTCTCCCCTCCACCTTCAACTATAATTTTTAATAATAGAAAATTACCCCCACCCCGTTCACCTAACCTCTTCATTTATAGATATTTCATCTACGTTTCTACAGTGGATTACTATGAGCTTCTTATCAGGATACTTTATTTATAAAAATTAAGTACTTTACTCTTGTTAAATCATAAAATGTTTCAGGTAAACTACCCCTTTCTCTTAACCGATCTTCTCCAAAATCAATAGACCTTCCGCCCTCTACAATTCAGGGAAGCATGCAAAAAATATTTGATTCTGTTTGAATGTGCGGCAGTTATCGTTCGTCATGGAAACATTTCTTTTGTTACAACATAAAATGTAGCAGGTAAACTACCCCTTTCCCTTAACCGATCTTCACCAAAATCAACAGACCTTGAGTTCTCTGCAATTCAGGAAAGGGTGCAAAAAATTATTTGATTCTCATTGAATTTTCGGCAGTTATCGTTCGTCATGAAAAAATTACCCTTTTTAAAACATAAAACGTTGCTGATAAACTACCCCTTCCCTTAACCGATCTTCACCAACACCAATAGGTATTGAGAACTCTACAATACAGGGCTGTATGAAAAACATCATTTGATTCTGTTTGAATTTGCGGCTGTTATCGTTTACTATAGAAAAAAAATAACCTTGATAAAAAACCGTTGCAGGTAAACTACCCCTTCCCCTTAACCGATCTTCACCAAAAACTATAGATCTTGAGTAATCTACAATTCAGGCCTGTATGCAAACAATTATTTGATTCTGTTTGAATTTACGGCTGTTATCGTTTGCCATAGAAAAAACCCTTGATAAAACATAAAACGTTGCTGGTAAACTACCCCATTCCATTAACCAATCTTCATCAAAAACAATAGGTCTTGAGAACCCTGCAATTCAAGGCTGTATACAAAATATTAGTTGATTCTGTTTGAATTTGCGGCTGTTATCGTTTGCCATAGAAAATACGCTTGATAAAAAAACGTTGCAGGTAAACTACCCCTTCCCCTTAACCGATCTTTACCAAAACCAATACATCTTGAGTACTCTACAAATCAGGGCTGTATGCAAAACATTATTTGATTCTGTTTGAACTTGCGGCTGTTATCGTTTGCCATAGAAAATACCCTTGTTAAAAAAACGTTGTCGGTAAACTACCCCTTTCCCTTAACCGATCTTCACCAAAAACAATATGTCTTGAGAACTCTACAACTTAGGGATGTATGCAAATAATCTTTTGATTCTGTTTGAATTTGCGGCTGTTATCGTTTGCCATAGGAAATACCCTTGTTAAAACATAAAACGTTACAGGTAAACTACCCCTTTCCTTTAACCGATCTTCACCAAAAACAATAAGTTTTGAGAACTCTATAATTCAGGGCTGTATGCGAAACATTATTTGATTCTCTTTGAATTTACGGCAGTTATCGTTCGTCATAGAAAAAATACCCTTGTTAAAACATAAAACGTTGCATGTAAACTACCCCTTTCCCTTAACCGATCTTCACGAAAACCAACAGGTCTTGAGAACTGTACATTTCACGGCTGTGTGCAAAATATTATATGATTCTGTTTGAATTTGCGGCTGTTATCATTTGCCATATAAAATACCCTTGATAAAACAAAAAACGTGTCTGGTAAACTACCCGTTTCCCTCAACCGATCTTCACCAAAAACAATAGGTCTTTAGTACTGAACAAAACAGGGCTGTATGGAAAAACGTATTTGATTCTGTTTGAATTTGCGGCTCTTATCGTTTGCCATATAAAATACCCTTATAAAACATAAAACGTTGCAGGTAAACTACCCCATTCCCTTAACCGATCTTCACCAACAACAATAGGTAATGAGAACTCTACAATACAGGGCTGTATGCAAAACATCATTTGATTCTGTTTGAATTTGTGGCTGTTATCGTTTACCATAGAAAAAAAATTACCCTTGATAAAAAACCGTTGCTGGTAAACTACCCCTTTCTCTCAACCGATCTTCACTAAAAACGAAAGGTCTTGAGACCTTTACAATTCAGGGACGTATGCAAAACGTTATTTGATTCTGTTTGAATTTGCGGCTGTTATCGTTTGCCATAGAAAATACGCTTGATAAAAAGTTGCAGGTAAACTACCCCTTCCCCTTAACCGATCTTTACCAAAACCAATAGGTCTTGAGTACTCTACAAATCAGGGCTGTATGCAAAAAATTATTTGATTCTGTTTGAACTTGCGGCTGTTATCGTTTGCCATAGAAAATACCCTTGTTAAAAAAACGTCGTAGGTAAACTACCCCTTTCCCTTAACCGATCTTCACCAAAAACAATATGTCTTGAGAACTCTAAAATTTAGGGCTGTATGCAAATAATCTTTTGATTCTGTTTGAATTTGCGGCTGTTATCGTTTGCCATAGGAAATACCCTTGTTAAAACATAAAACGTTACAGGTAAACTACCCCTTTCCTTTAACCGATCTTCACCAAAAACAATAGGTTTTGAGAACTCTATAATTCAGGGCTGTATGCGAAACATTATTTGATTCTGTTTGAATTTTCGGCTGTTATCGTTTGGCCAAAAAAAAAAATTTCCCTTGATAAAAAAAATCGTTGCAGGTAAACTACCCCTTTTCCTCAACCGATCTTCACCAAAAACAATAGGTCGCGAGTACTCTACAAATCAGGGCTGTATGCAAAAAATTATTTGATTCTGTTTGAATTTGCGGCAGTTATCGTTTGCCATAGAAAAAAAATCTACAGACACACACACAGACACACACACAGACACTTTTCGAAAAATGAATTTTTTTCATGTTTTGAGTGTAGTACAATCATATTCTGCAATAATCTCGAACACGATTTTTTTTTGCCATCACCATACTTCCATTTCCTTAAGGAACATGGAAGTAAAAACATCTTGAGGTAAATTTAGTATAAATATTAAATGTAATATATATATATATATAAAACTCAAAGTCTGAGGATTTGGTTCTTTGTATTGAACACAAATCTTTGCACCGATTGTCACCAAATTTTGCACAGATAACGTTTGACACAATGCGAAAAACACTGTCTAACTTGGAATTTGATATTCTGCCCGTTCGCACGATTTAGGCCCTTTTAATTATCCTCTTTTGTTGACGCGTTCAATTAATTTCCATAGTAACAAATAACAAACAAGTGCTACTTAGTGGCATCGGAACTAGTACATTTTCGATGTTTTTAATATGCGATTGTATCGATATATTACGATGTGGAAGAGAAAAAGTGTACCTACTAATTGTAAATTGTCCTATTTCTTAATGCAAAGCGAAAATACGTGTTGTTTTCATTTGTGAGGTTAGGTGACAACGGTTTTTAATTTTTAGTTTACAGGTGAAGTAAATAAAAGCCATGGTTGAGGAAAACATAACGTTTAATGTGTTATACAATGCTTCTAACACAGTAACACTTAAAATAAAGAACCTAACGTTTTTGAGTTAACGTTGTTAAGCAATAAAATAATTTAAGATTGGTACACTTCTTCTTCTTCATATCGTGGTACGTCGATATTATCGCATAATCAAAACATCGAAAATGTAGTGTAGGTACTGTTATTGGGAGAATACCAATATTTCTATGATTTCTTCTTCTTCGTATGGTTTCTACAATAAAATGCTTTCTTTAGTTTAAAGTATTTTAATTAACAATTTTATGCTTTCTTCATGATACAGATTATTTCTGTAAAGAAGCTTTTCAAACAGTGTGTCTAATATTAACCTATGGAAATAGTGTTCGGTGTTAACATGGAATGTTTTAAATTAACCTGTAATATTTACAATAAATAATATATTGTAAATGATATTTACAATTTTGTATTAACGTGTATAGTACAGCCTAACGTTTACAGTGAATATTGAAATCAGACTGTCTGTTTTAATAAAGTGTATTAAAATAATATTAATAAATGTTTCCTTGGATAAAATAAGTTAGTAAATTTGAGTAATGTCTGGGAATATGTAGCAGATTAGATTTATGGTTACCATGGCAACGAGTTTATTTTGAATGCAGTTAAAAAAATTAAATCTTCAATTATTGCGATCTTATAACTAAAAGGAATGTTAAAAAATTGCCACGTTCATATAATATTATATTCTGGTTCATACACATAGAACGAGAAATATCGGTCATCTCGGAAGAAAAACTTTGTTGAATTTAAATAAAAATACATTTAAACTGGGTTAAACAATGGTAATTGTTAAAAACAAAATAAATCCGTTACTAGGCGATCCGTTTATTTTCATTTTAATTTAAATCGTCGACGCGTGAAGATGAAGTTCCCGGCTAGCAAGTAGGCCTATCATCTCCATTATTTAATGTTTACGTTTCTAAAGTTTTATTATTATGATTACCGGTATCAAGAGGCAGGCAGAACACACACACGCACACAATCGCGTTATTTTTGGCCGAACTCACGTTTATTTGCTTGTGTTTGCACGTATTTTAAATGAAAAGTTCAGTAACCCATACAACGACATCCACGCGTTGAAGCGGAAATGGTGTCCAGCGTGGACGGAGACTTGCTTCCTGTGGATCGCTGGCCAGTGTAACTGCACGTGTATATAGTGGGACGGTTCACAGACGTTTCGTCTTTAGGGAGTGGACCCTCTGGAAGTGCTCAGGGTTCATGCGAGCGACTGTGGAGGGCTCTTTTCTTTTCCGCGTTTATCTGTTCTGTGAAACGTAGACTGTAGATTCGCAGCTTTACTCTGAGCAACGCTCCATAGTGAATGTTGAAAGTCTTTGCCCACGTTGGACCCTCATACTGTACACACAATAATAATTTTAAAGAAATAAGTAACTTAATGAATGTAATCTGTGTACTTATTCAACATTTTACCATAGTCTTAATTGCGTTTAATATCTGTATACAGATATCTGTTTACGATAAGGTCAGTTATTGAGAGATCCAGTATTAGGACATGACACATCGAGACTTTTGTAAGGAATAAAATGAACATTCATCAGAATATTTGTTTATACAATTCTGTAGTATAGTATAGGTGTATGTATAATTTTCTATGCATTGTAATATGTATTGGAAAAACACAAATGGTTTAATAAGATAAATAATTTAGTAAATAAATAGGATTTTTGTTGATTTATTTTAATTTTAACCGTACTTTGAGTTTTATATTATATACACCACTATAATTTATACTTATTAATTTTTTATATTTGATAGAGCCTTTACATATTTTCTTTTAAAATACAAGGAGATTTATTTTAATGTTCCCTGTATGATTCACGACAATCGGGATATGTTAAGTATCTGTTTTCAAAGTAATAAAATAGAAGTCATCTTTTTCTTAAAAATAAATTTGTTTACATACTTACTACACGTGTATTGTATAGTCTCGTTCAATTTTTTTGTTGAAATAGTATATAAAATGTAATACATATTATGTATAATATCAAATTATAATTACTTCTGTACGTAGAATGTTCTTACTTTTCTCGTTTTAATTTAACCTATATATATATATATATATATATATATATATATATATATATATATATATATATATATATATATATCGTGTGTTCGGACTGTCCGAGTGAAGTTAACAATTCTTTAATCGTTTTAATTCCTAGTGTTTTACTGGCGAATTTACTATTTCTGTGAAAGTGATATGCAAAATTTCGTACTACTCTGTGTTGTGCCAGTCTGGATCTTAGGTATTTACTTCTTTCGACACGTTGGATTACATACTCCCCAACGGTGAGTGCAACTTTACCTTGATACTTACCATCTTCTAATTGGTCTCTTATATATTTTTCCCCATAGCATCCTTCAAACGATTCTTTAAATTGTTCATATGTAGTTAATTTATATTGAGAATTTGTATACCATCTTTCAGGATAACCTTGAAACTGTTCACTAATAAAGCTATTTTTCTCTTTATCAGTTAACACATTACCTGTTAAATCCATATCTCGTTCCCAGTTCAGTAACAATTTTATCTTTTCGTCACTCAGTGTTGGATCTACCATTAAATTCATTGCTCCCCTTATCAATTCCGTTTTTAGACGATCTACATTTCCACGTTGATTTTCCCTAGTGTATTTATTTCACTGGAATATTCCTTTGTGGTATTATTAGACACACTACGGCAATTTCCATCCTTATTACTCTGGCTTCCAACTCCTGCGTCTTATTGATGTTTTTATGGACTTGTTCACTGACTGTTTTTCTTTCCATACCCTGTTCCTGCTTTGCTACTATAAACTTCTCATTCCATTGTTCAGCTACTTGTTTCACTCTATCTTTTAATTCTTAAGACCATTCCGCCTTCTGTTCTTTAAACTCTAATGCATCTATGCATTTATTCGTGTCTACAATTCTATCTAAGATCTCTTGTTTCAATTCACGTTTAAATTCACTTAAATTTTCTGTAATTTTTACACTATTTTGTTTTAATTTTTGTCTAAACTCCTTTATACATTCTCTTTGTTTTAAACTCTCTTGTTTACATTCACTTAACGTTTCTGTTTGTCCTGTCTAGTTTTTGTATTTAATTCCAGCATCATCTTTTGAAATGCTTCCATATCAAAAGCTTCTGGTACTGCCATGTTGAATTATTTTTATTATTTATATTTTAAAGTAATTATTATTGGTAAACCGCAACTCTATTGGTTTTTTTAGTTAATATTATTTATTTATATTTATTATTATTATTAATTATCTCATATCAACAATTTCTCTCCTTTTTTAGTTTTGTTGAGCGCCAGTTGTGAAATACACAACAATATTACAATTACAATATAATAACATTAATAACAATACACTTATTAATTTTGAACCAACTTATTATGATTCGTTAATTATCGAAGCACGCTAATTTATTATGGCTTCTTTGACTATCGGGGCCCCACTTTGGGCACGCCAATTTATTATGCAAGTTGACTATCGAGCCACACGTTGGGCGCACCAATTTATTATGTAACGTTACAACAATTATACAAATATATTACCATGTACTCAACGCAACTATAATATGTATTACACCGGCCAGGTCGCAGGATTTGTTATCTCGTTGCGTTAAGTATATGTAGTTGCACAATAATTAAATAGTTTTTAAATAGGAGTGAGATGTTGTTGACATGAAATAAATCATATAAATCGTTTCAAATAATCATTCTAAGATTTATTAATTAACAGAAAAAAAATATTTCAATATCAAAATTTCAAACATTAGACACAAATATTTACCTTTATAAGTGTTACAAATATACTGTAACCTGCAAATGCTATTCATAACATACCACAAAAAAATAAACACCCATATAATTTTATTGACTAAACAACATGTTAAACAAGTTACGCGTATTTAAATTCTTTTTATTTCTGTGTGATTGAAATTAACTCAGCTTTTAAATACTGATAGCAACTCAGTTACAAACACAATAAGATTAAGTTTCAAGAATGAATTTATTGTTACTGTAAACAAAAATAAATTAATCTACCATTTACTTCCAATCTATTATGGACTTACACTGACACACCCAAAAAATACTACAAAAGATTATTATTTCTCTACTAGATTTGCTTGTTAACTTACTCTCTTATCTAAGTATTATTTAATCTTAAAACTCTAATTATTATATTCATATTTAAGTTCTTTTTCGAGAGCTCTCTTCACAATAAAATATAATTGTTTTTGTATCACCTGCGTATATCGCCGTTACCGTTGCGTGTGTGTGTGTGTGTCCAGAATCCTGAGAGTATGATGATGTTGATGATGATGATGATGACTATGCTGATGCGGTGTTTGTTGTCTTTATGGGTTGTTGCTGTTAGTGATGCTCCAGCGTTCCTCCTTACGTCTTGGTGTGAGTGTGGTACAATGTGTGTGTTCTGGTCGATCTGCAATCGGGCAGCGTAACTTCGTCTGTAGATTTCGTGAGTCTGAGTGTGTGATCGCCCAAAATTGCCAGTGGTATTTATATTGGTGGCGATTTGACAGGAACAGTCCTGCTTTCGACAGGTTAGAGATGGCCAGTTCGCTCCAGAGCGTCTTTTTTATTACACTCACTTTTTGGTTAATTATCGCGAACTTATGAACATACTCGTCACATGAGTGATCTCATTGTTTGCGTAATTTTTCTCTGGTCGCTCACATATACCACACATATTAATTACTCTTTAATTACACTAGTAGTTAATATTAATTAAATAGCATCATTAATATTGTACCTCTGGAAATAAGTTTTACATTACCATACTCGTTAAAAATCCCTTAATGTAATGGTGTCTTTATAATTGGCGTAAGTCTTTGCGTACAAGTTTAACACAAGTAATTAGTTTATTATAATCCTGTTAAGACCTGAATAATTGGAACAAACAATTCGTAGCACATCACCCCATCGCGTCGTTCAAAACATGTCACAGCTGGCTCACACACACAAACACACACATGCTGTATCTTAACGCGGCGGCAGGTGTACGTTTTTCAACAGGTCAGATTTTGTCAATTCCTACATTTTCTTGCACAAAACTGTCTAAAACTGTTTCTTATACTTTCTATGTTAATTACATATTAAACATACCGCCCTGGGCAAATATGCAAATATACGTATTGTTGCAATATATATATATATATATATATATATATATATATTGCAACAGATCAAACTTTATTATTCTAATAAGGATATTGTGAGTGTGTAGAAATCGATAAAAGTCTATTATGGAGTAGATGAAATATTACTTATTACATACAAATATTGTTTATAAAGATGTATGATGTTTTTTAAATTATCATGTATTGATAGTATATTAAATTGTTTGTATTGTTCGATTAATATAAAATGCTTTTACTTGATTGCTGCAACGTCCTCCTCTCGTCTCGTCGGTCCCGTCTCGTCGTCCTCTTCTACAGCTTCACTCCTTCCTGGTGTCCTCTTCGTCTCGTCGTCCTTGTACAGCAAGCAGCTCCAGCGGTGATATTTCAGAGTCTCGTAGTTATGTTTAACTGCTTCCACGATATCTTGTAGTGTCTTTAAGTTCCCTATGCGGATATCTTAACTTACACGACACAGCACTGAATTTTATTTTAAATTTTACTTAATTATTTATCCTCTTGATTTTTACCGCAAAACTTCGTTAAGAATTACAAGGTTTATAGTTTACTTTATATAAAATATTTCTCTTTTCCTTCTTGGTTCTTACTGCAAAACTTCGTTAAGAGTTTTAAGGTTTATGGTTTATTTTATATAAGATCTTTTTACGTTTGTAAGAGAATAACTCTCTTACCCGGGGGACAACTTCCCCTAGCAACGTCGACAGACAGACTGTGTTCAACCTAGCTCTGCAACGTATGAATCTCACTGAATTTGGTGTAATTTGATAGGCCAAGCCCAAGTCACATGATTGATGGAACAACCAGATACACAAATTTCATGAAAAACTTTGTATAATTTTGCATAGTCCTGCATGGAAATTATCTACAATTATTATTACCCTATCATTGATAAGAGTTACACTTGAGTTTTGCTTTACTTAAAAAACCATATTTCTAAAATAGTTACAAACCTCAGAGTATACACAAATCGAAGCTATTTACTTAAACAATTCCTTGTCAAATTTTCATGTAAATCGGTTAACTACCACTGCCGCTATATCGATCACAGATTATCACACCCGCACACGCGCACCATTTCATACAAAAAATACATGACAATATAGTACAATTTTTTATGAAGAGTTTGGTGTAACATATATGCTTATTATTTTTTAAATACAAAACTTATGACTAAAAAACAAAATATTACACAAAACAAATTTAAACAGGAAAATGCTTGTCATTCATGTACTCTGATATAAACAGCATATCTTATCATCCTGTGTTCTGTTGATATATATATATATATATATATATATATATATATATATAAAAGAGATCAAGGAGTTATTTATAAAGAAATGATATATAAAGTCAATACGTGTATTATTTTTTGAAAAATATTCAAACGGCGGTTTAAGTTACATAGAGAAATTCACTGCTTTGGAATGTCTTGAAAATGGTTAAATTTATAGAACTTTCTTCTGTGTCTGCAATAGAAATTGAAGTAAGAAAAGTGGGAGAAAACCCTAGCTTAACATGGTTAGAAGGAATTCAAAATGATAGGAGTTACAGGATCAGTGACAGAAAAATGTTGCGGAGGCAGAGGTGCATATTAGATATTGCATATTAGACACATTAGATATTGAATAATGTAATGCTGTAGCCGATTAGGCTGCCAAAGACGCCGCGTTATTATTTACAGTCCCTTTTTGTTGTTCCCTTGACTGACTTTAAAACAGCCTTAAAACCAAAAGTTGCAATACAGTGACTAAACGCTGCGAAGAGTAACCACTTAACAACAAACTGAGAAATATTAAGCCAACTATTGAGTCTTCATCATTAAGCCGGCAGCACAGTAGGAGAGAAGTCATTCTCTGCCTTGTGAGAGAGAATTGGCCACGCCAGACTAATCAGCTCGTATGCTTTGGAAGTTCGCTCAGACGGTAGCGTGCTCAGAGCGCCAATGCTGAATCGTGCTCTGTGCGCCGATACTGATAAGCCCGTGTTCTGTGCGCCGAGCTTGTCTATGCATCATTAGGCGCGGTAACACGTGGCTGCATATCTGTCTAGCCGTTGTTCTCCAACTCCGTAACCAACACTAGTCGTCCTGTGAAAATTTGTACAGTTCATTGCTAAAAGACGTTATCACACCTCTAGTAAGTTCCCGGAGCTGCAGAAGTCTCTGTTTTGAACGAAATACCTTTATTATTAAAGTAGTTAAATTTCAATGTTAGCTAATTTTTTATATTATTAGAAAAATTATGAAAACATTAGAAAAATTATGTTTTATTAGTAACATAAGTTGTAGAGCAGACAATCATAAAAATAATAAGAAAATATTCGAACTTCAGCATTGTATTTTTAAATTTGTAACCATAATACCGAAATGACAAATAATTTAGTCTTAGCTTTTCAGTTTGTGTGTTCTTCCATAGATATCTATAAGGCTATATCTAACGTTATTCATAAATACATATAACTGATAACAAAATATACTTTTTTTTAAAGCGATCCAAAATTTGCAATGAGAGTTGAGACATGTTAATTCTGTCAAATTACTACACACACAAAATACAAAGACTAATAGATAAAAATTTTGTACTTTTAATAAAACTAGTGGTCGCCCAGTGGTCGAAATTCGACCGTAATTCATTAAATTTTTAAGTTTGAACGTTATTGAGGTTCTTTTGTCAAAGAGTATACCTCTATAATCATTGCATATAATTTTTTTGAATTTTGTTCTATTACGTCAGCTGCGAGCGTGTACAAATACGTCATTAGCGTGTGTTGTTTGCCTTAATTCCCTGCAATACCTATGAAATTTAAAATTTAATGTTAGAAACAGTTGAAAAAAAAACACAATTACAGCTTGTATTCGTATTTATTTTTGATATAATTCATTGTCAGTTTTAATTTTTTCATGTTATTATTGAATCAAATAAACGCTAATAAAAATGATACTTGACATTCATAGAAGTATAAGATACATTGTTTTCAATTCCAGTGGATTACATTTCATTTTTGGTAAGGTACAAAATTCGAAAACAGTTTGAAGATTATCTGCTACAAAGCTTATATAATTTTTTAATTTTTTTTTCTATGCATTAATTTTCGAGTTATTTGAAAAATATGAAAGATAGGAAAAATGAGGTTTAGCTTGGCTAAGCCATATTTAAAAAGCAATAACGCGTTTTTGACATTTCCTTGGGTTTTTTTTATTGCCATACTGACCAGGTTTCGCCAAGGCTACACAGCGTGGAACGAAAATGGCCTTTTTTAATTTTTTTTTTTTTTAGTTTTGTAATAGTGGGGAAAAGTTGCCTTTTAGGTTCAAAAAGAAGAAAAAAAATTTTGGTTGCTATACTACAACATCTTGAGGTGCCGCAAAGAGCTTAAAGTTTGTAAAAAAATTGAAAAATTATAAACTTTGATAAATTATTTTTTATGGTTTTCTCGTACATATAATGTTACAAAAGATAGTTGTAAATACATATATAAGCATTAGAATTGGAAAAAATTATTAATTACAAAATATAATAATAATAAACAAATATTTTTTAATGTCAAAATGTTTGTATTTTTGCTAATTTTGAAACTTTTGCGAACATTTTGGTTGTTACAAATAGTAGTAAATAAGGTTGAAATAAAAGCTCGTTAAATCAATTATATATTTTTTTTATTAGAGCACACGTAAAAAAATATCATAATACACTTTTAAAGACATTGAAAGTTCATTTTTTATGATTTAAAAACCCCTTAATAATTACAAATGTTACAGCTGCAAAATGTTTGTTTCTACTTCATTGACACATTAAACTGTTTTTTTGTATCAAATTTTGGCATGTTCTCACGTGAGTCAATTTTTGCTCTTATATATCCTTCTCTTGCGATTGAACCACAGACATTTTGAGCCGATTCGGTCACCAGTTTCACAGCTCTTTCCACTGCTTGCGTGTGACAAGGAAACCGGGGAAAGTCGATAAGCGGGTCCACTTTACTATTTGGTTGAGCTTCAGATGTCTTCCGTATAAAGTCTTTGAGAGAGTCAATGGAAACATGTTTTACCAAGAGGGATTCAGTTACGTCATTTTCAGCCCATGAGATCATGTCGATGTAATCCTTTGCGTCAAAGTTTATCTTTGGAACTTTAAACTTCCTGACTCCGCCTCTACTTTCTGTTCTTGCTTTTAAAACACGTCGTAAACCAAGTTCTCTTACATTTTTGCGCTCATCACATAGCATGGACAAAAGGAGATTTTCTGCAGCAGCAAAGTACCCATTTCTTTGAATAACCGGGTCTAGAACGTTCTTGAAATCATCACAGAGATAGCGTGAATATGAGATAAGCTTAAACAGATGTTTGGAACCATAAGTACATGAAGGTTTTAACTTAATGTTAAACCACACAGGTGCATACACTTTCACAATGTACTCAGCCAGAGTCTTAAGGTTTTTAGTTGGATTTTCAGTTGCCACATACAATCTAAGTATACGGTTTGCTAATGTAAGCCACCTGGAGTGAGCAAGTTTTCCAGGGTTTCTTAAAGATAAATCTAGTGAGCAATTTCCACTTGATACAGCGATACACATATCCAATAAATACTTCTGATCTGTACTTAAATCATTTATGTTCTCCAAAAGAGGAAGGTTATTTTCAATTGGCAAGAAAGTAACCACAGGAAGATTAGCACAGTTTTCCAGCTGCTGACCTATTTCGCCTTTAAACTCATTGGGTCCCTTCGTTTTACCATCTAAATGACAAAAAAGATGTCGCAAAGGTAGCTCATTTCCATGGAACAAACAAACTAACCATTGTAAAGGTCTTCCTATTTCATTTTCCATCAAAGAAATCACACCATTATTATGTCCAGTGTTTACAACGGTTCCATCACACCCAATAGCAGTAAAGTTGTTCGTTGTGTTCTCTATCTTCAAGAAACTCCAGTATACTGTCTGCTATGTCTTTTCCAGTGCCAGATTTATGTGTTACGTGGCCTAAAAACTTTGAGTTTGGTTCCTCTATTAGTGAAACGTGCTCTTTTGAAATAACTTTTTTGTACAACTTAATTCCCGGATGCCAATGCAATAGTTAAACTGTTTTTATCTTTCTATTCATATAAAACGCCTATTTGAAACTTTTTATTGCATAATCGAGACACGTAAAATTCTTTGAAAAAGTTACAAAAAGTGTGTTTTTATAAAACTTTACCGCTCTTGCGGCACCTCAAGACATAATCCAAAAAGTTAAAAAAAAATTGTATGTCTTTTTTGATATAAAAACTGCTTTTTTGACAGTATTTGAAATAAAAAAAAATTTTTTTGACAACTTCTTAAAAAAACTTAAAAATGTAGCGAAAATTGCAATTTTATGAAAATTTATCGTCCTTGCGGCACCTCAAGACGTGCTCCAATATTTTTCATATCTTTTTTTTATCTTATCTACACCAAAAGGCAACTTTTCCGCGCTATTACAAATTAAAAATCCAAACTTGATTTTTTCGTTCCACTCTTCACAGTTATTTTGCCTATCTTTTTCGAATTACATAAAATTTAAATACAAAATTAATACAAAATAAAAAATGAAATAAAAATACGTGCCTCGTATTTTTTCATATATTTTTCATTAAATCAAAAAAACCGGGCGGTTAAAAAAATAAATGTTGTCCATTGAACTTAAAATAGTTTGAAAGTGAATTTAATGATTCAGAACTTCTGTGTAAACCATGTTTTTTGTAAAAACTCTTTCATCATTTGCTAAATGCCCTTGGCCATTATATTCGGAAATATAAAATCTCAAACCATTGAATGATCGAACTCTACTTGCTGCGACGTACAATTGACCATGTGTAAAAACTGGCTGCCTCAATAAAATTCCAATTTTTTCGAATGTTTGTCCTTGAGACTTATTTATTGTCATCGCAAATGCAGGTATAATTGGAAATTGAGTTCTTTGAAAGTTAAATGGTAAAACAGTACCGGAATAAGTTAAATTTATACGTGGTTCAAAATTCTCTTATTGCGTGCGGTTCCAGTTAAAACTTCGCAATCAATAGCATTACGATGCATACACTTGATGCGTATTCTTGTTCCATTGACTAATGCTTCCTTTGTATTTAAGTTTCTGATCAGTAAAACGATGCAATTAACTTTCAATACTAACTTATGTGGTGGCAAACCACTAACAGTCAAAGAATTCAAAAACTCTACTGGATAGTTATTGATTTCATTGTCATCATCACAAATTATTTTTTCGTAGCTATGATATGTTTTCTGTTCACCTGGTATTCGATTAAGTATATCAGTATTAATAAAAGTACAATCATCATTTTTAGGTGCTAAAATAACTGACTTCAATATGTTATCTGAGAGTATGTTTTCGGAAATATTTCCATACACCTCATTAATAATATTATTTTCATCTCCTATTAATTGTTGAGGATTTCAATAATATTTTCACCAAACTGAGGGAATTGTGGGGCTTCATCATTACCAATTTTTTTCAAGAATTCGACAAATTCTATTTCACTTGGTAAGGCTCTCATATTTTGAGTAAACGTTACTTTATGAAAATAAACAAATTTATGCCAACTCGTGACACAATTTTCAATTAAAGTTGCACGTGATCCGTGTGGGACAACTGGTAAGATTTGCCGAAAATCACCGCACAGAAGTATCGTTTTCCCTCCAAATGGTTTATGTTTATCATTTTCATCGCATAGATCCTGCAATAAACTATCTATGATTTTCAACACTTGCAGTGGGCACATAGAAATTTCATCAATAATTATCAATGATGATGAATTTATGTAACGTCCATAGCTACTATTTGCGGTAATATTCGCTACAGAATTTTCCAAAATGGGTATAGGCAATTTAAACACATTGTGTAAAGTTCTACCTCCAAGTAATAGAGTTGAAGCTATGCCACTGAACGCTGTTGCAATGCAACTAAGATTAAGCGAATTTAATTTGTGAATGATTGCTGTTTGTGTGAATGTTTTTCCACAACCTGCATGAGCGGTTAAACAAAAAACATTAGATCCAGTATCATGATGCAAAACTTCATGAATCACACGATCAATTAGATTACGCTGTTCAATATTTGCAGTTTCATAATGCTCACAAAACAGAAACTCTTGTTCTATTGGCTCAATAGCATTTGCTTCGTCTGTTCTCTGCGAATACGTGGAAACTGGTAAACCAAGTTCTTGACATGACAAATTATGAACATTCAAAATATCTTCAATTCTAATAGAGCTGTATTAAAGGATACCTCTTCGTTGTAATCTCTCAAAAAATCTTCACTAAGATATACTTTAAACTGATTCCATAACGCCAATGCATTGGCTGGCACATTTAATGCACAAATGTAACCAAATAAATTTCGCATTTGTTTTGGTGAATGTAATTCTTTTGCTTCATTTAAACATTCGCGCCATTCATTATCATTTGAAGCAATGCCGCGAGCATGGCACGCTTCAACAAAAGAAGTGTGTATAATTCCATTGTATGTTCTAACATCCTCAAATGATTTTGGACCACAGACATGTAATAAAAGCAATCGTAAATGGAAAAGTTCGATATCTTTTCGTGATACTACATATATGCGTGTAATGATTTTATCACCTCCACGCCTTCTCTTCTTCCATTTTTTCGGGAATCTTCCCACACATAATGCAAAGGAATTTCAATATACTTATATTCATGCGCTGATGGAATCTGATCGATTCAATTCAAAAAATGCTAATAATTTTGTTTGTCTTGCATTTTCAATTGCTTGACGTTCTTGCCCTTCTCGAAAGTAAACATTCTGTCTACGCGGTAAATGAATGTCAAGTCTAACGATGACATGTGATTGAAAATGCATTGGTAATTCATAGATGCGCCATACAGCTTCAGTTGATCCGACATAACGGCCATTTAAAAAATTTTTAAGTTCATCAATTTGTATTTCTTGACCTGGTTCATTTCTCTCTGAACCTAATTCAACAGATGCACTGTCATAGCCTTTATACACGTATTTATAAATGTATTTAACACTTTTAACTGTAGTGCATACTTCTACATTTATATGGCAATTAAATCTGACAAGTAAATACGGATTGTATGGTACAACATAACGATTGTCGAGGCAACTACCGCGAACTTCAGCATTAATACCATTATCACGCCTTCTGTATAATGGATATCCATTTAATGATTCACATGTAAATTCATTAAATCATTTTGGATAATCTTTTGTGCATTTTCCATCTTTCATACATACAGAATTTGGATTAAGTACACCGCATGGACCATGCATCATGTGTTTTACAACATATTCATGTAATGTAGGATGTGTTTGAATGTTAGGAATCTCCGCAGATACAACTTTATCAATATCGGTAGCGTTAACAATTTTATCTTGCTCATTTAAAGAGAGTAAAATGTGAGCATGAGGCAATCCTCTCTTTTGAAACTCAATTGTATAAATGAGTGCTTCAACTTTACCGAAGATTTTTTTTAATGCTTTCAGTTTGGACTTGAATACACGCACAACAATATCAGGTCGAAAATTAGCTGACTCACCTACACCAATATTGCTAACTATTTCAGGCCAACTTGGATTGCAAGTCATTGTAATAAACAAAGAAGGCTTTCCGAAATGTTGTACAATTGACATTGCATCTAAATAATTCTGATACATATTTCTTGGAGATCCATTGAATGAAGATGGTAAAATTACTCTACGGCCAACATTATTGGCATTGGGGTTCAATTCTAAATAATCTGTTAAATTGTTGTAAACTTCAGACCTAAGACTTGTTTGATTTTGTCGAATGAAATGTAACCTTGTGCCCTCTATTCTCACATACATATCAACTATCCACTGTGAAATAATTTTTGTGAATGGTGCAACATGCTAAAATCTTCTCTAATTGCAAGTCGATAGGCTGCATACTGAAGCATGGTTAATTTATTTCTGGGCGCTCTTGAATTAGATGTAGTTGGTACATTATGAGAAATATTGATATGCCACCCAGTATCACCATTTGGAAAAAGTAATGGATACGCTAAAGGGTCCAATGATGAATCCAAAACAGAGATATTTTTGATGCTACCATTAACTTTTGAAAACGAAACCATATTTCGTTCAAAGGGTGGCTCACCATCAACTGTACTAAATATTACTGCTACATCAGTTTGAACTGCATCATTATAACGGCGTAGATCTAAATCACGATTTACTTTAATGAGCATACAAATTTCTTTATTTTGATTTTCAACTCTCTGACAATGATCTTTTATTGCAATGAATGACCGAACGAAAGGATTAATGCGTTCTAATTCAAGAGAGATTTCGCGCATTATATTGTTATTGCATGTTTGATTATAGTGTTCACGTAATCTATAATTGACAGCAGTGTCAACATCATAAAAATATAATTGCGCATAACATGGTGAGCGACCATATCCAGCAGTCATTGGACCTGATCTGTGATAAAAAACATGTATTTTAAAATGATACACTCCACGCGTAACTGTATCCGAAATTTTAGCTTCTGAGCTAACCATAGCAAATGATGAATTGTATTTACGAATGTTTTCAAAATAATTTTTTGACTTTCTTTTTATTGAAAGTTCATTTGAAGTAAGTCCATCATACAATGATTTAAAGTATTCATTTTGACTTAAGGCCGGTAATATTGCTTTACCCTTATGACAACATGAAGTGAATGCAGTCCTTTCACCTAAAGTGGCTTCAGATTCGAAATGTTTTGCATTGCAAAACCTGCATTGTAAATGCATTAATCCACAATCAAAAGTATTAAAATTTCTTGGAATGACATTCAGTGCGCATTTAAATGTATCACTCAAAATAATTTCATTATTTTGTATACTATTTACACTATTTAAATTTGCATTTGGTCTATTATCGTTTTGACTTTCACGCGAATATATATTCCTTCTTCTTTGTCTCTCACTCCGACCCGTCAATGTTCTATGTCGAGGCATAATGGAAGTAGGTGCGAATATCTGAATGTAAAAAAAAACATGTAATGAAATTACTGAAACTAAGATTAGACAGGGTTTAATTTAAGAATAATAAAATGTACTCACTTTTTTGAAACCACCAATAATAATTAGGCGAGAGTAAGTCAATTCAAATTGCTGCTACAAAATTTTCCTTTTGCAACAGGTGTATATTCAGCAAGCTGTATTTCACTTTCAACTGCATATTAATATATAAAACACAGATATCTAATATACAAAATATAAAATAAACGCTTTTTTGCCTTGACATACACTCCACAGGCTATTGAAAAAGGAACATTTGAAATCACACAAAATTCACAGCTCATTCAGTCAATCTGCCAGTAATTATTTGTTGGCAACATTTTAAAATTCTTTGGCGACAATCTCTACTCTGTGCGACTGTTTGACCACAGACTATTACGTGTTTGACATTGGCAGTATGAACGTAAACAAACGACAGACTATTATGTGTTTGACATTGGCAGTATGAACGTACACTAAAATGAAAAAATTATAATTTTATTGCCTGGCAACAAAATTATTTTATTTTTAACAATTACCATTGTTTGAAAAAGTTTAAATGAATTTTCAAGTGTAAATGAATGTTTTATTTTTATTTGTTTTATTTAATTTAATGTATTTGTAACGCATATTATATATACATTTTTATATAAATTTTAGCTTTCTGCACTCCTTCTCCATATAAACTTTAACTATGCCAAATCTCACACTCCTCCGTGCGCGATATGCTTAAAAAGGGGTACAAAATTTTCTCTTCACGTATGAATATATAGATTACTCATAACTTTGTCTATAAATAAACCTTTACAATTTTATTAAAATTTTGAGTTTTATTTTAAATTAAAAAGTTGTACACAACTTTTATAAAATTATAATTAACTTTATTAAATTATTTATTATTGTATTATTATTATATTATTTATTTATTATTCAAATTATTTATTTATTATTATTAAATTATTTAAACTTTATTATAATTATGGGTTAAAATTTCCTTTAAAATATAGTCCGGCTGTTTTAGAAATTCTTGATCCCTTTTTACGGCCCTGGTGTCTTAAAATTTTGAAATCTCCAAAATCGTACACTATTCAGATTTTGGTTTAACTTGATACCCCAAAAAGATTTTTGCGATTGTTTTCATAATTTGCGTCCTGCCCTTTATTTTTGAGGGATCAGTCCAAATAGCTCTGAAAAGTAAAATTATGGATACGCATGTCAGATTTTACGAAAATCGATTGATGCATTCAAAAGTTATCCTGCGGCATACCCCAGATAGGTAGACAGGTGATCAAATGGAAAACGTTGTTCGAGTTTAAACGGGTGACTCTCTTCGCTTGTATTTTATTATTATTATTATTATTATTATTTATTCATAATATTACTTTGAATATAGGTTGGGAGTTCTCTAGTATACAGCAATTATAGCTCCCTTAAAACCCACAATCACATTCACATACAAACCTCCAAATTTCACATATATTTCTAATATTACTAATTTACAAATCTATTTAGTATTTACAAAATTTTGTCTTTTTGGATGAAGAATGTATCGTGGCTTTTCGATGTCTGGAGAGCAACTGCATGGTATCCACCTACCTTGTTGCTGAGAGTTGGCGGATTCGCAACACCAAGTCCCCTGGATTTAATTTTCTCTTCAACGTCCTTCTTCTTGGCATCCTCAAGGGTCCGTAGTTTTGCCTCATTTCGTTTTTTATCAATGGCTGGTTGATGTCTTTTCAGCCATGGTTCTGGATTTCCATTACCCTCTTCTGTAGGTTGGCTGATCCCTTAGTCACTGGTTCTGTACATTTGTCGGCCCAGAAACAGTTCAGCTGGTGAATGCTGACTCTCTGACATAGAGCAAAAAGTGACTGGAGTAGATGTTGGTCCCAGGTTTTATGCTCTTTGTCTACCAGGTGGATTCTCAATAATTCAGCTCTTGATTTCGCCGCTCAGTTGGATTTGCCCTTGGGTTGTAGATAGGAGTTATCCAATGTTCAATGCATTATGTTGCTAGTGCTTGCTGCCATTGATGTGAAGTAAGTTGACAGCCATTGTCAGTCAATAGATATTGTTGATAACCATAACGACTGAAGACTTCGGTTTTTAGTATTGTCAGGATCCTTCCAGTTGTGGCGTCTGGAATCGGGAAATCCTCCACCCAGCGGCTGAATAGGTCCGTGATCACTAGGATTCCCGATTTTCATCGTGATGTTCTGGTTTATGGGTATATCAAGTCAAGTGCGATGACTTTCCAAAGCTGGTATGACCGTCTCGCTCGCATACTGGTTTCACCCTTCTGGTTGCTTGGCTTAGTACAGGAAAATATGGAACAAGTTTGAACGTAGCTGGCAATATCTCGGCTCATGGAAACCTAGAAGAACGGTCGACGTATGGAGTGGTAGGATTCTATCTCTCCTGGATGTCCGCCTCAGCGTTGTCACGGATCATCTCCAGGATCTGGGTGCTGCACGATCTGGGAGCAACTAGAACAGGGTGTCTTCAGTCAGATATGATGAGTACCATAAGGTTATTCTCCACACGGAAACCATTGTAGCACATCTTGAACTACTTTAGTACCTACCTTGGAATTCTGGTAAACCCTCTCTAATTACTTTTGGTTCTACTGGAACCTGACGAGGAAAGTTATACTTACTAAACAGCCGGGCCTGTTTAGAGAAAAGGTAAAATTTTGTCCTTAATCTGTTTTTCTATTCGGTTGACATTCTGGTTGTTGTCACTTAGTTCTGTGTCCAGTCTATTTACCGTGGTGTTGGTGGTACTTAATTCATGGTCCAGTCTCTTTAATGTGGTGTTTAACTCTGATTTTAGGGAGTTCACTTGTTTCTGAACATTCTGTACCCTAATTACACATTTGGTATCTAGGCCCTTCAATAATTCTTTTGTACAAATAACTCTGTGTAATAGTGCTTGTATCTGGGTTTGAATTTGTGAGGACTGTTCCGACTGAGCGTGCAATTGAGACTGTACTACTGCGATTTGTTCTGATTGGGCTTGTAACTGCGTCTGCAAAATCAGGCCCTTCAATAATCCTTTTGTGCAAGTAACTCTGTCTAATAGAGCTTGTGTCTGGCTCTGTATTTGTGAGGACTGTTCCGACTGAGCGTGCACTTGAGACTGTACTACTGCGATTTGTTCTGTAATTGTGTCTGTACTACTGTAACTGTTATATTAGGCCTGAATTACTGTTGTTATTTTGTTAAATGTGTCGTTTACCTGCATTTCCTTTGCGGTAGGCGTTTCTTTGACAGTTAAGGAGAAATCGTCTGCGTTCTCATCCGTCTCTCATATAAAAATAACGAGTGTTTTTTAAATGTTTTAAACGCATCTCCGGTCGGTCTTAGTTCCGTTGTGGGAAGCCCTGTTTCTTCTAATTTCTCCTTCAAGTGGATGGTTGTCATGTTCTTCAAGTGTACTATTCCAATGTTTTCACCCACACTGCACAATTACTAAAATATAACGTAATTTGGTCACTAATGTATAACGTTAGCGGAATTCGTCCTGTCACGATCGCCAATTTTGTCGTCTTCTAGGTCAGAGACGGAAATAAAACTCTCGTATCACTGTCGACACCTTGTTCATTTACCGATATCACAAATAATTTTTCACAAATAAAAATAAAACACAGAAGATAAAATTTTGATCAACAACTGTGATATCGATTACTGACTCCGTCTACTACTGTTTGTATGTTGTTGGTAATAACTTCATTCACCAGCATACTTTACGTAGTAGAATATCTTGTTATTCGAATCAGCAGTCTCTATAATTTCAACTTTGTCGTGTTTACTTGCTGACCTGCTACTTGTCGTGTTCCGGAAGAGCCCTTTTAGGACTACCTCGTGGTTTAGGACTTGATAATGGTGGAGACACCGAAAGGCCTCGTCCGGAACATGGCAAGTAGCACTTCAGCAAGTAAACACGACAAAGTTGGACGTACTAGAATGGTCGAGAACGTTCCAGGCGCATATTCTGGAATCTAGTAGAACAAACTATGTTTACATATTAATGTAAAGTACATTGAAACAGAACATTATAGTGTATTCTATAAATAGTGTCTCTATAGACAGTGTCCATCAATAATCATAAGTTATACATAAATGTGGATAACGTAAATGCACGTGAGTACATAACCTACGTAATACATAACCTACGTTTTCTAATGACAAGTAGTTTTAATAATACCAAACACAGATTACTCATTGTTCATAACATGACTTTAAATATGGGTCGGGGGTACTCTAACTGCAGTATACAAGGGGAATGTAATTTTTTCTGCACTGTCTTTTTTTGTGCTCCCGATAACGTTTCTGCTGTGATCGCAAACTCGGCTGAGGTTTTAAAACGTATTGTTTTAGGGTTTACGTTAACACGCTTGACACACTATTTTAGCAGAAAACATTTTGCATTTTATGTGATATAGCATTATTATTACCTGCTTCCTGAGTTTTTGGTGCGCAGAAGGTTAGAGACGTCATGGCGTGGACGATAAGTTGCGGTAGTCTTAAGGCGCCGGTTGTGGCTTTTGCAAAGACGCGCTGAAAACCATTAAAACCATCAGAACAACTTCACAAAAGCTTGAGCTTAAGGGACAGCACAGCCGAGGCGGCCTAGCAATTTTTGGTTCTAAGCGTGCAAAGAGTGGGGGATAAACATCTGTGTAAGAATGTTATCTCGTGAGGGAAGAGAACAGGTTGATTCTGATGATGGGGGGGGGGCAATAAAATTAGCAACAAGGTTAGAAGACTTTGGCCTTTGGAAGGTCGTCAAGTAGCGCCCGAAGGCTTTTTACGACTGGTGAGGCGGTGCGTGGTCTGTGTTGTTGGAGGTGCTGGAAGGACGATTCCCTGACCTTGGCGAGTAGAGAAATTCCAACGAAATCTTCCAGGATAGGAGCCCAGAATTCCCGTTTGATTAAGTCGTTTCTGCGGTGAATCGTGGAAACTCGGAGAGGGGTATCTGAGGGCGCTGTTTGTAGTTGCTTCAGCGTACACTTGTTGGAGCTACCAAGCGGGCGACGCGACCGTGCACGTACAAACAGTAGACGGCTCATTACTTCGATGCTGACAGCCAGGCGGTTGCTCCTCGTGAAGAGTTTGGTTCTGACGCCTGGAGCCTATTTGAAGTCGTGGAAGTTGAAGGTTTAGGCGCCCATCTAGCCGGACATAGAAGTACTTCACCGACTCGATCCATTGGATTGGTCTGTGTTCCAAGGAGAGAGATTGACATTTAGAAGCGGACTTGGTGTGTAAAACAAGCCGCTTTGGACTTGTTCGTATTGTATCGCTATGCACCTCTTCCACGGTCAGTACGGAAGACTGTCTAATTGATGCTACATCACAAGGTGATTTTTCGTATCAGTAGTGTTTCGTTCAGCCCATAAAGTTAGGCATACTCTTTCTATTTCACCTTGACATTCAAAAATCTTGAAATAATGCCGAAGTATACTGAATTCTGTGGCATCTACCTCAGGGGTTTGAACTATTCTAATTTTCTTTCGTTCTTCTATTTGATCCTATGACGTTTTTGTTATTAATAACGATTCTTTAGAAGGTGCACGCTAGGAATTGTTGTTCGCTGTTTAACGCCATCGAGAAAGCAGTAAACAAACTAAGGACTTTGGACGATGACAAGTTAATTAAAATTATATTTTGGTATACTTTCTAATGTAAACGTAAAAATATTTTAAAAGAAAAAGAATGGCCATATAAGTCCAACCGAGTACTAATATGTTCACTAATATCCAATAAATCGATTCTTGCAATACAATCTTAAGCCAATATTACGAAGAAAATTATCTTTTCAACTATGCGATAATACTGTATTTAAAATTTTAATGGAGAATTTGAAAAATATTATCATTAGAAAATTTTCAGTTGTATGTAACTGCCGCATATATTCTGTAAACGTCTAATCAACTTGCGAATAACCGAAACTACGCTATCGATATATTTTGTATAGAATATCTAATTACTATTTATTATGTGCTGCTTAGACAGATTAAGACTGAATGTGTAGTCAAGGTGGTTCATTTAACTTTTTATCGCAGCAATAGAGTCGAATCAGATTTTATCCTCTGTCTAGATTCCTTATGGATATAGAGGTTCACCAACGTCATGTGGCCACCCATACAGCTTATTCACTATATGATGCTTGATTTTACAAGTGGAACCACTACTTGATCATTCCACGTAAAAAAAAAAGTTTTAATATTAGTTGGCCTAATACATGTAAGCTTAAGACTCGGAGTAGGACAGATGACTTGGTAACGATCCCTACTCGAATAAGAATATGAATATTGTGCTGCTACTTATTATTTTCTTTCAGAAATAAACAACAACAAAATATATTCAATACAAATAGGTTTTATTTTTTATAGCATAACCATAACATACTCTTAATCTCAGGGCCAGAACATATAAATTATATTTTCAAACACATTAGCTCTTTTTGACTTATTTAGATTAATACAAAAATTCATTAACGGTAGTTTAACTTGAGATGTTCTCTTCTGAAACTGTATTTGTTTTTTAAATTATTGCTAGTTCAAACTCCCGCCACTACATCAAGAGAGCTACTTACCAAGATGGTTGACTGGTTAAATATGAGGCTTTGTGTCTTGGTTTACAATTAAGTCTAAATGTTAATGTTTTTCTACACAATTTAAACTTGATGGTGCGATTTTTTGAAAAATTATTTAATGTTTGAATGTTTTAACTCTGCCACTTATTGTCATTAACGAAGTGTATTGTTCTGTTTGTTGGTTATAATTTACTTACTATGTTTCCAAATCAGTGTATGTTTGGAATTTTTATTAACTTTTTGTTACCTGAGATTTATCATCAATGCTATATTTGTATTATTCTGGCTTACTACTTTCTTCTTAAACTACTTTGTACGTTTTTACTAATAATTCCTTTACTTATTTTACTTTTTATACTGAGTTATTCTTTCTATAAATTTCTTCATTCACTATTTTTTTCTCACTCTTTGTACTGTTATACTGTTATTTAGCTGTGAAATTTTTATTTCTCTTTATAAGACGCTTTCTCTTTGATGACACAGGAAGGATTGACAAAAATTAATTGTACTGTTGAAGGAACTTCTTTTCTTTTTTCCCTGGTTTGGTTTTACATTATAATATTTTTATAATTTTTTTAATTTCCTGCATTATACAGTTATTTTATAGTGACAACTAGTTTAAATACACATCCTCCTCAGTAATTTACAATATTTTGTGGTTTTACAATTATTAATGGCTTATACAATTTATTATAATAGGTACCTAGTTTTACATAAAGCCTGTGAGAACTTGATTATATTGTGTTGTTTTCAATTCTGTGTTTTACCAATTACTTCCACATTTAATAAATCATAATTTACAGAATTTTGAATTTTACAGTTTGTACATATAGTTTGTAAGGATTAATCTACAGTTTTTTAAATACATTTGTTACTCTTAAACATTACCGATATTATCACCTTAAATAATTTTACAAATTTCTAATTACACTTTGACACCTTTCAAAATCCAATATGGTTGCCACTCTTGTTAATTTCGTAAAAATGAACATTCGAAATTTTTACAATTAGCTTATTTCGGCAGGGTCTATGTACTATTCAGTTTACAGCAGTACGATATGCAAAAAGAGACTAGTGAGGATATGTGAGGATTGAATGAGTTAGAGACTAGTGAGGCATTCTCGAATGAGGATAGTACCTTGAGGATTGCTAAATGGAATACGAGAT
Organism: Magicicada septendecula; assembly: GCA_034769895.1. NCBI lineage: Eukaryota > Metazoa > Arthropoda > Insecta > Hemiptera > Cicadidae > Magicicada > Magicicada septendecula. Next base: position 178,201,080 of record CM068372.1, read on the forward strand.
CGTGGAACAACAAAGCACAGGAAGTACTTCCATAGCTCTCTAGAAATAAGATCATCTGTGTAACATTGGAATCAAAAAAGAAAGGGAAAGGAATAACACTTATCACCACGTTCTATTCTTTAGCGGCATATCAATGGGATCAAGAGCAAAGGAAGAATTTGCCATGGCTATTCACAGGAATTTCGAAAGATGATTAATATATATCAAACTATATGTCCACGGTATCCCTTAAAATCAATAATATCAATAATTCTATCCTATATGTACAAGAAAATTGTAATCCCAGATATAAAAGACAAATTTTGTGATTCGTTACAAGAAAACTCAAATCAAAGTTGCCCCTACTTGGCCATTTCTTATTCTTGGAGAATAACCAATACGCAAGAATTGGCAACGATGTGCTTCCTGGAGCCAAACATCCATTCAATGGAGACGTTTATAACAAAAATGAAAGTATATTTGTACAATTATGTGGCAACAATGAGTTGAAAATTAATAATATTTTCTTTTATATTCATAAAAACTGGGAAACAAAGTAGCCCTAATATACAAACCGCAGCTAACGAGGCGCGAGGTTAGTTAGATCACCCTCCAGGAATAAGAGGGAAAAACTCATGGTTTTTTGAGGGAATTAGACAACTATCTGACAAAAGGAACAACAATTTTTAAAGTACAAATTGATCGGAACAATAGAAACGTACATATATAAAAGGACCGGAAGTGTTCGAATTAGACAAATCAAAAGGAATTTTTGGGAGGCTCAAACCAAACCTCAAACAGGATGTCTATAGGCAACACAAAAGTATGAGAATGATACAGAATTAGAAAACAAAGATCTAGATCTAGGAGTACACAACCATAAACAATGCAGATGAAAATATGTGGATTAAACATTTTGAAGATCTGTGTGCTAATACAATTGAGGATCTCCTGAAGAAAAAGACACGGCCAACGAGGTTGTAGATGTTACTAAGATGAAGGTTCTCAACACGATAAAAAAGATACCGAACCTGACACTGGTTGGTAGGGAGAGAAGTGATGAGATAAGGGAAAGATGACATCTAACGCAAGAATTGACAACGATGTAATTTCTGGAGTCAAACTTTGATCCTCGAGGACTTTAACAACGAAAATAGAAATATGTTTGTATAATTTTGTACTGACAATGAGTTGAGGGTACAAGAAATAAGTGATTGGATTCAGAGAAGAAGATGAGAGTGTCTGAATGTGGGGGAAAATGACTTACCGTTATTGATCAAAGTAGTTATGAAGAGTTTACCCACTGGGAACAGATGGCATTAGGTTTTGGTGGAGGCAGACTCCGGCCCTACGTAAAAATACGAGAAGAAGAAGAAGAAGAAGAAGAATAAGAAGAAGAAGAAGAAGAAGAAGAAGAAGAAGAAGAAGAAGAAGAAGAAGAAGAAGAAATACGCAGGCTTAAGCTAGTGATCATTAATTTAGTCGGTAGAATTTTTGTGTAGTTATTTAAGTATTCTTGATCTTTTTGAATGCAAGTATGACACTCGCCGTTTATACAAAAGACGAATAGATGTATACATTGGCGCAACATGCAGACATACAAATTTGGCAAGAGAGACGTTCTGTAATATCATATACACATATGGCCACCGGGTTGTCCAGTTTGCGTTAACAATTCAAAGTTAGAGAAAAAAAAATACACAATGGGTGACATAAATATGCAGTGAACTGAAAGTTAATTGTGAGTTATACATTCAAAACGATACGACATTGACTTTTCCCAATGGCACAAGGAGTCCACCTCATTATGCGCAACCATCCAGTTGGAATATCTTATATTTAGATCATGAGATGGTTTCACCTATAACTCTCCTCGCCGTCGTCGTCGGCCGTCTCTCCGCTCCTCCCTCCGCGACGCCTACGTAGTATCCGGTTTCAGGTCACCAGCGCAAACGTCTGCTGTCACATTTTGTCTATTTCTCTTGTTCACTCGCTTTTTAGTTTATTTAATTTCAGTGTTTTATTCATACCGGGTTTAGGTTAGAAAGCGCGCACAGCGGCTTAACAAATGGACGTCGCGAATTTGTCTGAAAAGTTTCCACAGCGGGTAATATATTTCTCGTGATACGAAAAAATTGTACCCTTTGTGTACAAGTTAGCGACCGTTCGGCTTAATGTAGGTCACGTCTGCGCTGATTTAATCGGCTCGTAACGATTCTTCTGTTTCGGTTAACAGTATACACACGTGGAATCGATTACTTTCGAAAACCAATTTGCTGACTAATCGATGATGTGCAGTAGGTTACTTTACTTACTTTACATGTCTCTTCTGCGAAATTATTTTTTAACAGTTTCGGGAAGTTAAATTTAAAATTTGAGCTTCGGAAACTTGGGGTTTTGTCAGTTTATTTCGAAAAGTTTTTGCTAAGAGTGAGTTGTTTTCTTTATTCGATTAAGAAAAATTTATATCGTATAAAGGACTGTGTAACATACGCAACACGCAGAGAGGTAACAAAACCTGTATTAGGGTTAGTTTTGACCAGAGGAGAATATGTGTTCGTATTTAAGATTTTATAACTACGGACTTCCGCTTCGAATGTTGACTTCAAATCGATGAACTCAACGTTTCGATCACTACTATCTGTAGCTAGTTAGTTATTTTGAGGCATGGCTACAATTTTTGTGCTTTGGTTATGAGCAGAATTGTACAAAAGTTGAGGAAAAAAGTTTTGTACAAACATGATACAGGTAAGTACAAACAGAATTGTATTTATTTTCGACCAACTACACATAAAATTTTGTTTCGTTGGCAGTACTTGTTGTTAATTGTTACTTATAACACTTAAGGAAATATTTTTGGGTTGCCTCTTATAGTTCGCTCTTAGTACAATTCGATTATTACATCATTATAACTCACTAATTAACATCTCAGCACCAGCTCTGTCTGCAGGGAATTATAATAGTGTTAAAAACAGTTTTATAAGTAAACAATTTTGATCCAAATAAAAGTTGTTTTTGCAGTTTCGCATCAAAATTACGTTAATAAATTTGGGTTTATATAACCACAGTGACAGTATAAAAACAATTATACAAATTTGTTCTTTTGTACTCATGAATTATCATTAAAATATTTTCGTTATCTCTGTTAGACTTCACTGTTTTTCATCTTTTTTCAACTTTTTACGTGACTTGCTTTCTTTCTGGATCTTCCTTCTGCCTTGCGTGACTCCATTTTTGCCTTGCTGGATGTGATTTTTGTAATCGTGTCTTGTAATCGTTGAACAATTCTTGAAGTTTCTTTTATTATTTTCTGTTTGCACGGCTTGAGAATTAAAGTAACTTTAGTATTTAAAAATGGATGCCTTGTATTTGAAGGGTAACTTCGCACTGAGTCCGTACAATTTCTCATCAGCTATTCTAAAAACAGTTCCACTAAAATACACAGCTATGAATCATGTGTGGCCTACTTTAGTAAGTCTGTTCTTTAAATATACGAGTACGTAAGTAATAAGTTGTAAGCCTTAAGTCATAAGTCATAAATTGTAAGTAATTCACTGCTCCAACCGTACGTTGGTAACGGTAAGTCGTAAGTAAATCGTAAGTCTCAAGAAATTAAATGTCTTGCATCAGTAATTGAGTCTATTAGACTGACTTGCTATTTTTAATAGATTACCTTTTGAAACTCTTGGTTTCCAGCTACTTGCTCGTTATTGATATCCCGCACTTTCTTTTTACTAACAGCTGACCACTTTAAAACGTGATGGTTTTCTTGGTTTTACCTTCGAGTTTTGTATGCGTAAATGTTGTTTCTACCTGCGTACTTTCCTTTAGTTTGAATTTCTTCAGTTCTTCTAATCCTTTTGTAGTTTGCAGGTAAGTCGTGAAGTTGAAAGATTTGCAGGGTTACCACATGGAGCGTAACTCTATTATTTTTAGACTCTCGGCATGTCCGAACCTGGCTTAAGTTTCGATTAAGTTTATACTAGGCCTATACTGTTCTGAAACCCTTGTCTCACGTATTTTAATAATTTATATTCTCGGCTGAATATGCTCTGGCAGTGTGAGGTTTATCTACACGTTTATCTAACGGTTCTATTTCCGTTAAGCGATAGGTATTGTCCGCAAGCGCGTGAATTTTAAAAGGTTTATGGAATCAGAATGAACTGCCATCCCGACCTGGAACTGTCTACGAGCTGACATCGGCTTACTTCTTCATTATCAGCCAGCCTGTGGAAGAACTTACATCTACGTCCTCACCACAAATAGAGGAGTGCTTAACTTGCTAATACGTAGTTACTTTAAATTTTATTTTATATTCTTGTAAAAAAAGAACTCTGGCCTAATATGAGAATCTAAAAAAATATTTGGGACGAGTGGTCTGAATGTATGACGAAAATTAACCTTTTTTCACTTCCATTACCTTTTCATATTTTTGAGATCATAGAAAGAATAAATTTAAAAAAATAAATATAACTTGTTTAATAAACTTTGTAGGATCTTTAAATTTGTAATGTTACTCAGAGGCCTAATACGAGCAGTTTTGTGTACACAAGTTTTGTAAAGTCAAGTGCTCATAAGGCTTTTAAAATTTAGCGCAACGCAGTTTTTCGTTAAATAATAAATCACACAAATAATGAAGCAAGACTGTTTCCCATGAGTAAAAACTGCCCAGCCAACCACGTTCCAGTTGGTTACCGTACAATTACTTGAAAAAAATAAATGAGTTATCGGATTGGGAGAATTTTTCACGTGATAACTAACTTTATCATAATATTTATATCCTCACGCTGGGGTCATTTGAATTCAAGTGAGCCGAGCTACCGAACTGTAGTTTATATTCAAACAATATATTGCTACGCTGAGGAAATAGATATTTCCACTTGGCTACGTGACGCCACGAAGCTATTCCAGGCGTTTGGAGATCCTTGCGTAACGCTCTAGATAATTCAATACTCCTTCCAGACATTACCCTGCTACTAGAGTGCGGAGTGTTTAAACTTTAGTGAAAATTTTACAGGCATTGCACAAATGCAATGCATAGAGAAGGGCATTGAAAATTCTTCAATAAACCTAAAAAATATATATATTTATTTTTCTTCATTTACCAATGTATAGATTGTCAGTTAAATGTAGTCGCATTCATAAGCGCGCACGAATTCACCAATCATCCATGTTGATTTTGCGCTTTTTCTCAGGCTGTTCATCAAATTCCTCTTCCGAAGACGTCTGATCCTCTTGGATTGTAAATCGCGACAATACTTTACGAGGTCCTGCTTTATTAATCTTGTCCATTCGTTCAAACTTATCGAAGACTAGCGTCTCGACGAACATATCTAGAGTGATTCCCGACGATGTTAACTTAAAACCAGCAACTTTCAATAAGAGAACCGAATGCATATAAGCAGCAGTCTTGACTTCCTTCCATTTGCAGCAAGTTAATGTTTGTTGGTTCTTAATTTTATACAAAGACGCTGTAATTTTACTTGGTGTTCCGAACGAATTATACAATCTTACTCCAAATACTGCAGGCGTAATTCGATCATTCTTACCAATTTTATCGGCCAATAATATTTTTGCTTTCATATTATGAACTAACTTTGCAAAATCATGCAATTTATAGCGGTCAACGGCATCAATAAAGGCAGATGTATTGGCTATACATTTCATATTGGTAACAAACATTTCGATAAACGCTTCCATCAACTCTTTGCTCTGCTGATTCCACCAATATTTGACAGTCGGTAACAAAAAATTCACACGATGTTTGGTTTGAAGATGATCTAAATCCTGTATTACGTTTTTGGAGGTGAAATTTTCAGAATCGTTGATAAACAACCCGTACGCGTTAGTAGTTAGCAGTAGATGAGGCGCCTCCTTATATTGGAATTGAACGAAATGCTGGCGAACAATCGCTTTTTTCGTCAACTTAAGATGAGTTTCTTTCAGTTTGTCGACAGTACTAATACAGATCTTATCCTTGCACGTATTAGTAAAATCATCATAGATATCGTTTAGATTTGTTACTGTAAAGAAAGAATCATTACCATCATTAGGACGTAACGTATATTCGCATGGTTCGACGATCGAAGTTGATACTCGAGGTTCGTCATCATCATCTGATTGATCAGCACTAACAAAACGACTTAAAGACATGATGGATAATTTGTTTGTTGATTCACAACACTAATATTATACTCGGTAAAAACACAATGCGTCTGTAAATTTCGTTCGCTTTTCAATTTTGAACTATCGACTGTGCTTATTTGATCGATTAACGATGTAATGGCGGTTAAATCGTCATTATCTGTGATATTTTTACAGTTTGGTGCATTATTTAACCATAGTAACATATGACAATGAGGGCTACCTCTATGTTGGAATTCGATGCGCTTGAAATAATCAACTACGTAATGATCTCCGAACACGCCATTTGGTTTTTTTAAACGCGTTAATAAAGGTCGACACCAATTTCTCGAAATACAAGCAGCACAAAACTGGATCGTTGTTTACCAATTATGCTCGATTTGTGCTCGACATGCCGTCAAATATCGCTGGATCTATCGGCACGTCTACTGGTATATCTTCTTGAAAGCGATAAATATATTCTAAGAGATGAGGCCAATGTATTTCTGAAGCGCTCAATGTTAGAAATTTGGTAGGTTTGCCTAATTGTCTCATCATACTGAATAATTCCACTTTACGCTGATGCCAATATTGGATTGAGTTCGGTATGTTTCTCATGAACGCTTCATTTTTTTAGCAGCAAGCTCTTAACAAACTCGGTATCTTCAAGATCTCGTCTTGATACGCTGTTGATTTGATTATTATTTGCTCGAAACGCTAAGTTTACATTCGCTATGATTCTCAAACGTAGCACTTTAGCAGCCATATACAAGATATGATCGGATTTTACACCTCTCCGATCCCGTCTACGTATTTCGCTACTAGCTATCATGAATGGTGTGGCTCGACAAGTAAACCGCCGTTTCACACCATAATATATCGCTGGGAATGATAACTCTTCTGCATCTTCATCGAATGCGAGCGATAATGGTTGATTATTTTGTCCAGGGGCTAGATGTAAAATCAAATCTTCACACCAGAATAAGGTATGCTGCTGCAATTTGATGTACTCTTCGCCAGTTACATCTCGCTGTATGCTTATTATTTTGCTATTAGATTGATTTAAGCGAGACAATAAGTCTTTCCATTCTACTTGCTGTCGTTCTTGATCCTCGTCTTCATCCTCACTAGACGCACTGCTTTCATTTTCAGGCTCATTATTGAAGAACTTGTCATTAATCGTGATGTTATAATATCTGAATAGCTCAGTCGTTACCAGATGCCTTAACCAGACCTTTAATTTACTTTTAGAAACCAGTCCTCGCATATAAGAACTTTTATTGATTATGTGCTTCTAAAGGCAAACGTTAAACGCCAAATCGTCATTCAACATGCGAGGCAATTGCAGAGTAGTGGTATCAAGGTTTATCGGTACGTTTATGACTTGTCCAATTATACGTTTAGCGCCAGCAAAGTATGATATGTTACGAATGTGCATGAATGGAAGGCGCGGCGATATTAAACGTTCCTCTATTGGTGTTAGTTCAGGTAAATTCTCTGGTATTTGTGGGTACTTAAAGCCGTTGATTGTCGCACAACCTGTTCTTCTTTAGGCATATGTAGCAATTTTGTCATACTTTGGATTTGTCAAGAATATTATAACCATGTTTATTAAGTATTTCTATAACGTCTGCGTGTCCAGTAACGTCTTTTAAGCTTTTAGTCCACCAAATTCGTTCACAAACAAAGCAGTAGTCGTTCAAATTGTCATTATAAAAGTGCTTATAATAAAAAAAATTGCTCAAATTTTTCTTGTTATTTTATATTATTATTAATAATAAAAAAAACTTAAGAAGAATATTTTTTTTATTGTATACATTACAAATGTTTCGATAGTATTCAAACTATCATCAGATACAATTAATAAATTCCAAATTTTTAAATCAATTGTTCGAAACAGCTGTTTTATATGTAGACTAAATTTAATGTTTTTATATTTGTAACCTATATAAAATATGTTATAAATTTGTGATGTTATTCAATTTCTTTCTTCTGCAAGTTGTATAATTCGTATATTACTTTTAACACCTGACGCACGTTTCACTGAAAAATATCAGTATCATCAGAGGTTTCTAAGTAAATTAATAACAATCGAAATAATTCTGTTAATATAAAATTAACGAATAATCGAATTTGTATCGATTTAATGTAAAATAACTGATAATCGATTTAGGTCGATTAGTTAACGATTGTTTTAATGTTTATTTTCTTCAGCAGCTGTTTTCTCGGTTATATTTGAACATTTGTTGTTTATATTTTATTCATTTTTATTATTTAGTAAATTTATAATTTTAAATAGATCGTCTTGTTTTGTTTTTTATTTGGGTTTGTCTTTAATTAATAAATTATTGTTATTGTGTGTGTAATCAGTGAAACGTGCGTCGGGTGTTAAAAAGAATATACGAATTATACTACTTGCAGAAGAAAGAAATTGAATAACATCACAAATTTATATAATTACTGCAAGAAACGTCGAGTTACTTATATAGAAAATATGTTATATAATTAATTGTAAAGTGTAATATAAACATTTATTATTTTATTAAATTAATAATTTTGAAAATATTATCATTTTTTGTATTAATCTGAATTTGTTCTGGTATTAATTTATTACTTGTTTTATGTTTAACTATATCTACATTTTCCCATAAGGTCATTTTTGGACCTTTGGAAATGTGTTTTAATAAACTGATATTATTTAAATTTGAAAATGTGGTTTGCTTTTTATTGAGTGTGTAGCTAAATTTGATTTATATATGAATTACAGTGTTATTTGGTTTGGTTATGAATTACAGTGTTGTAAACGTTTCTTTTAAACGTTTTTAGTTTGACCAACATAAATTTTGTTACAATCAGGGCATTCAATTTTATATACTTTATTTAAATTATGAACAGAATGATCACTGTTGCACACCACTATGTAAAAATTATCCCGATAATTTTACATATCACACCACTTTTACATAGTGGTGTGCAACAGTGATCATTCTGTTTGTGATTTCAACCACTAACACAACTTTCTTCATTAAATTTAAATTATGAATTGATTTATCTATTTTAGGGTTGATTCTATCAAAATCTGTTTTGTAATTTTGTAATTCTATCAAGTTCTACAAAATTCGCCTCTTAATTAACTTTAGTTGGACGTGCGATGAGAGTGTTCAGCTTTGACTTGACCGTTTGGTATTTGTCTGTCTAACTACTTGTTACGATGCATCAACCGCTTTTCGTGAGACTTGGTAAGCGTGTTTATACTTACACGAGCCTTTTTGACGTTGATTTCCCTAAGAATAGAATAAGCTAAAAAGTAAGGGGGTTAAAATTAAAAAGAAAAATTCTTTGGGGTATCAGATTAAAGTAAGTTTTAACTAGCGTTCTAAAAGTAGTGCACAGTTTAGGAAATTTCAAAATTTTGGTACAACAGGCTGAAAAAGGGATAACAAATTTGAAAAAGTAAAAATCTAGCTGGTTGTCAGACTAAAGGGGATTTTAATCCAAATCCTAATGTAGCGCTTACTATGAAAAAGTTTCAGCTTTTGGGTACCATGGGCCAAAAATGGAAATGAAAATTTTAAGACACTTGTAAAAGCGTATATGAGGGATCGAGTTATAAAGAATTTTATTCAAGATACAAACTTGGTATCTTTAATAACATGATATAATTGATATGAGAATATACTGAAGGAGCCTGGCATATGAATAATTAATATGATATAATTAATAAATTTGCTGTGAGCATGACATAGAACCCCACACACTCTTTGTAGACTACAGAAAGGCATTTGATAGTGTGCGAAGGGTAAAACTGTATGTACCCAAGCGGGATGTGAGAATTCATTTGATACTTTTAAAGTTAACGAAAGCGGCCACGAGATTCATAAAATCCAAAATTAAGTATTAGGACGTGGTAAGTGATTCATTTATATTTAACAAGAGATTAAAGAAGGCAGGGGTGGGTTATCGACTATCCTCTTTATTATTGCGCTAAACTTTGCCAAACGTATATCAACGAGGAACGGTTAATTAAAACAAGCCAAATATATGCTTACGCTGATATTATAATAATAGCTAGGTCAATGCAACGGCTGGTTGAGATTTACACGGAGCTAAATTAAAAAATCCGCTGGAATGGGATTGAATGTAAATATCAGCAAAACTAAATACATGCTAATTTCTGCATCGAAAAGGAAGGTGAATCTGTACAGTCTATGCATAGAAGGTTAATAAGTCTGCGGTTAATAAGTTTAGATGTCTAGGTAACATGATAGATAATGAAGGATGCATAACCACGACATTACACGACAGGATACTAATTGGAAATAGGATATACTATGTTAACAGTGAAATATTTAGAAGCAAGCTTATTAGTCACAAAAGGAAAATGAAAATATATAAGACACTCATTTGACCCGATTATTGCCAGATAGGTGAGACGTGTACTAAAAATGAACAAGAACATGAGAAGGTTTGAAAGAAAGATTGCACGATGTGTTTTATGGCCCGGTTAACGGAGAGTAAGAAATAACCATGAGCATGAGGACATCTATGATTACTAAAAGCTCAACGAATATCGGTAGGACACGTAGATCGGATGGATGAGCCTAAGAAAATCCTGAAGGCTCAGGTATATAAAAGCAGAAAGAGGGTAGAACTAAAATAATATGACTGGATGATATGCTCGAAGATCTCAGAAGAATGGAGAGATAAGTTACTCTGAGATGACAATGGACAGGAGATTTTGGAGAAGAATGCTGTTAGAAGCCAGGGCTCAAGTTGGGCTCTAGTGCTGAGGAAAAAGCATTTCTTGCAAAATTTTTGATCTCCTTGAAAAGGTTTATAGTGTATGTTCACAAAAATACTTGATATATTTTTAGCAGTTATTATATTTAATTTTGTGAAAAGTGCTATGTATATACCTACGGAATATATCCGTAGATAGACGGATAGACGGATATATATCTACGGAAGACCATAGATATCTATGGAAACATATATTAATATAAAGGATAGGACTAAATTATTTGTCAGTTAGGCATTATGGGTATAAACTTATCTGAAATAACGAATACAGTAGTTCAAAATGTTTAGTGTTTATTGGACGATTATCTGTTGTAAAATTATTACGTTACTAAATAAAATAGTAATCAGGATTTCCGTAATTTTTTTGACAATTGAGAAAGTATTTAGTATTGAAATTCACCTAACAACAAATATATATCGTTCAAATTAGTGAGCGAGTTCTGCAGCAAGGGGAGCTAATTATTCGTAAAACTACTGGGATGTTTGGCAGTGGTCGACTGTCTACCGAAGTACAGCTAAATTTTTCGCGGTCTCTAGTCGGGACTCGTTGCTCATTTCCAAACGACTGGATAACGTTGTCGTTAATCGTTTGAGTTTTTTGAGCCTCAGAAAATTGTTGGTGTAGTCGTTAGGACGTGAACACTGAATCCGGTCTATTGAAGACGGAGACGTCGAAATATTTATAGGTGTTTCTGTCAACAGTCGACCACTGCCAGTCGTTTTTACGAATACATCTGACGTGAGCGGAAAACTTAAACCCTGGTTAGAACAAAGTACTTAAAATATTTAAACGTTTTGAAAAAATTATTATTGTCTTGTATTAATTTTCTTAGTAACTTCGTGTTATTTTTATCATCTGTTTACAAGCCTTGGTAACACAGTCCAAAGTGTTTAATACGTAGTAGATTTCAATATTTAAATGAAATATTGGTATTTATACCGACCACCACCTACTAACCAGGTGGCACTGGGTTCAACTCCCGGGCGTATCATGTAACGAAGGCGCGTTTTTCAGCCCGAGATCGACTCAGTGTGCGGAGATTGAGTACATAGGATATCATCCTGGCGTAATAATGGGCGGCTGAAACGCTAGTGTTGGCCACGATTCTTTGTGTACCGAAATGTTCACTTAGACAGCCTACTAAGCCTCTCCTCAAGTAATTCGGTGGTAGAAAAAGGAGCCACTGTCGTTGTTATTATTGAACGAGCGAATCTGTCTATATGTCTCACGATAACTTTTGAACGCATCAACTGATTTTCATAACACTTGGCATTCGCGTCCTTGCTTTTACCTTACAGAACTCTATTGTTTTTTGGTTGATCCCCCAAAAATAGGGGGGCGGAAGGAAAAAATGTGAGGGGGAAAATTTTGGAAAAAATTGCAGAAATACATGCAATCAAAGAAAATTTAATAAAAAAATTGAATAAAATTTAGTGTTTATTTTTTAAAAATTCAAAATTTTTAGAAGTCAGAGTCCAAAAAGTGGGGTAAAATGCTTGATTAAATGGCAAATTCCATGTTAGGCATGCAAAATTGAAAAGAATTTTAACCAGAATCCGAATATAGTGTACCGTTTTGGAATTTACAAAGTTTTTTGAACCCAAGACCCAAAAGTGGGACTAAAAATTTGAAAAATTATAAAAATCCAGCCAGGTGTCAGACTAAAAGGAAGTTTAACACAAATCCGATTGTTTGGAATGTTTAGTGTTTATTGTACAATTGCTTTACAATTTATTGTTACTTTACTAAACCAAAAACAGGGCAGTCGGGAGTTTCAGAATTTTTATAAGTGAAAAATTATCTAATATGAAAACAGCGAGCGACTTCTGCAGCTCAGGAAGCATACTAGTTATCATCATCATCATACATTATTACCATATCAATATTTAAGTCGATATGAAACCCAGATAACTTTAGTCGTTTAGTTTTGGTACATGACACGTTAACACGTTTAACAATAAGAGATCGTAACCCTTCAGAACGTGTAATTGCTGGCCTAAAAGTTACTTACATGAGTGAGTAGGATTGTTATAAAAAACACCTGAACAACCAATACGTCAAAGGGATATTTAGAAAGACGTCGAAATTATATCGGGAAGCCGAAATCATACATTTCACGTATGAAAAAGTATATGTGTAGGCATTGCCACATACAAGTGAAAAATTTATATGCGGGCTTAATTATGTACACGCACAGTAAAGCGTATACGTAATATAAGAGAATTCTTCTGAAACAGAGCTTACGTATAGGATTACTAAATTCGTGTGACATAAATCTGTTTATTCACAAGACTACTGTTGCATTGGGGAGAGGGAGTAAAAATTTCCATAGCTTTCTATTTTGTTCTTTCTTTTGTATTCTAGTAAGAATTCATTGCCTGTACGAATTTATTCACACTGGTGACGTACATATTCTGCATGTTATATAACTCCGGACTCGGTTTTATACAGTTTTTTGGTTTTTAATGTTTCAATCGCACGTGCCTGTTTAACGCTGTCCTCTTTTTAAAAAATGTATAACCTCTTCAACTGTGATAGCAAAACAGATTTGGTCATGTTAACAAACGTCAATTCAAATTAAGTTAATAACATTTATAATAACAGCAGGTTTATTCTCTTAAAAGATATGTCATCCCCGTATCGTTGTAGTGAGATTTCGGCTCCTCAGAGTACTGATATTGTAATCAATTATTGTCAATTACAATGAATGTACTTATATCATAATATTGTTACTTAGAAGTAAGTGTAAGAAATTCTTAGTTGTGTTGGGAACTGAGACAAGTGTCAGGTATGTATACAAGACTGTTACAGATGTTTTGAACATAAAAATTAGTTTTAGAGAATTTTCCCAGGGTTTGTGAATGGAATCTCACCCCTCTCGCAGAAGAGCAACTGTCAGGAAACAATAATCGTAAACTTTAGTTTATGGGCAACCAGATTTTACGTAAGCCCTTATTCAGACAAACAGCTGTGGTATATTAGAAAAAGCCAATCATTTAGGATATACAAGAGACAGATTTATGAAAAGGTAGAAAGTCTGATTAGACACACAAAGTAAGAATTAATGGTGACAAAGGCCAGACAGAATATATAAATGTCGCCATAAAGTTGATACCCTTCTGGGGTGAAGTTGAATAGATTGGTCACAAGTGTGAAGACAGGTGTTGTATTTCCGTGAGAACTTTAATCTTAGAGGGAAGACACCCCTAAATAGTGACATAGGGTCACATGCTACAGTCTTTGACGAATAGTGGTAGTTCTTATAAAATTATAAAGGAATTACCCTCACTTCTAATAGTTTTAGCCTATCATAGTTAAGGTTTTAGAATTAAGAGGAGGGAACAGTCCCACCACTAAAAATAAGGGTTACACCCATGATGGTGTAATATAAAACTCAAGCATTTGTGGGAGAACCCAGATTTGACTGTAAGAGATCCGAGATAACTTACGTCTTTCTCATTTTGACTTGATCTGTTTTAGAAGGTGTTCTGAGAGAGCCTAATAACTGGAGATGGTCAATCGTTTTGTCTTTGTAACTTTTTAAAGAGTAACTAAAAGTAGTTACATTATTTTGTTGAACTAAGTACTAGTAAGTGAAGGTACTTAGAGTTTAAAAGTAATTGAATTAATTTTATTATATTAATTTCAAAAAGAATTGTATAAAGGAAATTGTAGAAGTTTTTGTATTTGTTAATCATCAATAAATTGTCTTCAGAGAAGAACGGTTCATATCAATGATTTAAATTTATCTCTGGGACCACGTCAACAAACAGTTGTTGCCTAGCAGCCACTAGATAGGTTGCAACACTGATGACATTGTTTTACTTTGGTTCCGCTCCATTAAACGATTTTGGTTTGGTCCTCTGAATTTGCAGGCGGATGATATAAATATCTGTCGTAAATAAAAAGTTGAAACGAATATAATGTATTCCCTAGTTTTTTAAACAATTTAAATATAAAAATTTGTTAAACTTTTATTTTTTGAATATCAGAAACATGGAATCTTAGAACTTGAAATTTTTATTGCAAGCTTGATCGAGAATCATCGTATTGTCGTTGGAGTAAACTTTTACCCTAACCAACAGTACGAAGAAACTTCTCATTGAAATCATCAGCTTCGCGCTTCGTTTGAAACACGTGCATTTTAATCTGATTTTAATTAAATAATCTGCTCAAAATCGTTTATATTTTATATAACTTACTGAATTATACAAATGCGAACTTATATCTACCTAGGGCTAAATGGGATTGACTGAACACTTTGAGCTAGCAATTTGTAATAAAATACAAAATACATATTTCATACTCTAATTTTGGAGAATGAACTCAACACGGACAGTGTAAAGGTTGTTTTGAAAATAAATATGGAAATAATTAACAACCGAATAACACTGGCGTGCATAGCTTCTGGAAAAAGGGGAATATTATGAACAAAAAAAATTATCATGTGTTTAGAAAGAGGAGATTTTAATCGGTGTATCCATTTTGCAAAGACCTAGGCATCACGGAAAAATACAGTCATGATCAAAGAAACTTGCAAAGGACCACTGTACTACTACTACTACTACTACTACTACTACTACTACTACTACTACTACTAATAATAATAATAATAACGGGAGTCGTGTCCACAATTAAAGAAAGGCGAATGGCTTTCTACGAACACCCTTGAAGAATGGAGGCAGGAAGGACAGCAAACAAGATCCTCACCTTCCAGGAGAAAAGAAAGACATAAGTACCATGGGTGAAAGAAGTCTACCAGAATATAGAACACTGTGGAGTCAATGAAGAAGATATAGGAAACAGAAAGTGTCCACAAAGAAAATTACGGAGCTTATGTATCTGTCTGAACAGAAACCAAAGACAACCAAGAGGAAGTTATCTGAACAGAACAAGAGTTAACCAGAGAATGAAAGAAAAAAGAACTTTATAAAGTGAAGAAATTTGTGTCATCGCGGCCCAGAGATGGCTGAAACGAAGAGAAGAATGAGAATAAAGAAAACAAGTCGATATACAATCAAACTGGAATCAGTGAAGATATTTACAGACTTAAGAAAATAAACGGGAGCATTTATCTAGGCAAAACTATGGCATTATAATAGAGAAGAACGCTAGATTGGAGGCAAAGGCATAGAGACGACGACGTGTCTTTAAATGACGGAGTGACTTGGTTAAAAAGTGCAATTTAGTGAACTGGATAAGTTTCTGTCTGAAGACAAGTGACTGGAGGATAGTTTGGTCAACGATAGGCAGCAAGTGCTAATGATGGGATGTAAACGTTGACGATAATGGTGAGGGTGGTGGTAGTGGCATACAGTTATTGTAGGTGTAGAACATCTTTGATGTTTCTCAGGGAAAAGTCATATAAACAACTGTCCGATAGCTGGAAGCACATCAGTTTCCCAGGAAGAGTCCGCAGTCTCTGTTCACCGGCGACGTAACCAAGTGTGATGGAACCCTCTTTTCCGAGAGTCGTGTCTAAGGGGACCAGGTCGTGAAGGCCTGTCCCATGTTAATTAAATGGAAGTGTCGCTTATCAGTTAGGTACATATATTTCAAAAACCGTCCAAGATATTTTTATGAAACTTCTTTCTGCTGAAAGATAAATATATAGAGCATAGCTTAGAGCTAATTAAATACATATACTGATGGGAGAATACTTAGGGTGATTTTTCAAATATAGCGCTTTAAAGAAAACAAAATGTTTACTTATTTTTGAAAACATACTAAACATTTACATAAGGTATCATACAAAATTGTTGGTCTGTTATAATAAGTGTTATGAAGTAAACATAATAAACAAAATTAAAGTCTCTAGCATGTTCCAGCGCAAAGTTATGTGTACCTAAACATGGAAAATATGGAGTTACGGAAATCGCGTTTAAAATTATGTAATGTTTTATTCAAATGCACCTACACTATACACTTATTCTACATTACTCTCATCTCTCTTCCTTTTTAGCTGCCTTTTCTGCACTCTGTTCTTATTCCTTCTTTCCAGAACACTCTTATTTGCTTCCACAAACCTCATTTTATAACTAATAATATTATTATAAAATATTGAAATGTTTGTTTGAAGGAGGTCAATGACATCGCACTGGGTGATTTCACATAAATAAACATATAAGGTGATATAAAAAAAATGTTTGGTATAACAATATATTAGAACGTTATTTGTTGCTGAGCCCCCAACTTCTTGTGAGCTATTTAATTTTGCAACATTAAAATGATGAAAGGTGTAATCGTAATAATAATAACACAATATAATATGGTTCATTAAAATCATTTAATAACACAATATGTAATAAAATCATTTACAAATTTATTAATCTAAAATTTCTTATTTGGTTGCGATTTAAAATATCATTATTATTTGCTTGTGTGTAGCCGTAGCACACATCTCATTATTAACATAAAAGTTATAATCTCGTATTACACATAGACATAATATACAATCTTATACTATAATAAACATTTATAATTATCTAATATTGCTCTCAGCGTGCTCATTAGTGTGATAATTATTAGATTATCTAATTTCTTTCTAATGATCTAATTTCTTTTGAATATACTGCATATGCATTGCTTTGTTTTCTAATAAAAATTTATTAATTACTTTTATATTAATTTAAATATCAATGACTAGGTTACTGATTCCAAATTATATTTTAAAACATTTTTAAAACATTAATCTAATTACTTTACAAATAAATATTTACATTTGCAAAATTTATTACTTCATCTTTGAATTAGATTGTCTCTCTTTTTACATCGTTAATTATATTGTCTTTATGTGAGTCTTTGTTTTACAAATACATGGTTGTTTTTCACCTTATTGTCGTGGTAAATCGGCAGCGTGTCCTCTTCGGCCCTAGGTCTTCGATCCTGTATGCTCCTCTGTAGTCGTGTAGTTCTGGAGTCCTTGATCCTCGTACTTCGGATCCTATCCTCGTCCGTCGCCTCGTCCCGTACGCTGGATTCTATTACATGTACTTGGCTGCTCCATCGTCTCCTGTCATGTCCTCAGGTTGCAGGTGTTCTCACGAAAGTGATAAGTAGTCGTGAAGAACCTCCGGCTGCTGCTGTGGTTGATCGAGAAAGAGTTGTTATCTCTGGGCAGAGCCTCCGGCTGCCACGGTAGTTGTACGAGAAAGAGAATTAAGTTAGCGCGTCTCGTGTATTTATACCCTCGGGCACAAAAATCATGTTTCGACAATATTCTGCATGTCAGAGTCTGTCGTTGGCGTCCCTTTTTAAACACGATTCTTTTCACACTTAATTCGTTTGTCTTCGCGATATGCGAAGTCTTTTGCATATTACCCGATATTCATCTTGTCGGTAATTTTTATGTGTTCACTGTGTATAAACCGTTTTTTTTATCTTAATTAACATACGTTTTATTTATATTTACGTTTACTACAATCGCACTTTTTATTCTTTTCACACTATATTTTATACACATGTGCGTCTTATTTTTATACACACTTTGGCGTATTTTGTTTTGTAATATTATGCACACAATCTTTACAAAATAAATAAATTCATATAATTAATAGCGTTCATTAAGGGTGACGGTTTTCAGGAATTGACAGGTCTCACACACACACACACACGTAACATACACGTGTACACACAGACATAGCGGAGTGGCGTGATCAGCCTGTCCCGACATGAAAGTTGGTAGTTCCTTTTACAGTTCAGATTGAAAGCTGAATTATTATTGCTAACAATATGAATTATTTATTTACTTCAATTAATTATTTTAATTACTTTGTGCAATGCACAGTACTCTATACGTTTGTACAGTTGCAATATATATATATTATATATATATTGCAATTATATATATACAGTATATAATTTTAAACAGGAAGAACAGGAGAATCTTTTAATGCCAAAAACTAAAAATAGATTTTGTTGAACTTTTTCACGACCTGGTCCCCTCCATTACAGCAAGTAATAGCTATGAGTTTTTATTTCGATACAGCCCAGCGGGATCTCTTGGAATTTTATCCTCCGAATTAAGCAAAGCGAGTCCGGACAGGCCCAGCTGCAGAGCTGTCTACTCAAGATCTTAGCAAGGAAAAACACTTTGGTCTCACTTCACCAGGTCAAAATAACCACACGTAGAACGCTGGACGTACAATATTCGTGCCGATACAGACGAAAAACGGTTTACCCTAGCGCTCCGAAAAGTAGTGTGCTGAAGGGTAGGAGTTTCGGAACGTCAAAGGACCACTGACCACTGACCTCAGTCTTCCTCTCCGGAGCTTAGCCCCGGACTCATCTAGTTGGCCGCTTACAATTCACTTCTAATGGACGAACAATAATAATCTTACTTCACTTCTTAGCGACAATACGACTTCACGACTTAGTCTGATTTGTGGATAGGTGTGGTACACTAATAGGGTTTATTGTATTCTTTAGGGGTTTCACGAGCTGTCGTGTAGGGCCTGCATAGCTTCTTGCTAGGGACAAGTCCTGATTCCTTTTCGAGTTGGTGGCATATACTTTATCCTAGACTCTGCGTTGATGCAGGCAAAGATCGGGTTACCCCCCGAGCCCAGACAGGCAGCGTTCGCTATGTTTAGGATATGACTGATTTAAGACCATCGTTGATTAGCGTATTGATCTTCGTTTTACCTCTAAGGCCATACGGCCTTGTATCATCTCCACTCCACTCCACCTAAGGGGAGAGCGGCTAGCTACTTGGTAGGGTCATCGGAATCTGGTTGCCGTTAGTGCGACACACACGCGCGCGCTTGGATCCTGTTAACTCCTGCACCTTGTATGTTGGGTGAGTATTTGAGATGCAGATAACCACTGTGGAATGGACTCTCGGGACTACAATGGTTGGGAATGATAAAATTCTAGGTCACTTTACAAACATACATTCAGTATAGTTCTACTTTAAAATTTTCTCACTTAAAAAACAAGGCAAGAAAACATGGTATCCAACAAACTCGCCCTTTTTGGTCAATAAATATTTGAGCGTTTCCAGTACTGACCAAAAATTCCAGCCATACATTTGCAAAAATAATTGAAAAAGGTTTTTGATAATGGTAGTTTGAATAGACTGAATAATTTCCTTAGAGAAGAGGGTTTCCAGTTTTTCCAGTTACCCATGAGGTGGGGAGAATTTTCAAAATCCGGAAACCCGAAAAACCCGATATTTTCAATTTTTGCGCTCTAACCATCCGTAAACTCTAATTCTTTGGTATCTTTTAAGTCAACGTTTTTAAATGTGCCGCTGACGGTATTTAAAAATGGCGGTAAGGAAGAATGACATGTGTACAGTATCTACGCAGAGAAGAGGAACGAATTTGGTCATTCATAATTACGCCTACTACGGGTTTCAGTGGGGTTAGATATGCGTTGGTAACAAATTACATTCTCCCGAGATATAATACACGAAAAATATCTCATATGATTACAAGATCGGCCTAAAAGATAATAATTTGACGAAATCTACCTATACACGCGGGATAGTATGCAGAATCGTATTCCTATTCTTCTGCTCTTCAACCCAAAATTTCTGTAGGGTAGAAATTTCTTTCTTTCCGAAAACAGTCTCTTAAGCTCTACATACTCTTTCTTTCTCCTTTTATTTCATCCATATACTCCTGTGTGGGCCTTCCCCTCGTACTATGCCTTTCAATCAGGGTGGTGACCCAGTTTGAACGGGACAGTAGGCGCCCAACCATACTGGTTCTCCTTGCTGCAATAGTTTTAAACAGAATATTTCCTTCATTCTCTCTCGTCAACGTCACATCATTGTCGTTAGGATGGGTTAGGTTAGGTTAACTTCAATAAGAATGTCTCTAATTAAATCCTGAGCAATAGTCCCCCAGTCGGAATTCCGTTGGACTACAAGGCGGATTTACTGACAACTAGAGACTAAAAATGCAAACAAAGACAATGCCCCTCGTGTGTAACGCACACCCCATTTTATCGTAACATTTTTCTGAAAAAATGTAATTCGTGTACAAGGCGCATCCGTATTTGTGATGAGAAACAGTTGAAAAATTTAGTAGGACAACATAAATACATAGATAAAAAGAAAAAAAAGGAAAAAAGAAAAAAGGAAAGGAAAAGAAAAGGAAGGATAAAGATATTTAGGTTTGGTTTATAAATACCAGGGGCGGCTCGTTCTTAGGGTGCTAAGGCGCGCGCCCTCCAGTTTAAATCATATCAACGGTCCATTATCATATTAAACATAACATATAAACAAACATAGAAAACATATTAAACAATCCATTATCACCGGTCGTGGAAAGTCATTGTATCTTTATTTAATACTTCGGACGAGAAAATGTTTTCGTGTTAGGTAATAGCAGAAATGTTTTCGGAACAGCAACACGGCGCTCTTCCAATCGCGCCCATTTCTCCATCCCACACTCTGTCCAACGTTGAATGAACCTGTAAGGTTATAGGCGGTATTTCCACTGCCAATTGGCGCGTCTCCTATCGCGCCTCGTTGAGCAGTGACGTGATTAACTCCATACAGATAATCGCAGACTATTGATAGTCTGCGATTTGCTCTTTTAGGTGTTTAGACTTTCTCCGCTGTGATTAATTCAGTGCAGGCATTTGTTTAGTGTTTAGGTTTTGAGTGTGTGTATTTATTTAATAGCGTCACGAATAATTTAGGCAAATATTGTCGTGTCGAATTATTAGGTTTTGTTTTATCATTTTACCCAAGTGTCTGCAGGGAAGAAATAGAAAAGGAGATACAAGCTTCCGAATTTGTGGCAATCGAATGTGACTAGACAACCGATGTGACAAGCCACTGCATATGGTATTAGTTTTTAAATACATGTTTAAGGGATCGGTATACGAAACGTTTTGCGGATTTCTCAGTCCTGAAGGTAAATATGCAGAAACATTAGCAAAGTGCATAATGGACAACATAAATCGTCTTCTGCACACATAACAGGAAACGTGAATAGCTGAGACTTATATGGCGTTAATGTTATGTGTGGTTCTGTTGGAGGTGTACAGGCAAAAATTAGAGAAGTGTATCCGCTCGCATAATTTGTACACTGTTACACTCATCAAATAATTTGTTATTAGAAAAAGCAACAAGTGTAAACAACAAAGTTAGAGTTCTTTCTCAAATCTGTCTGTCATTCCAGTACTATTGTCACACTCATTTCTACGATTTGGAGGAAGTAATGTAAGCCAGGTTACCCAGAGTTTCTATAACAAAATGGAATTACTACATTCGTACAATCAACGTTGTGTACGAAAACCAATATAAGTTGGAAGAATGTTTTGAAATTTTGAAGAAAAGTGTACAAACAAACTTTCAGTTAATGAAGGAATGGTCACAGAAGGACTCTTCTGAACCAAAATTTCATGTTCTGGCTAACTTTTTTCCATAGAATTCTATATCACATGAACATAATATACCAATAACTACAGAGTAGAAACAAAGGCAGTATAATGTGGCAAAGTGACATCAGAATTTTTGAAAATGAGATGTAGAAAGGGAGGGAGAAAATAAATAAAATAGAAACACAAGTAAACGAGGATTCCTTGAGTAACCAAGAAAAAGGAACAATTATGTTAGATGCAGCACTAGAATAGGGGATGCAAAAGAAGTATGTGACATCATTATAGTTAATTTTTCGTTTTGTATTTCCTACTCCCGAACATTAGATTCGGCTACTCGATGCGACGCGACTACCATTTTGTTTTGTGAATTTTATTACAGAAAATTTAAACTGAGCTGCAAAAGATGACAGAGATATTCTTTCGCCATTATGAATATACGATCCGTTTCTTCACAACACAACGCAATACCGGTAATGAACTACTGTATAAAACAACAGAATAACGACGACAAACAAGTACAGTAATAGAATGCTACAAAAGAGTACAGTTGTAAGTGTACGACGTGAACAAACTGATGGAGAAGGGGTGAAATCTGCGAACCACCTTACCAGTAAATTTAATTTTAATATTACTAGATTCAAGCCTGCCAGTTTTTAGCGTGGTAGCTAACTCTACCATGCAGAATCTGATCATACATGTGCAGATCTACAATTTAGCATGTAAATTATATATTCGTGTATAATGCGCACCGACATTTTTCGGGAGATAATCTGGGGAAAAAAGTGCGCATTATACACGGAGAAAATAAGGTATGTATAGAATAGCAACGTGGAACGTAAGATTGGAAAACTGGAAATGGACGGTATATATCTATAAACATCACTGAAAGTGACATCTATAAGTCACTGGAAAGTGACTTTTAAACATCTATGAATCCGTAATCAGCAATCACTGTACGTATCTGCCTATTTCTCTCTGTCTTTGTCTGTCTGTCTATCTATCTGTGTCTCTCCCTCTCCATCCTTTCCTCTCACCCCTTCCTATATAAATAAAAATCGGTATGGAGAACCATACATGACTTCCATGTTCTAAGATTAATATTTAAAATCCTTCTAGAAATGAAATATTTCCATAGAAACTACTTCTTGCTTCATCCTCAACCACAGTACTGTGGTTAATAACGTATTCCACCTCACGTAGCACACTCGATTTTCACTGACGATGGCAGTCGATGGTACTGCCGAAACGTCTGGTTTTACAGAAAACATTGGACCACGGCCAAACACACCGGGAAGGAATTTTAACAACAAACTACTTCTTTGTTGCCGATAACGTAGTACGCATATAAAATATCGGTATGGAGAACCATACATAACTTCCATGTTCTAAGATTTATATTTAAAATCATTTATCTAATGAAATGTTTCCATACAAACTACTTCTTTCAACTTATTGCTTCAGCCTTAACCACAGTACTGTGGTCACTAACGTATTCCACCACACGTTATCGCACTCGATTTTCACTGATGATGGCAGTCGACGGCAATGCCGAAACGTCTGGTTTTGCAGAAAACATTGGACTACGGGCAAACAACCCGGGAAGGAATTTTAACAACAAACTACTTCTTTGTTGCCGATAACGTAGTACACATAAAAATTATCCCCTCCCCCTTCAACTATAATTTTCATTTATAGAAAATTACCCCTACCCCGTTCAACTAGCCTCTTCATTTATAGATAGTTCATCTACGTTTCTACAGTGGATTATTAAGATCTTCTTATCAGGATACTTTATTTATCAAAATTAAGTACTTTACTCTTGTTACAACAAAAAATGTTTCAGATAAACTGCCCTTTCACCGTAACCGATCTTCACCAAAATCAATAGACCTTGAGTCTTCTACAACTCAGGCATATATGTTGTAACAATTCAACGATATTATCAACGGTGTTTTAACTTCAATCAATCAAGCCCCGCGATGGAGCGCCACGTTGTAACAATACAACGTTAGAATAGATTTATTCTGTATGTGTAGATACTCAAGTCGAGTATATGTAGATATATGATGTTATTGTTGATGATTATTATTAGATATGATTATTAAAATTGGGTGCTTGGAATTAATGTTCACGTTTAAAAGTTTGTGGTTTAAAAGAGTATTATGCTTGCTATCACTTCACTGTGTTAACCTCCCCACTTACCATCCGTGGATATCTTCACTATTCTCGATGGCGACTTCTTTTACTGTAAACACACTTGACATACATACATAGATATTCCTTTTGAATATCGCAAAGAATGCACATAAACAATAAAATAAATTAAATGTTCAATTGTAAGTTGAATGATATCAGTAATTCAAATACTACCGCCACCTTATGAGAGAACTGTTTATAAAAAAAATTAAATTACTGCTTCTATTTTATAGAAATTAAAACTCTGATTCCACTGATAATAAACTGAGGATTTATTGACAATGATTAAATTCAGTAAACTCTTTTAAAACAATTAATAAGATATTTTTACAACAATAACAAATTTAAACAAATATTGAGATCTCTGTTTCTCAAGGCTGGTAACACTGTTGTAGTGTACAATATTATTGTGAACGAGGTTAGGTTCACTTTAGTCAATTATATTACCAATTTAGTGAGTTCTTTGAAGATACATGATACCAGACATAAAGATGTGAGTTTGAATAACAATATTTACTTATCTATTATTATAACAAAAGAACAAAAATTTAAAATTATTAAACTCGGTACGATAGCCGATAATATCGTACTATCGTATGCTATGCAAAAGTATATAGCAGTTAAGGTCGACACATGCTTTGAGCGTTGCACTGTTAAAAATATTATTATTATTAATTCATTAATTAGCAGAACCATGTACTGGAAAGAGAAAAAATCTAAAGAAAAAAACTCTTATTATTGCTTTCATTTCATTAAAATCATTCAAGAACAGAATTGTTTCTTTGTGACAAAAATATATTCTTCGGTTCTAGGTTAGTTTGCCTAGTAACACGTAAGTGGTTATTTAGAATAAGTAATGTTATTTATAAAATTCTTAATGATATAGTTACAAACATTTTATTTATAAATCATTTGATGTGTAATTATCAGTCATGAAAATATTTGCACAAGAAAATAATTATTTATTAATTCAAAAGTTTTAGTCAAATAAGCGACTATATTCACTTAATGATGAGCGGTATCTAAATTTAATTCCGCCGTTCTCAATTATTTTTTAAATATAAAATAATTATTCTTGAATTAATTATTGTCATTGGATTGTGCTACAACTTGTTTATTAAATTCTGATAATTGTCCATCATCTCCTTAAAGCACTCAAGCGTTATGACTAGTGCAGTCCAAACAATAATTTTCGTTCGTCAACGAGAATTATTTCTTTTATTATTTTCTTTAAATTAATTAAAATATTGTACTCCCTGGTTATATACACAGAACATGACCCTTATTATACACTGGTCATGTTAATTCACTGTTCACTTAATTCACTGGACACTCGGTAATGTTGTGTTGTGTACAGGTTAATGTCTGTTTGTATACTACTGTAGGTGACGCGCACATTTCAAAAATATTTTGATAATTTTCGGCATAGACCTCTCGCCGTGAGTGATGCAGAACGAATGATACATTTCGCTAAAGCGTCTCTTTTTCGTCTGGTCATTTTAAGCTATCTGATTGGTTCAAAAGGTCATACTCTCAACCCCAAAACACTTTGGTAAAATAAAACTTTCAATTTTTCGCATCTCTAAGCGTGGGTTCGAGATTATCTGTGACGTATACATGGATACTCAAAATGATTGAAAAACTTATAATGGTCATAAGTTTCTTATCCTTCGTCATATCGTCATTTGGATAGTGGCATTAAATCGCGGACACTTGTGGCTTTATTCCAAGTCCAAACAAGCACCAAATCCGTCCATTATTAATTCACTTGGTCATCTTGAAAACTCATATGGTGTCTCTTAACATAAATAAGTCTTTTTCACCATATTTCGTTATAATTACACTGTAATACTTATTACCAAACATTTTGAGTCCATTTCTCCTTCATGTTAGTACATAAAATGGCTATATTTACAGTTTAAACAAAATCCGTTAATGGCGTCTATACCAACCATGTTCGATTGTTTATATTCACTTGTAACGCCATCATTCCTTATTCTACTACATATGTTTGACATCCTAACACTAATATGTACATTTATTTACATTTGTTCATACTTTATTTTGCTAAAAAATGTTATTTTGTATATACTTATAGTATGATCAAAATACTCTCCGTTCTCATCCCTCCATTCTGCCACCCATCCAGCCATTCCAGCACACATGGGATATATTGTTAGTAATTAAAATAGTGTACAATTGTTGTACATTGTTGGTTCAATGTATTCATTAACTTTTCGTTATCTGAAAGCTCTCTAAGTTATAGCATGGTGTTTATTTACATCTGGTTTTACAATTGCAGTTAGTTGGTTTATAATATTTCAATTATTAAACTACTAGTATTACATTTGTGAAGTGTTCTCATAGCAGTATTAGACATTTCTATAACTACTGGTAACAATTGTCACATTCTTTTGATAAGTTTTGATAATGTTTTTGACTAACTCTCTTGTCACATTGGGGTTCTGTCCATTTAACTTTATGATAAATTGACATTTATAACTAAATGAATCATTGATCTGATTTATTTGCTGTGTCCTTCAGTACATATGGTATTCATTGGTTTGCATTATTATTCTTAGCTAGTTTCTGTTTGAAACAATTGTGGATAATTGCTTGGTTTAACTAATGTACATGATTTTATGTTATAGGTTCAATTCTTGTGAGGTTATGAGTCAGTTGTCTGACAACAATGCTCTACATACTTCTATGCAGTATTTAACACAACTATTGCCATCTCATTATGGCATTCTACTACAATGGTTTATTATTAAGTTATACACATTTTTACACTATTTGTTGAAACAATAACACAGGTATTCTTAGTCTAATAATGTTACATATTTTGATGGGTTGCACCTAGTTTTTGGTACATTGATTGGTTTATACATAACAAACTAGCATATTTGCTCCTATCTGTTCTGGTATTCATTTACATTTTGTCCTGTCTTGCTATGGCATTCAGGCACATTTCATATTCGGGCTTACAAAGCTTTTATTATTAATCCCTATGAACAATTAATTTACTGTTCTGTCTCATATTTTTTGGTGGTCTTATTGATTATCTATGTGATTTTACAATCTTGATTAAACTTGTTACACTAATTGTCTGTGCATTTCACTAGTTAATCGTGAATTCTTTCACTTATAATGGTTAATCACTTTGCTCCGTTATAAACATTTTCACTGATATTGTTTGTGCTGTTTACTTGGGGTAAAATGGTTATCATATCACATGTTGTTACACTTATATTAAGTACTCACTGTCGTTGTTCGTGATCACTTAATGATGCTCAACACTGGTTTCTCTGTTATTGGTATTTGAATAATCATCATACTTCTTCTGTTCACTATATTGATTTTAATTCCTTGTATATCTTGTGAATGTTGATGTCTTGTACTGTTCATACATAATCTTCATTCCTCATGGTACATTTCTTTTCCTCTTCTTCTTCTTTTCTTCTTCTGGTTAGTTGTTTCTCACTGTCGGTGTTCTCCTTGGTTATACATTATTTGTAATAATCCATGTCCCTTAATATTGTCATACTCTTCCATATTTTTATTCGTGGTTATGGTAATCATTGTCCCATATTATTTCACACTAATAAACAAATTCGTTTGTTCTATCACCATTGTGATTGTACTTGATTCGTCTCCTTTTTATTTTAATAATCATTTTCTTCATATCCCCTCACTATTTTGGATCTATTGGGCCTGGATGCTAACGTATTATATTGGCTCGTTGGTATTTTCTCTCTCTTTGTTATACTCGATGATATCCTTATTATTCTTCCTTCTCCTTCGTTGGGTTGTTTCAATAATATTCGTTCGTAGATACACACTTTATTTATATTCTCCCGTTCCTTCTTTTATGCTCGATGAAATATTTTCATGATATCCTTTTATTTGACGTATTAGATAGTTATTTTATGTAACTGCCAATTTGGTACGTTACAATGTAAAAAATTATTTGATTCTGTTTGAACGTGCGCCAGTTATCGTTTGTCATAGAAACAATTACTCTTGTTAAAACATTAAAGGTAGCAGGTAAACTACCTCTTTCTCTTAACTGATCTTCACCAAAATCAATAGGTCTTGAGTCCTATACAAATCAGGGATGCGTGCAAAACATTATTTGATTCTGTTTGAATATGCGCCAGTTATCGTTTGTCATAGAAACAATTACTCTTGTTAAAACATTAAAGGTGGCAGGTAAACTACCCCTTTCCCTTAACCGATCTTCACCAAAATCAACAAACCTTGAGTATTTTTAAAGGTTAGGAAAGTATGCAAAAAATGATTCGATTCTCTTTGAATATGCGGCAGTTATCATTCGTCATAAAAATAAAATTACCCTTTTAAAACATAAAACGTTGCAGGTAAACTACCCTTTTATCTTAACCGATCTTCACCAAAAAACAATAGGTCTTGAGAACTCTACAATTTAGGTTGGTATGAGAAACATTATTTGATTCTGTTTGAAGTTGCGGCTGTTATCGTTTGCCATAGAAGAAAATTACTCTTGTTAAAACATTAAAACGTTGCAGGTAAACTACCCCTTTCCCTTAACCGATCTTCACCAAAAACAATAGGTCTTGATTACTCTACAATTCAGGACTGTTTGCGAAACATTATTTGATTCTGTTTGAATTTGCGGCTGTTATCGTTTGCCATAGAAAAAAATTACCCTTGATAAAAAAACATTGCAGGTAAACTACCCCTTTCCCTTAACCGATCGTCACCAAAAACAATAGATCTTGCGTACTCTACAATTCTGGACTGTATGCAAAACATGATTTGATTCGGTTTGAATTTGCGGCTGTTATCATTTGCCATAGAAAAAATCTACACATAGACACACGGACACACAGGCACACACAGAGACACTTTTCGAAAAATGATTTTTCTTCATGTTTTGAGGCTAGTACAATCAGAATCAGCCCTTATCTTGAACACGATTTTTTTTGCCATCCATTTCCTTATGGAACATGGAAGTAATAAAAACGGAAGAGAGTTACGGAAAAGGGGCGAGACTGGTGAGAAACAATGGCATGCCGTATACATTAGATTCGCCCATTTAATAATGACAACGCTTTTTCTCTTTATGCAAGCACAAGTTTGCCATACATATGTATACGGACAATGCATAAACATACGGAACTGGGCACGCAGACTTCGTAACTTTGAACTTAAAAATTATAATGACACCGAGAAGTGTTATACACACATATATAAATACAAGTTATATAACACTGTTGTTGTTTTGTTTTAGGCTAGGAGATTCTATTAGAACACTTTCGATTTATTCCTATTTCGAGACGCGTCCCATATACATTAAGTATACGCCGTTTCTTTTTTCTTTGAGCGCGTTCTGAAATCACATACCAAAGACACATGCCACGACACGACGCGGCAATCAGAACAGCAACAATAACTGGCACAGTTTGTTATGTAATTACAAACTAAATATAAAACAAAATAGGGTCTCGTTATTAAACGGTCTACAGTTGAATACTATACGGTCTGCAGTTATTTCATATTTAATGCTGTTATTTAATATATAATAAAATTATATATTTTATTCTGTATTTATTTTAAACAGAACTTTCTTATTTTTTGAATCAGAACAATTTGCGTACGCGCTAAAGAAAGCAACAGTTGTTCTCCTGCCGGATATACGAAGAGCGCGGACAATGGTACAACCTGATACCTGAGGAGAATAGAATGGGATGGCGCAAATATTTGACACGGGAAATGTGCGGACACCACATCAGTCTGGGGAGGGGGATGGAGGAGAAACAGTAAATATTTTTGGATTTCGTTGTCCATGACGTGTCCGTTGATTAACTAAATATAATTAAATCACTACCGACTCGGAACACAAAGTTTTTTATGGGTAAAAACGTAAATGTTTTACCTTGTAGCCTGAACCAGTTTTCGCTTATTATAAGCTTCGTCAAAAACTTACAATAATATAAGCCTCCACTCCACTACCGAATTCACCTTTCCAAACCACCTCATTGAAGCAAACGACACATACAGAAACATCGACAATAACATGGATATTGTGATGGTACATTTCATCACATATGTATAAGATATATTATAACAATAAGATATCAATAACAAGTACTAGCACAAGCCATGAATGGGAAAAAACTTATTAAGAAATGTGTAATAAACATTAAAATATCAATTCCAACATCCAGCAAAAGTAATCAGAGAAGATTAAATAAATATTTTGTAAGAAACCGTAGTTATAAACCGTAGTTATAAAAAGAAATTCGGAAAAGAACAAACAAAGAAAAATTTCTAATAACGTGACAAAACCCAATAGTTATGGTAGGTGAGGGGCATGAACAAATCCAACATAAACCAATCTAACAAGTAACATGAACTACAGATGTATTGATAA
This sequence comes from Magicicada septendecula, assembly GCA_034769895.1. NCBI lineage: Eukaryota > Metazoa > Arthropoda > Insecta > Hemiptera > Cicadidae > Magicicada > Magicicada septendecula. The sequence goes on from CM068372.1 coordinate 178,231,931, forward strand.
TAAAAAATGAAACGTGCGACAATGTATACCACAAGAAGAATCAACATCTAATAGCAGAAATTAGAAGAGACAAAGAACTAGGATTAGAACTCGGAAAAAAAGTTTGGACCAAGAGACATAACAAATAGACCCAATTTAATAAGTAAACTAATCCCATTCTTTTGAGTAACAATAAAATTGGTAGGAGGACCCAATAAATATAAAATAAAGTTAAGAATACAATGCAATAGAGTAAATAATAACAGAATATGTACTAGTATAAGAAACCATTGTAAGTCAATGAGCTAAAACAAGTTAAGGTAGTGAGAGTGCACTCCCAAAATAATTGAGTGATGATCAAAAGAGCATGATATAAACCAGTGGGAAGGTGAAAGTCAGTGGGGGAAATTAAAGTGATAAAGGTCTTATGAACCACATATATGGAAGTAAGAACCAAAATATAGTGACAAAGTGTGTTTTGTTAAGTGTTTTGTAAACTACAACGTTCTATTTCATGACTAATTATTTATTCATAGGGGTTGAATACCTAATAATTTTAAAATTGTAAACAGTTATTGTTCGTTATGCTATAATTTAGATAATAGGCATAGTGATATACAAAAGAGTTAGGGTAATAAACACCCATGTTTGGTTGTGTTAGAAGTAGTTAATATGGGGAGCCTGTGTGCACCATTAATTTCAATGGTATAAATAGTTTTGTTGAAAAAATGTTAATTGTTTAGTGAACAGGATGTTCATAAACTATTCAAAAATGTAAATCAGGTAATTGGGAAGGATCTAATTGTATAAAAAAGCTATTGTACAGAAATAACTAACTGCTAGACATATAGGCCCAAAGAATTGAGCCAGACTCAAGCAACATTGAATTATTTAGATAAATATTACCAAATTAAATAAAACAAAAAAAAAGCTTGATTTTGATAAAATAGAAAGATGTTAATGGAGGGAGATGTATGAGATGTATGAACCATCCATTACTGTCATAATATGGATAGGGAACATAATTGTAAAGTGTTTATTAAGCCACTAAGCTGACATGGCTTCAGTATTATTGTTATTGTCAGAAAAATAGGTATAGGTATTTCAATTAATGATATTGTATGTAAAGTAGGAATACTCAGAATTATGTTTAGTAGTAAGAATAACAATGTTAGAAAATATTAGATCTGTAAGACATACAATAGAAATGTCAAACAAGATTAGGTCAATGCCTCAAAACACACAATTATAAACCTGCCAAAACAGCCGATAAGAGGCCAAAATGGGGCGAGATTAGTATCAAAACGATTTAATTTTAATAAACAATAGAATGGTACTAATTAAAGATAAATTTAAGTCAAAATAAATGAAACGTAATCTGAGGTGACGGAATTAAAATCGCCAGTTTTCAAAATAGTTTAGTCACGTGACGTGGGGTCAGAGATTTAGACCAATCACAAAACACCAAATGCCAGGTCACCAACGAAATTTAAACATATTTTGAGGGACAGTTCATTGTTAGACATTAAACCATAAACTTCAACAGCGTATTGCTGGCAGTAAAAATTAATATAAACTGAGAGAAAACTTACTCCAGGAGAGGCATTTCCAGTAAAACATAACACAGAAAAGATCGACAACACATGACACGGCACCAGAACCAAGAAAAACCAATACACTGATGAGAATTTAAGAAAATATTTACTCAACCCAAGGCGTTCATCCCGATTATACAATCAAGTGGTGAGGAATTTTGGTTAAGTCCAGGAGATCACTACATAACATCACAACACAATTTCCACCAAAAAACGTAGCTGTTCCAGATGAAGGAGGCTATATACTAACTATTACTATAAACTATTATAACTAAAACTTTATTTAAAGCACTCTAATTGGAATTTAAAAAACATATTTTTCCGAGATACGAATCAGGCAGTCCGCCATGTTTTAATGTCAACGTTCGCTCTGAGCACTAGTGCAACCTTTGAAAGTGAACAATTTTGACAACATTATTATATACATTTTGTTAGTTGATAAGAAGTAGATATATGTTTGTAATGCATTGTATTTTTAAGTGAAAGCATATCTCCTATCTTTCCTAGCAACTCCAAGTACCCATTACCTGAGAAATATAAAATATATATTGTGAATTTTTTTTGCGGACTATTTGTCACGGCGGATGAACTTATCCAACTGTAAATGTTCGACTAATAGAACGGTAATTTGATCAATGTTTTAAGGAGATAACGAATAAAAAATATAATTTGTCAATCATATCAGTTCTATTTTATTTCAGTAAAGTGATTATAAAGATCATTAATTACAGGAGACAGAACAGAAAATTTGTAGTGGGCGCAAGGATATTTAGTTAACACGATCTGTTTAACAATTACAGAACAAATATTATTCACGCGCCGTTTTCAAACGAACGGTGGCACGCTACATTCCCACTCCCGTAAAATCGTTGTTAATCAACGAATACTGAATAACAACATAGTAAACGATAACCAAATAACTGATATAAATAATAATCACAAACATAAGAACATTTACAAATCGATTGACGATTACAACCAAGTTTTGAAAGGTAACTTTATTCGTTATCCGGGAATACAAGATACATCGCAAAAACATCTGCGTTTTTATTAAACGAAACACCCGTACACTAAATAGTTTATTATAATATTCTACACGTACACATAAAAGGCCGAAATCTAGACACTCTTGAACAATTGGAAATATACAAACACACAAAAACGACATATACATATAAACGACATCCTAAACGAACAGACACAATTCAAATCACACAAATTATTCGAACATATCACACCCCACACACACAACATCGATCCGTCAAAAGTCGACACCGTCGCCAAGAACAAGACGGACAGCGCTCTGTCGAAGCTTATAATAAGCGAAAACTGGTTTAGGCCACAAGGTAAAACATTTACGTTTTTACCTATAAAAAACTTTGTGTTCCGAGTCGGTTGTGATTTAATTATATTTAGTAAATATTTTTCGTTTAGACCATATCATGTCCATTGTATTGAAACTCTACGTGTTTGCAGACTGATTCCCATCACCCCTTTCCAGGATTTGGACTGGCAAATACGTTATTATTTCCAATCATGTTGGCGTGTTTAAAATCAACTTTGAGCGTTCCATATTTGTGTTTTCGATTTTTTTAGATGCTTTTAATCTTTTAAGTTTTTGATTTTTTATCAGTTACACTTTCATGTATATAAAAATTCAACACACACATATTATATAAATTCAACAGGACCTGGTCCAGATTTAGAATGAAAGAAATAGCTTTTGAGGATATCGCCTGTTTCTTCATAATTTTGAACTGCCCTTTCGTCCATCTTGTCGTTACCTATTTTCCTTCCTCTTCTTTCCTTCTCTGCTCAATTCCATTTTCATAATTTCACACACTCTTTGTGGCCTCCTCGGATTTTTTATCAGACACTGTACGTCTTTCACCTTGGGTTTAGGATTCAGAAGAATGCTGTTGATTTTATAATGCGGATATCTCAACAGTGTCGGTTGTCCTGTATCCGCCAACAGTTCTTTGGTAGCATGTCCAGCGCGATAAAGCGATTTATTCATTTTCCAATCATTGCTCGACAAAATAATCGAAAAACTCCGACAGTTTCTAATTATCCAGAGCTTCAGAAAGGATCTCGACACGAATCCATCTTCTACATGTTCTGGCTTAGGAAAGGCAAGAGCTGCACACATCCTTTTGTGTAGTCTTTACTTCTTGGGTTTTTCGGAAGTTGGTGGTGAAATCAAGTTCTTGTACTCCCTTTCACAAACATCATATGAAAAAAAACAACCATAAGGAAATCATCGCGAAACGCAGCATTGAAGTTAAAGTTGCTTTTGTGTGGTTTCCAGTAACTCAAATTTCACGTTTCTAAATGTAGTAGAAATTTTTATTTTTAATTAAATATGAGTAATTCAGAAATATTTTATAATTTGTAATTTATAAATAAATTTACAATTAAAACCCTAGTGCAAATAACACAAATACCAGAAACTGCTGTAAATACGTTTTTTCAACCTATGTTACGCATATTAAGTAACGCGTGATGTTGAGCAACGTAATAGATAAAGATAAAATGTTAAATTGATTTCTGACAAGAACATCAGAATTTTGTTGCGAAGGGACAGTATGTTGCCGCACTATTTGCGAGAGTATCCTACCGAGAGGAATAAAAGATTATATTTTGGAAACGATACGTTATCTGTATAAGTTTCTTGTAATTAAACGCACACGTACGTAGTACTGATACGAAGAAACAGATTATTTCTTCCAACACTGGGTTGCGTAATCACGAATACTCGGCGTGTCGCTGCAACTTGTGAAATAATGGGTTCTTGCACGGATGGCAAGATAATGTAAAAATGAGCGAGACATAACAGTACAAAAGAGAACAGACGATACAATGCAACAGAGGTGATGAAATAATATCATAGTAGGCCTACATGATGTCCATGGTCCGGTGAGCGAGAAAGAAGAAAGGCGACAGATGCGCCGAGTGAGAATACAGGTATTAAAATAAATGGTGGGTGTCAGTGGATTAATCGGCCAGAAATCGCAAGTGTGGGTAGACGCCTCAGTTTAATAATGGACTTTGTATTTGTATAGGCTTTAGGAGAATATAAGTGAAGTAATGCAGAAAAAGCGTTTTTCTTGCATTAACGAAATCTCTCGGGAAGGGAGAGAACGTCACCTAGTCTTGAGTTTCGAGCGTACCGTTGTATGGATGTTAAAACTGAAGAGTTAACAAGAAGATTTTGAATAATTTTGACGCAACTAAATTTGGAGGAAAAGTTAAAAATAACTGTTTGGTTTCTCAGAATTGCCAACTTTGAGAACCTAATAAAAGTGAAAGAAAAGGCAAAACTGGAGGAAAAATGGTGAGCTCGCCTAAAACGACGTTAAAAGTAATGGACACATGTTACTGGTATTATGGCAGCAATACGTATCTTTCGTTCTAAGAAAGTGAAAGATTACAATCTGACTTCCTGGTTCACTTATTAAGGCACAGTACATTTTTGGCGCACGTTCATATACTTATAAGAAACAATTCAGAGTAAAGCGAAATATGACGAATAAGAAAAATTATTTATTATATATTGTTTGTATACGAATGTATACTGAAAATAAAAACACTTGTGAAAACATTCTATTTACGTTAATTGTGTATATCGATTTCTTATAATAAAATACGTATAAACAGTACTATACCTGGTCTCATTTAATTACCCATTCACTCTTATTTGAATCTTAATTCTTTATAGCAAAATCTCTCTTATTTCAAATACATATGAGCAACCCTTTACACGTTGAATCAATTCACTCGCCACCGCACATGGTGTCTGATTTCTCTCTGCCAGAGGTAGAACGTGAGTTATACCACGGCCAGGAGGCGCAACAGCCACAGGACTAATGCTTGAAGGGAGAAGAAGAGCATTTTGTTAGTATCAATGTTCGTTGTAACATAGGTTAGGACTGCCAACCGTTTAGCTATATACGTTACTCTATATTCATCATAATAATAATAATGATAATAATAATAATAATAATAATAATAATAATAATAATAATAATAATAATAACAATAATAATAATCATCATCATCATCATCATCATCATCACCATCGTCGTCGTCGTCATCACCACCACCACCACCACCAAAATATAAAGATGATTGAAAGTTAAAGATAAAATTATTACTGGAGTAACGAAATTTTAGAGCATAACGTATTTTTGAAGACGCGGTGTTACAAAGAGAAAAAAATTATAGTTGTAAGTTAATTTCGTTATTTATGTGTCTATGAACACAACATAATACCTTATTGATTGCGTTAACTGGATGCGAATTTTAACTAAGTCGAAAGAAACAATTTGTTCATATCGTTGCTAAGCATAAACTCCAGTAAAACAAAATATGAGGGGATATTACGAGTGAACTAATTACATGTTTTTGAAGTAATGATTAGAAAAAAGGAATACTTAAAATAAAATCACTTGGTATGACTTTACTTTGTAAAAATTTAAATCGGCCTATAATTTAATATAAGCTTAGTCGTTAATAATTTAATCCAGTCTGTGTTTAGGAAACTGTCTTTGACTTTAGAAGAGGAAAGACAATCGTCTAGATCATGAAATGAACTTAAATTCATGTTTTACTGCACATTTAGTTTTTACTTTTCTCTTAATTTTATTTGCACACAGCGAAACTCATTTTCTGAAAATATGTGTTATATGCATTGGTACATATTATACTTAAAGAAAAGTTATTACGCCTACAAGTAAGACATCCAACATGAGTTTCCTTAACTTCTTCATATTTATCGACTGTTAGATTTACAATAATTCAATTACCGTCAAACAATCAAGAGTGTCACAGTAGACAAATTGAAAAGTTATTTTAATTTTAGCGGGAAATTTAACTAACTTTTCACCAAAAATCACCCAGACTTTATCGTACGCATAATTTTAGAAGGACGTCAAGACGATACAGTTATTACTTTCTGTTGCTCTCTGAGAATTTTGAATTGTTTATATACTTGTGAAACAAAAGCTGTGGTTGCACACACTTATAAAACACAATATATAAGTTCGGGAAAGTAGTTCCTAATTTACACACATTGCTTTACATTACGAAGAGGACAGTAGAGATCCGTAAGGAGAAGTACCTGGAAGGATAGTCAGAGTAAAGAAATACAGATGTGAAAGGAAACTCACGTCGAGGTAGTGTCATAGTATACCAAGTCTTGGTACAAACTATATACTCGGGAAAAATAAGCATTTAGTTGAAAGAAGACACAGTGCATGCAATGATAAAAAAGTAATCGGTTAGGTCTAATACATGCATGAAGGAAAGGAGGACAGAGGGTTAAAAGAAGAAACTAGGGCAGAAAGAGGGAAATGTAGAGGAGAAAAAAAACACCAAGAAAAGATTGGAAAGCCTATACTAGTAGGTCATGAAGCCAGTGAACTTGAGCTTTTTCCTATAAATAAATGCTGTTAATAAATGTGTCAATGAATGTTGTGCACAGGAAGAATTGTAAAAACAAAGCACTTGGTTCAATTATACAACTGGTGGTCGAATACGAATAGAGGGTTAGTAAACTGCACGAGGCCTTGAAGAACCGATCGTTTTCGAATTACACGACTGCTTACATAACGTTACAGTATGATAAGAGAACTCTGTGTTTAATCACGTAACTGGGTACAACGGTCTTTGTGGCGACGTGTGCGATGACACTCCCGTCCATTTAGTTACGTCACTCAGTTACCTTGAACTACTATTATTGTTTGAATGAATGATGCCACTCAATGATAGATCGGTGATAACAATATTGTGTTGAAATTCCGGTACGACCACATATCGATTCTGTGGATGTGTTTATACCTTGATGTGGCTGTTACCTTCTTCTTGACGTTACCAGTGCGGCTTCTTAAACTTATTCATGAAGAAGAGATATCGGAGAGGATGTGCACAGTTACTATTTAAACCTACTTTGGCATGTATTCATAATTTTGCAAGTAACATGGTTTAACTGCCTGTAATTTAAAGCCTTGAAATACGGGGAAGATAAAGAAGGAGCGTAAACGTAAAGTTTAGAAATGATCTTAAAATTAATCGACTATCTAATAATGGAAGATTGAGAGTTGGGATGCATTGTAAAATTCACCAAGTGTAAAGAACTTGAATAAATTGGTACACTATTTCACCAAGTATAAGAGTCAAGCATTTAAAAAAACACTATAAAACATAAAGAAAATCACTATAAAAAACCATCATATGGGCAAATAGGGGCAAAACCAATCTTTAGTAGTTATACAATTTTAAGTCGTATGTATGAGAAGGATTAAGTACAGAAAAATCTACAAAAACCGGAAATAGTCCTACATTTGTTGGACTATATAATTATGTAGATATAAGCTTCTCCAATAATGCTTTTGTATATTTTCGTATCTTTGTCTCTGTCTGTCTATCTCTCTCTTTCCCTGTCTCTGTCTCTTTCCGTGTGTCTGTCTCTGTCTGTTTGTCTTTCTCTTTTCACTCCCTCCTCCCTCTCTATTTATCTATTTCTCTTTATATAATCGTTTTATACAAAAGATGGATTTTTTATAGTATGTGAAGTTTTCCTGCATACAAATTTTTCCTGGATGCCCAAACTAATACAACGCTAAACTAGTTTGGTTCTCTTTGAAATGACAGGCTCTGTTTATCTTTAATTATTTAAAAAAATACATTCTCTAATTACTTTATTCCCTAAAACAATAGCTTGAAATGTCGCAAGAAATATAAACTATGAAAGTTTGAAAGTTGTAAGTATCCATTGTGTTTGTGTGTGTGGGGGGGGGGCACAAGTTTTTCTGGGCTCAGAACCCGCTTTCTCACTGTAAACGGTAGTATTCGTAATTTAGAGCATATAGTTGTAGTGTTTTCAACGTCTATTAGGAGTTACAAGACTTTCTTCATAATTACATTTAGAAAACAGTAATTTGAGGTTGTAGGAGATTGAAATACGCGTCCAAAATAAACTTTGTTTACCGTTCAAATTGAGGTTATATTAGGTTTGATGGAATATCTAAAACTGATAATCAGCATTCTGAAGTTTAAGGTTTTAGAATTTCAGATTATATATTACGTTTTACCCTTCAATTTTAGCGTTAAAAACTTGAAATGCGTAATTATTATTTCTAGTTTCTGTTAATCATTTACTGATTAGGACTGTCCAAAAATTAACATCCGATTGGGTAATATAGACTAAAAGGTTGCCACTGCACACGGAGCATATGCACTAGCGACCAGCATCCTTTATCACAGCTGTCCGCGGTTCACTTTGTTTATTTGTATTCAACTATGGAGTCTGTTATTGCCTCTCCCGCCAGCTGAAAGGCGCGCGGCGTAGTTTCGTTGAAATGTCCTGCCGTCTCCTGTGTACGTTCGGGACTGAATCCTAAACTGCTGGTCGGCATCGGATAACGAGACTCTGAATCGACGGAAAGTCGAGTCCGAAACCGTCCGGTCACTGTCAGGATCGTGCGGGACGTACTACGAGCGGCCCCGGTGTGTACTATTTAATTACGATCCGGAATAGTATCATCTACTCTGTCACCTAAAGGTCAGTTAACAGATAAGGGGAAAGAATCGCCTAACAAGAACTTTCTTATGCTTATATAAACAAGCATTAGATTTATTAGAATTACCATCTGCCAAAGAAGAAGAAGATGATGACAGGACTGCTAAAAAGCTGACTATGATAATATAATATTCCTGACTAAGGAATATTAAAAATTGGGAGTTATAAAGCACTAAGTACTGAAGATGTGTATTAAAGTAATTGTTGAGCTTTTACCTTGAAACACCTTAAACTCTAATATTTTTTAGTCGTGTTTGGTGTCATTTTCATCGTATTATTTCGCTGATTTCAAATACAAAACTTGAAACCCCCCTTTTATTTTATAAGTTTTTTTAGTAAATTTTTTTTTGAATTTTTATTTTATTTTATTTTTATTAAGTTTTTTTTGTGTAAAGCGGAGAGACATAATATTAGAACTAGGTGGAGAACCTAGAGGAAGCAAAAGTGTGCAAAGGCCTAAGTTACAATTACAGACATGTCCCCCCAGGTGAATGACAGGACTTGCAAATGAAAAAGTCTATTAACAAACAAGCATGTACTTTATTAAGCATGCAACTCTCACATGACATGACAAGTTATAGATTCAACAATGAGTAAAATTGACTGCAGGATTATATATACATATATTAATATTCTTTATGGCATAAGATGTGAGTGAATTTAAGTTTAACATAAATTGCATAGATCCTGCCACGTTATGTTCAAGTTAATTGTTGCAAGAATATTATTCACTAGTTAAATTGAAGATTACTAATCCTTGAGTGTTGTATAGAAAAGAATTTAAATAGGCTAGCCTTTTAGTAACTTAGTAAGCACATTTATGATATCATAATTTATAACATATTCCCCAATAAAAATGAAGGTTACACACAAGCACATACACAACATAAATGATACACACCCCTCATTTCTGTACAAAACCCCTTATAATAACCCTTTTCAACAACAATAAATAAATACACAAATATATATAATTAACAAGGGAATTAGATAAATCTCAGTTACGGATCATTAATATGTCAAAGTAATTAGCACCGGAAACTGTAAGTGCCCCCCCAACCAAACCAGAGACTCAAAATAATAATCAACCACTCCATTAATAATAATAAGCACTATGCGTATGTGATCATGAAAATAGTTTCAACACTTCAAGACATCAGACAGCCCCCTTTGTGACCGGAATTCTGCCATGACCGCATGACATGAAAGCAGAAAATAACTAACTCTCGAATAGCTTTAAATTCGATAAAAGGTAGAACTTAGAGCAGAGCCTGCGGCTATGTGTGTGTGTGTAATTTTCTTACACATTATACGAAGATATAATAGATTTCATTAGACTTAATTATGTAAGGCTCACACATGTAGTCACAGAACTGAACATGAGAGTTTGTGCAAACTTTTAGCGGTTAAAAGGCCTCATGAGTGTGCTTCTGGGAGCTTCCGTAAATTCACAGTGTAGTTGAGATAGTATTAAATAAATAGAATGGTCCCACCTGGATCGTCCGGTGCACTTAAGCAAACCTTGGCTGATCAGTAGTGTCTCGGTTGCACTAAGAAGTCCTGGGGCAGAGTAGCGTCATAATTGTGTCTGAAAGCGTGGATCTCGACTGACTACATATCATGGCTTAGGGTCGTCTCTGCCAGGAGGGTGGACAGTTGGTCGTCAACACCCGACACCCATCTCGCCCTTGTTCGAGCACCTGGAGCAGAACTTTATTCAGCCACTCATAGAGAAGAGCAACGAAGTCTTGAATCGATGAGTGCCGTCAGCCGAGAGCAGATGACCTGGTTGAGGGTTCAAATAGAAATGAGAAAGATTCGATGTGAATGTTTAACCACGAAACCTCTCCGATGCAGGAATATACAATCACAGCTGAGCGCGCCAACTGGATATCATCGCTACACAACAAACAGCCTGCATGCCCAACGGCGACGAGATGCAGCGGCCGCGCGTAACGTCAAAGCCCGCTCATTTTAAAAACACATCGCCTTCATGCCGAACCCAGTACGGCACAAACTTTACCAGTATTGGGCGAGGCAAAAAAAGTTGTTTCATACTGGACGAACAGTGAGGTGATTCACGCGGCAATTAGCTGCTGTCAAGCCCGGGCGGAAGTATTGCAATGGCGGAGAGGCAGCAGGTAAGCCAAGGGTCCACACGCCAACCATCGTCATACAGAGCAAAGAGGTCCCGGGTTCGATTCCCGGACCCGCACCATAAAATCAAGGTGCGGTTTTTAGCCCCCAGGTCGACTCAGCCAGTTGAAAATGAGTACCTAGGATACCATTCTGGGGATAATAATGGGCGGCTGAAGCGTAGTGCTGGCCACACTTCCTTCCTTGTATGCCTTGTATACAAAAAATAATATATAAAAAATAAAATGTGTACTAACGAAAAATAAATACAAAACACGACCGATATCACCTTATATTAAACCAAGAACGCTGCAGTCAACTAGCTCGGGCTCTGGACGACGACGTGTCGCTTGCGAGTGTGGAGGTAAGACTGAAGGGTTTAGCGAGCGAACCTCGTGTATATAGACGGAAAATCTTGTTCTTCTAACGAGCGTAACTATTGCACCATACTGTTGCGCAATAATATGATGCAACAGTTCTATAGATCGAATCGTGTCGTACTGTGTCAAGGTGATATGGTGCAACAGTACTGTACCCGTAATCGGATCGAGGATTGTGAAATACATTGCTGACCTACTTCAACAGCCCCCCCCCGGTCAATCGATGGCCTCGGATCCTAACCATGTTGTACGCGGAGGCCGCGGAGGGGGGTAATGTTGACGTGGTGTGTGTTTTTGCAAAATATTTCGCACCGAACCTCGTGTATATAGACGGACAATCCGCCCTCTCACCTCTTGTTCTACTAACGAGCGTGACTATTGCACCATACTGTTTCACAATATGATGCAACGGTTCTATCGATCGAATCGTGTTGTGATGAGTCAGGGTGATACGGCGCAACAGTACGTTTCCCGTAACCGGGTTGATTATTGTGAAATACATTGACCTAAATATTTTTTTTGTAGCGAATTTTCTAATTAGGGGTCATATATATCGTTGCGGTAATTACGTATAAGGCTCGGGCTCGGGCTCATCGGTCATATACAGAAATACAATGTATAATCAATGTAAATAGTATAATTAAGAAAAATAATCGTAGATATAAAAAAAAAATAAAAAATAAAAACAAATAAATAAAAAAACAAAAAATACACAAATAAACAAAAATAAACAAATAAACGAATTAAAAAAACAATAAAAAATAAACAAAAATAAATAAAAACTAAACAAAAATAAAAAATATAAAAAATATTAAAAAAATATAAAAAATATAAAAAAATATAAAAAAATATAAAAAATAAACAAAATAAATAAAAAAAATAAAAAAATAAAAAAAAAATATAAAATAAACAAAAAATAAATAAAAAAATAAAAAAAATGTAATAACCAAAAATAAATACAAAACATGACCGATATCACCTTATTAAACCAAGAACGCTGCAGTCAACTAGCTCGAGCTCTGGACGATGACGAGTCGCTCGCGAGTTTTGAGATAAGACTGAAGGGTTTAGTGAACGAACCTCGTGTATATAGACGGACAATCTTGTTCTACTAACGAGCGTAACTATTGCACCATACTGTTTCACAATAATATGATGCAACGGTTCTATCGATTGAATCGTGTCGTACTGAGTCACGGTGATATGGTGCAACAGTACGTTTCCTGTAACCGGTTGAGGATTGTGAAATATATTGACCTAAATATTTTTTGCCCAGCATCAGCGTGAGAATGAGAGTAAGAGGACTTTCCCACACTGTAAACCGGAAGTGAAGCAAAGTTTTGAACAAGGTTGTGCAATAATATGCTCGTGCCTGTGTATTGTACAGACCTCAGTTAGCAGCTGGATACGTTGTTCTTATTCAGAACACGTGAATGACCTTCTCACACTGTAAACGGAAGTGAATTCAAATCACTCACATACAAAACGCTTGTATAAGGCTCGCGTGGCTTCCCTGATTAACGCTCTGCTGTACTCTATCGATACGGACAAGACGTACCTTTTGCGATCGTCGGGACACTCCGATTATCGAAGCGAACGAATTAAAACAACATGATGTCGTCTCATCCCTTCCAAGCGACCCAGGAGGTGAGACGAGCGATCTCGGGCACAGGATATCCTCTGTGTTCGGATCAACGTTTCCTGACGAGATCACGCAGACGCGTAACGCTCCGCTGTACTCTGACAATACGGACAAGACGTTCCTTTTGTGATCATTGGGACACTCCGCCGCCGTCGTTGTGTCGCCGATTATCAAAGCGAACGCGCCCGACTCGTGTCCGGACGTGTTGGTCATAAAATATTCCAGTTGATACAGCTTCCCGGTTTCCAAGTCGAACGCCAGCAGCTGGACACGTTGCTGAAAACAAGTGCTTTCTAACCTAAAAAAAGTGTGCTTTATTCATATTAATAGACTTACTGCCTATGTCCACAGTTAGCAGGCAGACACGTTGCTGAAAAAAGTGCTTTCTAACCTAAAAAAATTAGTATTGACTCACGGACAACGAACCTGAGGCCAGAAAACGAAAAAATGCACGATTATTTGGTGATAAAAAGCGTTATTTTAACCATAAAACGGCTAAAAATAGACTTAGAACCTCGAATAAGGTACAATTCTCTTTGTCTCATCGTCCTCTAGAAGAGGCAATGGTCAAAAATTAGTATTTACTTACGAACAACGAACCTGAGGCCAAAAAACGAAAAAATGGTCGATTATTGGGTGATAAAGAGCGTTATTGTAAGCGTAAAATGGCTAAAAATAGACCTATAACCTCAAATAAGGTACCACTCTCTTCATCTCATCGTTCTCTACAAGATTCAATTGTCAAAAATTAGTATTCACTCACGGACAACGAACCTGAGGCCAAAAAACGAAAAAATTGTCGATTATTTGGTGATAACAAACGTTATTTTAAGCATAAAGCGGATACAAATAGACCTTAAACCTCAAATAATGTACCATTCTCTTTGTCTCATCGTCTTATATAAGACTGAATGGATAGAAATTAGTATTGACCCACTGACAACGAACCTGAGGCCAAAAAATGAAAACATTGTCGATTATTTGGTGATGAAAAGCGTTAGTTTAAGCATAGAACCGCTAAAAATAGTCCTTAAACCTCAAAACAACGCCAACGCCAACGCCAACAACAACAACAACAGCAACAGCAACAGCAACAGCAACAGCAACAGCAACAGCAACAGCAACAGCAACAGCAACAGCAACAGCAACAGCAACAACAACAACAACAACAACAACAACAGGAACGAGGAGGGGGGAAAATAATAACGCCTATAATGGTATTCAATACATGTATTGAAAAAAACAAAAAAAACTTACAAAATTACAGACAAACAATATTTTACAATCTTGAATAGTAATGTCCGCTACACGATCTTTTTGTCCGTTGTACTGTAGGTAGAGCGTGTTCGCCGGTACGCCTTGTAGTGCAGGAAAAATAAATTTTGACCTCGGAAAAATTAGTACAAGCAAGGAATTTGGTGGAGATGTTCCACTTGCCATCCTAATAAATATACTAAAAGTCCCCTAAAATCGAAGCTGTGCTTCGCCCGCCATATTGAAAAATGGCGGTTCATTTTCAAGTTTTTGTATATAAATCCTTTACCGTTGCAGATAGGAAAAAAAGTTACAAATAACAAATGTAGGCAATAATAAAACAAACAATTCTTGATATCAACATTTTTCTCTAAATCGAACGGTTTTTGAATTATGAGTTGCAGAATGTTATTGAATTTTCAAAAATCCCAAATTTTGTACAAAATACACTGTAAAATGTGTGTTGATAGGTTCTAAATAAAACAAAAAACATTTTTTTAGGTATATTACCGTCACAGAAAAAAATATACTGTAATTATGAAGCCTATAACAAATAGAATAAAAATACGAATATACGTTATAACATTAGTTCGTCATTATCAATGTCGTCGTCAGGTAATATATCTTCTGAGTTGCTGCAAGATAATCCCTGGCAATATCCACACATGGCAGAACACTTTAACCCTGCTGATGAGCACTCACAACGTTTTGTGCATCCCGATTTGCAACCACAGGATATGAGCGTCAGTAAATTGCTAGGGGCTGGATCTAAACGTGTCAAAACTGGTTTCAAAGCCCCATGGCTTAACTGCCAACCCCAGGTAGTCGGCTCTAAATTATTACCCATCCACTGCTGGACTTGGAGGTTTGTGCGATACGAGTGATTGGCAGCTGCTGCACTTATAGGAGGCAACACTGCCAAGTTAAGTGTGGAATGTAATTGCTGTTTACTGACCAAACGATTGTAGGAAAAAATCTATACTCATCGAGCGTCTGGGACTTTGTTGCCCCATAAAAGGCAAGTAGAAATTTTTCCCCTGCAGCTGCAATGTCATCTTGGAATACAGCATCCTCCGTAAATAATGCAACAGTCTGTAGCAGATTCGGGTTTTGTTCTAAAAGGCGTAAGCCTTTAATCTTGCTCTTTCTAAAGGGCGCTGAGGTTGTGTCACAACCTGTAACAGCATGTATAAACATCAGACAGTTTAATTTATTCCTGTGCAAATTTCGTTGCTTTGGCATGTAAAAAATTGAGCTTTTTTTATTCCCTGAGCATAACCGAAGGAATCAAATATGCATCTCATGTGTTGACAAAGTAATTAGGAGGACTAATAAGTCGGTGTCCTGGCCAACAACAACTACTCGAGAACCATCCCTTGCTTTCTCAATAGCTGCTGCTACGATCGACACATCAGCATCAGCTTCGGCCTCTTCTATCTGGACACCCCGACTTCTTAACTGGACGGCTAGATATTTTATAAGAAGATTTTTATTTGCACTATTTTCAAGAAATTCCGCTTGCGTTGTTGTGGTGACAGTAGTCAAAGTATTCTCACTTATGTTTATATCTGCTGATGTCCTTCTTGCTGCTCTTCTTTCTTGTTCGTTTCCCTTCGTTGTTGGGTATACAGGACAACCGTCAAATACCACAACGCAATTACCGCCATACCGGCTAATGACGTGTGAGGTGTAATTGATAATGACGTCTTGATAGGTTGCGGGCCTGGGCCAGACAATACTGTGAAGAATATGTCCCCCATCTAGGACGTAAATACAGCTGTCTATTTCTGGTGATTCCTCCATTTTAAAAGCTGCGACAAGTGATGATTTCTTGCCTTTCCTCATACCAACCTCATTGAAAAGAGAAGTAGGAGAAGGTGCGAGTTCATGTTTGAAACATTCTTTTAGCTCCTTCGTTCCTTTAACTACACACGCAATTCGGATGAATAACTGTTGTGGGTTCACAACAATGTTTTCTCTCACTTTGATTGATGAGTTCATTGACGACACAGCCTTTACTTTGTTATTTCTTCGAATTACGATCTCACAAAAATTGTTCCCAAACATTGACGACATTGAACGTAGACCCTTCTGAAGTGCTTGATCACAGTCTATAGTATGATCAGCTACTAACCCTGATTTTAAATACAAGGGCTGGTCAAATGTTACTATGCACATCTGATTTCTTTTAGCACATTCTGCCGATGCAAAATAAAAGGGCTGACTGAAGTGTTGTTAAATTACTTGCTTGTAAGTTAACGAAAGGCAGTGGCATTACTCTAGAAGTTTGAAAGCTATCTGATTCTTGTGTTGCTTCTTGCATATAACCATTCCAACTTGGCAGCTGATCATTAGAATGTACGAAGCATGTCATCCAAAGTAAATCCAGTGTGAACCCTTTTTGAACAGCTTGAATATCCTTTACAGAAGCAGAAAGATCTTTGATGATTATCTTTTCAGGCCCGAATTCAGTGACTTTGGGTATGGCTTAATAGGTTGCGCTTTATTAACTTCATTGACCTTTTTTCGCGGAATTACATGAGGGATGGTAACTAAGTTTTTTGGCGTTGCGCATCTAACGCCGCCTAAAATGTGTATGGTCCCAGATCCATCCAGCGTGTTAATATTTGCGTCAGCGTTATCAAACACGTACTGAACAAATGCACTGCTTTCTATATTAGGCTGTATGAAAGATCCTGCACAATCCATATGTCGAATTGTCTCACTGTAGGAACTACAAAGAGTAAGAGAATGTATCGTGTCTATCAAGTATCTAGACCCATATTTTGATTGCAAGTGTACTGACAGCCCCAGCTGGAACGGGGAGATATAGACCTTGGTCTGCATGTCGAAATTATGGCATGATTAATGGTAGCTCGTCGACGACTTCCTTCTTCCGTAGTTTTTTTCCCCCAGGGGTCACACATTTCATAAAAAGTTGAAGGCTATTTGGAATAAGATCTGTGCCTCCCCTTTCCATGTTGGATAATTTTTAGTTTCATAAATTTTGGCTCTTATGTCTTCTTTTATAATAGCTGCGGCAGTTTGAACAATTCTGAGTCTCTCACTCACTTCGGACTTTTCTCTGTTCTTTTACCACTGTTCAGATAAAATTTGATGTGCTGTTCCAAGGAAACTAAAGATTGTTGGCTTTCCGTTCATCTCTGTAAAAATTACTCCTCCATCGTACTTTTGTTTTAGCCGTGTCTTCAGTAACTAATCGCTAATTTCTTCGTCCTCTCCTCCAGGCAATTGTTTAATGATGTCTCTTAGTTCTATTGCTGTATATTGGCATTCAGTGTTTTCCTCGAGGTAATCAAAAAGCAAGCAGAACAGATTTTCAAGCGATTTGTTTACTGGTCTGCCAGACTTATCAAAAGCTTTATATTTTTGAAATTCTGAGTAACAGTCTAAATGGTACCTTGCTTCCTCTGACACAAGATCTGTCCAAGGTGTTACACGAGTACCAATTATCTCCCTCAATTCATCTTTGCGAACGGCACAAATTTGAAGAATCGAATCTTTTATTTCATTAGTTTCACCTTCTCTATTTGTCTCCTTCGGTTTTTAGGCAACTTTAATTAACACTCTCCATCACCTGACCACAAAATAAGCAGTTTTTCTTGTAATCGAATCTCACTTCTCGAGGTCTTAAACGCGGCACTTTATGGGCCGGCTCGCCGACTTCTGGCTTAGTAAAAGCCTTGATGGAGCTAAGCCTTGTACAGTTTTTCCGACACAACGAGTGAACTGTAAGTTCGTTGGCATTAGCCATGATTTTATGTTTTTCATCTTTCCTCTCCTGATTTGCATGAATGAGCGTGGGTAGCCCCCTTCCAACGACAACCACTTCTCCTTCTGTAAGGCTTTTACAGCAAAGCAAACATATTCCAGCATCCATAACTTATCTTGTTAATCTGAAACAAAAGAGAAAAGTATCCATACAATGCAAAGTGTTTAGAGGACAGCTCATAATTCAAAAACCGTTCGATTTAGAGAAAGAATATTAATATTAAAAATTGTTTGTTTTGTTATTGCCTAAATTTTTTATTTGAAACTTTTTTCCTATCTGCAACGGTAAAGGATTTATATACAAAAATCTGATAATTAACCGCCATTTTTCAATATGGCGGGCGTAGCGCAGCTTAGATTTTAGGGGACTTTTAGTATATTCAATAAGATGGTAACTGCAATATCTCCACCAAATTCCTTGCTTGTACTAATTTTTTCAAGGTTCGTATACTTTTAGGCTTATTTTTCTTGCACTATTGCAGTTCCTCGTCCGTAAACAGTTTCGCGTATCGTTTCGGCAGGTAGAGTTTCAGTAATCCCGCGTCGTCCTTTCCTCTAGTTATAACGGCTTCCCGAGTAGGTCCGTACCGCGTCGTCTCGTTCCGTAACAGGCGAATCGGATACTTCGTCCCCGTTTGTAGGTCCTGACATCGTGCGTACTCGTAAACGGTGACGCTCCCAAATTTCTGTACAGTGGACCCCGTCTTCTCCTGTCGACGCCATGTTGTTGGGTAATAACACAGTCACAACTGTTATAGTAACAACAACGTTCTCAGTCAACTGCAGTCTCTCAACTGACACATGATGATGCAATACTCGGCGATATGTATATAGGTTACGACTTCCTGTTGGTGGTGGTGGGGGGAGATCACTACCCGAGTGGTGGTGGTAGTAGTAGTGGGGGACGAAATCAAATGCGTCTGTGCACAGTGTCGGACACCGGAGTGTATGCGTTTAGCGAATCGTGCTTGACGACAGCGGTTCGAACGTCCTCGTCTTCTCCCTACGACCACATGACGAGAAGTGTAACTATTCTAACGCGTACATGATTCTTCGTTCTGTTCAAGGTTACGTATCAGCTCGAGTACGGTATTATCCGGTACCACCGGTTCCGCTATCTTGTACATAACGAGTTCATCGTACAAACGGTCGTACATCACGATATCGGAACCAGTAATAAGACATTCATGTGACGACAATTTCCGCAAATTCTGTCCCCAATGTTTATGTGTCGGTACGGCTAACTTTAAACGTTTGTAGGACAATAACTGACGTCGTTCGCTTAGTAATCCGATAACAGCTGATAACAAGTTCAAGTTTTATATTAATATTAATTTTAGTTTTAATGTCAGTAAATCCTTAATATTGAAATGTTGTATGTTCCATAATATTATCTTAAATATTGTAATTATTTTCCTTAATAACTAGTAAATTTTATATTTATTAATACATTTTTTATTTTTTTGATTTCTTATCATTGATCATTTCTTTAGTATCATACTTTTTTTCTTCTTTATAATCCACTTTACCCGCCAAGCGTCGTGGTTCTTTAGCCACTTCGTGAACTCCCTTCTATTTTTGGTAGCCATTTTATTTCTAATAAGGTCTTTCCTTCTAGCAGCAAGCTTCTCAATTTATTCTGCCTATTTCAGTCTTGGTTTTTCTCTTCCTCTTTCTCCTTCTGGTCGCGTTTCCAGGACGGGCTTTGGTTTCTTCCGTCATCCTCAATACATATGCAAACCATTGCAATGCTCTTCTCTCTACTGATTCTGCTGTGACTAATTTCTGATGACCTATGACCATATTCCTAATTAGGTCTCTCATAGTTATTCCAGGTACCAGCAAGCATAATCTTATTTCCTTCCTTGTAATCTGCTTTAATGTTGTTCTGTTACATATACAGTAATATATCTTTCCTTCAGTATATAGTTTTGTAGACATGTATCTTGCCTTCATCTCTGATTTTCTCAGGGCGGATCCAGCAAGAAAGAGGGGACAGGCGTATGGAAAGTTGACCATTCTTTAAAGACCTAAAGTATAAACGATAGGAATGAGTGAAGATACAAATACTGTTAGTTATTATCAAGACAATAATCTACTGACGTACATGTATAAAATCATATCTGTTTGTCAGTTCATTGACTTTTAATAATATTCACTTACAGTTTAAAATATACACTATTATGGTTCACCCACTAGTGTTTCTATGGTATGAATCAAGCAAAAATTAAAATGCTGGTAAGGTAGGCTTACAGCTACAATTTAAAGTAATTTTAGAATAAACCATGAACTTACATGACGTGAATTATTCACAATCATAAAACATACTACAATCAGAAAACGACGAAAAATTTCGTCTGAAGCGACCATTTGGGGGGATACAATTTTCCCCTCTGATTTTCTTCTTACCGACAATAATATTGTCTATATGATGATTTATTGTTGTATGTCTTCTGCACATGATTTTGTCATCAGCTCCTCCATCTGAGGTGATTTAAAATCTCTTAAAATGCTCCAACTACTTTACTTCCAGTTAATATTAAGGTTATTATCGTGCACCCAACTTCATTCTTAAGGGGGCTGATATAGCTAGCCCAGTCCTTTTTTGTGCTAAAATTTCGATAATATTTAACTATGGTTCACCCACTAGTGTTTCTATGGTATGACTCAAGCAAAAATTAAGATGCTGGTAAGGTACAGTTACAATTTAAAGTAATTTTAGAATAAACCATGAATTTACATGACGTGATATATTTACAATCATATTCACAATCACAAAACCATTCTACAATCAGAAAACGACGGAAAAAGGCTGAAGCGACCACTTGGGGGGATACAATTTTCATTTATTGTAGTCACTCTATTTTTAAGGTTAATCACACAAAATGTTCACAGTTCATCTATATAAATAAAACTCAAAGTGAGGATTTCTTTGTATCGAATACAAATCCACATCGTTACACCGATTGCCACCAAATTTTGCACAGGTAGCCTTTGACACAAATACTGTCTAACTTGGAATTTGATAGTTTGCCCCGTTCGCACGATTTAGGCCCTTTAATTATGTCCTTTTGTTGACGCGTATAAAGATGTCAAAAACACCATGGAGATCAGAATTAATTACCATAGTAACAAGTAAATAAACAAATGCTATTTAGCGGCATTGGACTGTTACCTTTATCCTTTTTTGCAGTACATTTTCGATGTTTTTAATATACGATTGTATCGATATATTGCGATGTGGAAAAGAAGAGTGCACTAATTGTAAATTGTCACATTTCTTAATACAAAGGGAAAATACGTGTTGTTTTCATTTGTGAGGTTAGGTGACAACGGTGTTTGGTTTTTAGTTTACTGCTGAAATAAATGAAAGCCATGGTTGAGGAAAACATAACGCTTAATGTGTATATACAATGCTTATAACACAGTAACACTTAAAATAAAGAACCTAACGTTTTTGAGTTAACGGGGGAGTTGAAGAGTCCTATACTGCCTATGTTAAATTGGCAGATTTTAGGTACATTTTTCTCATAAACGTTTTAAGCTAGAAGATTGAAATTTTGCATGGTTATTTACTCATATTATTTGTATTTGCTGTAGTAGAAGTATGCTGATGTCTAAAATATTAAAAACGTTATAAATTTTTTATTCTTCGTATTATTTGAATTAGCAGCCATCCTTACTATTTCTTTTATGAAGTAAACTGCTGCAATTTAGCAACTTCATAGAAGAAATAATAAATTTTTTAGTTTTCAAATCTTTTTTTATTATAAAATTTCATATAATATATTTTTTTAACTAACATTTCTTCACCTAATAACATTATTTTACTACAGTAGTCAGAAAAGATCATGTATAACGTGCAGTAAAAATTTCAACATCATATCTGAAAATAAAGAAAAACAAAATCGTATACATTATGTGTGATTTTATTTCAGTTTACATGTCTTTAAAATGCACCTGGATTGTAGTGGCTGTCTCTATCTTTCTCAGTTTCAAGTCTTCTCCTTCTCTTGTTAATCCTTGCTTTCTTGGTCATTTCCATTGCTGATAACTCCACTTTCTGCAACCACTCCCGGTCAGCCTTCTTGAGTGCTTTGAGTGTGTTTACACCATAGTTCGTAAAGGCCATCTGTTTTAACACTTCCAATCGTCCAATATTTCCATCATTAAATGTAATTAAACCGTCATAAGCCCCAACATCTAATTCCTTTCTCCCAACAAACACATTTTTTGGCACCCTGGTCCACAGTACATTGTTGAACGACTCGTTCACGTTTTGCGTTTTGCCATGAAGGCAACATTTTAGTAGATCCGGATTGGCCAGTGCTCTAAATACTATTTTTATGGCCTCCATTATAATAATATTTATAATATACTATAATAGATGTAACAATATTTTGTATAAAATTAGCTAGGTATAATAATAAATGCAAGTTGTAACGAAACTCGTGTTGTTGTTACAATTATATAAATTGTGTTTAAAATTAAAAATAATGTTTGTATCAGAAAACAAATTTTGTGTTTATAAATTTCTTTTTTATTATATAATTAATTAAAATCAATTAATTAATCATGTTCTGTGGTGTTCTGAATCGTTTATTAATTGTTTTAAATATTTTAATGACTTTTCGGTATTTTCCAATTCTCTCGCCACTTGATAGAATTGTCTCCAAGAACAATCGATTTGTTTATTTTTCTTATTTGGAGGTTATCTTCCTTCTTCGTGGTGAGGTTCTGGTGGTTAATTCTATTAAATTTAATTATTATGTTAATTAGATTCTATGAATGAAAATCTGTGCAATTATGAAATATATCAGAAATTTTATTAACAATTAAGTATTTTTTGACTCTTTATCGATTCTCAGGGTGTTGTTAAAACGTACAATTATTTATATAAGAGTTCTTTTAGCAGTTATTTTATGCAAAGTCAGAGAAATAAGGATTAAGTTTATAAAGTATAACATTACAAATATATCACCTTAAAGATTAAAATACAGATATAATATTTAATATAAAATGGTAAGTGAGCAGTTTTCAAACCAATCCGTTGTGAAGGCAGTGTTGCGTTGTATTGTGGGTAATCAATGATGGCTGCTTTTCGTGTATAGTTGGAAGACGGTCTCACCTCGCTGATTCAAAGTTCAAATAAAGATGCTTTCCCTTTGAATTTACGTCCTTGTGGCTGCAATTCTTCCTTCTTGTGTTGGTGGAGTGTCTCTGGTTCAGTTTTAGCGTTCTGCTTGGAAAAATAGTGTAGTATTAAGTAAATCTCGTTTTTGTCCGTTAGGCCGAAATTCGCACTTTTGTGGTTAAGTGTTTTTACTGTTTTAAATGGTTTTAAATGTTATAATCACTGGTGTTCTGTTCTGTGTAGTGTTAGTTGAATGTCTGTAGGTGTTTATTTCACTCGGTCTCCGTTTAAAAATATGTTTTTACTGAAGCTCTCGTTTGTCACTTTAGGCTTCGAAAACGTTCGCCATTACTGTATTATGCAACTAGGTTAATGTTTGCAAATTACTCGGATCAAGTGTATCATTCAACGTTCAATAATCAACTAATTTACTTCCTCCGTCTTTGGCCAAAGTCTTAGCCAAACCAATATTATTCAATTCATTGTTCCAAATTTATTTGCATCCTGTGCATGTGAGAAAGTTACATTATATAACTAATTATATTTTAGTTATCCTTCAAATTTATTAGCTAGTAAATACTTATTCTTCTTCTTCAGTTCATTCTGCGTAATTTGATACCAAATAATGTAGTTTTATTAAGTTTTTGACCTAAAATGGTATTTCTTACTTCATTTGTAATGGTAAGTTTTTAAAAAATCACTTCCTGTCCTTGTCTTTCAAATGAAGCTATATTATAAGTTATATTAATGATTATATAAAATTTCAGATTGTAATAAAAGGTTTATCTTCCCTTAATTTCTTGCAATTAGATTGATCGGTTATGTTTTAAAATATTATTCAGTAATATATGACTCCCCTCTCTGAATTTTGAGTTTTTACATTTCCATTTTTAACAATAATTCTGGGTATAATTTTACAAAATCTTCCTTACTTATATTTCTAATTACATGACTTTTTTTCTGATTTACCTTATGTAAATTCCTTCAGTTTAATTGGATTTCTATACTTATTTAATCAAATTTGATGCTGTTTAGTTTTTAACATTTGGCCTAGATTTCTAACAGTTTTTACATACAAAGTTTTATAAAATAATACATATTGATTTATACCCTCTCTGACTTTCATTGCTATGTGACATAAATTGACATTTTCTTATTTTAACAAGTTAACAATTAGTATGTGGTTCATACTATTAATACATAACATATAAATCAAATTAACATTTGTCTTTTCAACTCAGACATTTTATGCTTATTGATTAATAAAAATACATAAGAAATATCATAAATAATGAATGTTAGGTTCTGACATATTTAAACTTAATTATTTCTAACACCTTATACTATACAAACAAACATAATTATTATAATCTTATACTAGGTTTGGGTATCAGTTTTCATCTGTTTTTTGGTGTTTTGGGGTAATGATACCTTGTCACTTCACTTTTATTATGGCCTGCTCTGTTTTCATTCTAACGAATGTTATTTTAAAAAGAGTGGCAGTTATTTACAAAAAACACATGTATTATAGGTCATGATAATACTCTATTTAAATTATTCATAAACACAAATTAAAGCACTTTAAAGTTGTAATATTTCATCATCTACTCAGTCTGTGAACATCAATATTAAAACATAAGGTTTATTTTCTATAACACTAAAACTTGCACTGATTCTCTTTATATTCCTTGATTTTAATTCTAAATAGTTATATAGTTCTACTAAAATCAAGAAATCTATTTATAGAGTATAATGAAGATTTGTTTTTTGGTATTATATTATTATCTCACATTGGTTCACTTTCAATTCTTACTCTATACACTTTATTGGCTTACATCTATTGTACATGTGGTATATACCTTTGACATCTTGTTATACTTTTATTTATTATTATTATATTTATTTTGGGGTTTGGGTTTTTATTTTATATAAGAGCATTCCTTCTTCTTGTGGATGCTGTCTTGTTCTTGTTTCTTCATTGATCCCTTTTGTTCTTCTTGTTTCTTATAACATTTCCTTCATCTTCTTGTGGATGTCATCAGGTTCTGAGTTTCTTGCTTACCTATTCTTCTTGTTTCTTACAAAATATTTTCTTTTCTTGTTGTGGGTTTAGTCATTTTCTGGGTTTCTTCCTTACCTACTCCTATCCTACCTGGGTATTACCTTTTTTCTCATTTTTAGTTTTTAAATTGGTTTTGATGATTCATCACTCCTTGTAACATTTATTTTACATGAACTTTTATTTTAATCAATGATTGTACTCCACGGTGGTTCTTAATTAATTTATTTATTTTGCTTTCTCGGATTTAACAATGTTATTAGCTTATTTTTATGATCATTATACCATTCATTTTTATGCGCTTATCTGTCATGCTACAGATTGCTCTCCTGCAGAAGTGATTATTTCAGTCTTGATTATGGATGAAATAATTGCTTATGACAATTTTATTATTTTTTTATTTTTCATTTTCCTCTCCATTTATATATCGATTTTTTCATATTTGAGCTTAATAAATTTTATATAGTCACTTATCTGACTTTGATCCTTCTTGGATAGTTAGTGTCTTCTGAGATATATTATTATTATATATTTTCTTTTCCTTATAAACTTCGTGTTTTATCCCTGGGATATTAATTCCCTAACGTTTTCTAACATGTGAGCTGGGGCAGTCCAGAGGGGCACTGTAGGCTTCACTACTCTGCTGGCCATACATCACTTCAAATTGAGCCCAGAGGCAAATTCATCTCTGCTCAAAAACATAATGCTGCTGGAATTATCTACAGACAGTCATCGAATAAAAATTATCTAAGAATAGTCCACTTTATGACTATTTTTTAAAAATATCTTTGGATTCTTCACTTCGTTGTTTCTCAGATTATCTCACATTTTCTATCTTAATGATTCTTCTTACTATTTATTATTCTCATTATATATATTCTTCTAACTTTTAGCTCGTCTGATATATTCATTTTAATTATGGTTGGAAATTTTTGTTAATATTTTTTGGTTACTAGTTATAGTGTAACTTTTTCCTTCTTCATCTGAACTCTCATTGCATTTTTTTCTGGTTATTTACATGATAGCATACTTTTTTTATATGTATTTTTTCTTTGGTTCTTATTTATTATTAGAATGGCCTTATTTTATGTTAGTTAATTTTTCCAATTTGTTTCTTTGTAATTGATATTCAAGTTGTTATTGTGATCATATTATTTAAACATATTTTTCTTTCTTTTCTCTCAGAAAGTTATTAATCCGCCTTCGCATTCATTAAAATTAATTAATTTATATTATATTTCATGTGGTACTTCTTCTCTTTGCGTTTCATATATGTATTATTATTATTACTTTTTCAAAATCATCTTCTCCATATGTTTGATATGAGTTGTTCTTCTTTGTTTCTTCAGAACTGAGTAATATCATAATCGTTTCTCTTGATTATTTGTTTCCATAATTGTTTCATAAGTAGTTAGTCATAGGTCGTTCTTATTTTTATTATTGTTTTTCTTTTTTAGATTTCTATTATTTTATTATAATAACAGATTCTTCTCTTTGTTTCCAAATTATTGCCTTCTCTTGTATATCACACTTTTTTTTTGTTTTTCTTCTCTACTCCTTCAAATGTTAGATATTCACATTTATTCTGGATTATTTTTAATTCTTTTTCTTAATTAATCATATTATTTTCTTCTAAATTTATTTATTAGTGGATTTTATTTATTTTTAGAACTTTGTTAGTTTTACACAAAATTCATATTCTTCTTTTTATTTAATTCCATAACTTTTTCATAAATCATTTGTAATAAGTTGATCTTATTATGTTTTTAAATTTTGATGTTGTTTTTATAAAAATTCATCTCCTTTTAGTTATACCAAATATTTTATTTCAAATTAATGTGTAGTAAGTTGATCTTATTTTGTTTTTAAATTTTGATGTTTTAAATTCAAAATTCAAATTCTTCTCTTTTTATTTATTCCAAATTTTTTCTTTCAAATTTATTTGTAGTAAGTTGGTCTTACTAATATTTTAGAATTTTTATGTTTTTCACAAAATTCTTCTTTTTATTTATTCCAAATTTTTTCTTTCAAATTTATTTGTAGTAAGTTGTTCTTACTTATATTTATGAATTTTGCGGTTTTTTACAAAATTCTTCTCTTTTTATTTATTCCAAAGTTTCTTTCAAAATTATTTTTTAGTAAGTTGGTCTTACTTATATTTTTGAATTTTTAGGTTTTTACAAAAAAAATTCTTTTATTTAATAAATAACAAATTATATTCTTTAAATCACTTATAAGTTGACCTTATTCATATTTTGGAATTTTGCGGTTTTTTTCACAAAATTCATATTCTTTTTTATTCCAAATTGTTTCTTTCAAAATTGTTTGTAGTAAGTTGGTCTTACTAATATTTTAGAATTTTTAGGTTCTAAATTCCAAATTCTTAGTTTTATTTATTCCAAATTGTTATTTTCAAATTATTTTGTAGTAAGTTGATCTTACTTATGTTTTTGAATTTTTTGGTTTTACAAAATTGAAATTCTTCATTTTAATTCTTTAATCCAAATTGTTTCTTTCAAATTAATGTGTAGTAAGTTGATCTTACTTCATATTTTGGAATTTTGTTGGTTTTTTATCCCAAAATTCTTCTTTTTAATTCCAAATGTTTACTATTCAAAAATTAGTTGTAGTAAGCTGATTCTTACTATATTTTAGAATTTAGCGGGTTCTTTTACACAAAATTCTTCTTTTTATTTATTCCAAATTGTTTCTTTCAAACTAATGTGTAGTAAGTTGGTCTTACTTATATTTTGGAATTTTGCGGTTTTTTAACAAAATTCATTCTTCATAATACTTTTTTATGGAGGCTTGGTTGTACACTCCTTTAACTCTCCGGAAACTATTTCTTTCAGTTCGTATGTATTATTATTGTTATTTTTGACAACGACATATGGTCCAGTATATAGTAACAATAGCTTTTTTGTTATCCCTTCTAGGGTGCTCGGTAGTTCTCGGTTTTTTAACAGAACCTTTTCACCCTCTTTATAAGTTATAATTCGTCCTATTGCCTTTTGATATTTGGCTTGCCGTTTCTCTTGGTCTTCGGCCACCTTGTTATAGAACTTCACCTGGTCAAACTTACGACCATCGTTCGTTGGGAACTCTATTATTTCTTCAATCTCTCGGGGGGTTGGTTTCTCATACATGGCGGAGTAAGGGGTAATTCCTATAGCTGGATGGTGGGCGAAATTTAGGAATTTCTCTGTAGCTGCTAAGTACTCTTGCCACTTTTTCTGTTGGTTGTGACAGTACGTTCGCAAGATTCTACCCACTTCTCTCAGTACCCTTTCAGCTGGATTACTACTTGGGTGGTAGACTGACGTCCTATATGTTTTAATCCCAAGTGATAATAATGTGTCCCGCCATCTTCTCCCTTTAAACTGAGTACCATGGTCGGTAATGATTGAAGATGGTTTACCTATTTCTGGCACATACAACTCTGTTATGACTGGAAGAACTTTTACTGTGGTTGCCCGATTAACCGGATATAGCTTTACGTATTTTGTATAATGGTCCATTATTATAATTAGGTATTTGTACCTGTGTCGACCACCACTACGGGGAAATGGCCCGCAGATGTCTAAAAACACTTTTTCCAGTTTCGCTTTCGATGTTATCGGTATCATTATACCTTCTTTCTTTTCGTTGAAATTTTAACGCACTGGCAAATATTACACGATTTCAAGTAATTTCTTACCTTTCGGTTGATGTTCTTTATCTTACAATTCTCATCTAAAGCCTGTATTACTTTAAGCGCTCCCATATGGCCATACCTTATATGGTAATCGATTATAATCTCCTTCTCGATTTGGTTCGGAATAATCACCTTCCATGTTTCTTCATTCGAGGCTGTCTTGACGAATAGTATACTTTTATTAACATAGTAGTATCTAGAAACGGTGTCATCGCCGGCTTCCAACCGATTGATAATGTTTTTTAGTTTAGGGTCAGACTGTTGGTGGATACGGATGTTTATCAATACAGCTTCTAAATCGGATCTGGTTTTCATCAGGTTATAAATTTTGACTAAGCTCTCCTTCTCTCCCTCGAAGGTCTGGTCTTCCAAATTGATCCGTGACAACACATCGGCTACCACATTCTTTTTCCCCGGAATATACTCCCATTGTAAGTTGTATTCTTTTAGGGCGAGTACCCATCTAGCCAATCGGCCGTGACTCAATTTGCACCTACGTAGAAATGAGATGGATTTATGATCAGTGCGGACGGTGACTGGATACCCGAGAATATATGTCCGGAATTTGCTGCATGCGAATACTACGCTAAGCAATTCTTTCTCGGTCACTTTATAATTCTTTTCGCATTGATTCAGGGTACGACTAGCAAAGCTCATCACCAAATGGTGATCCTCCTCATCTTCCTGATATAATGTTGTTCCTAAGATGATGTCGCTAGCATCACAGTTCAAAAAGAAAGGTTTCTTAAAATCCGGGTGACGAAGTATAACACTCTCTAAAAACTTTTCTTTGATCAGTTGGAAGGTAATATCCTGTTCTTCACCCCAGGTCCATTTATTTTTTGCAGACAATTGTGGTTGAAACTTGGCTGTCAGCTCGGAATATTTGTGCTGGAACTTTCTGTAATAGTTACAGAGTCCGAGGAAAGATTGTAACTGTTTCCTGTTCTTTGGTTTAGGAAACTTCTGAATTACTTCCACTTTTCCTGCTGACGGGGTAATACCTCTATCGTCTAGGTTGAAACCTAAAAACTGTACTTCTCGCGCAATGAACTTGGATTTCTCCAATTTCAGAGTTATATTATTCTGCGCTAACTTTTCGAGTACATGTTCTACTCGGTAACAGTGTTCCTCCCAGGTCTCCGAAGTAATGAGCAGATCGTCTACATAGACTGTGGTAAATTGGAGTGCTTCTTGTCCAAGTATTTGGTCCACACAGGCCACAAAGATGGCTACAGAATTAACAAGTCCGAAGGGCAATCTCTTGAACTGGTAATTGCGCCCTTCGAAAATGAACGCCACGTACTGACGACTTTGTGGATGCAACTCCACTTGCCAGTAACCACATACAGTGTCCCATGTGCTGATAAACTTGGTGCCGTGAAATCGTTTTAGGATCTCCTCTATTTCACCGGGTGATGTTCGGTCATTAACAATAGTTTTATTTAGCTCGCGCGCATCCAAACAGAGCCGGACTTGTCCGTCTTTCTTGGAAACAGCAATGATCGGACTAGTGTATGGAGATTGACTAATCTCAATTATGTCACTGCTGATCATCTTATTAATTTCCGTTCTCACGGCCTCTTTCAGTGAATGCGCGATTGGGTATGACCTCCGGTTAAATTCCACGTTTTCCTTAAACTCAAGCTTACACTGGTAGTTCTTAACTTTACCCGGTTCATCTGAAAATACTGACTTGTATTTGTCGTACACTCTTATTAAACGATTTGCTTGGTGTATGGGTATTTTTTCGTTGTTGGTTCCGCACTGGAAGTCTCGTATTTCTTGTATCTTCACTGACCATAAATCCTCTACTCCATTATTATATATTATTGGTTTATGAGGGGAGCTGTTCTCTACAAAATTGATCTTACGAAGTTGTTGGTGTATTGTATTGGGAAGTATATTCTTGCCTCCTACCAAATCTGCTGTCCACGTTATTCCCTCTGGAAATAGTGATACCTTTTCTTGGTTAAGGTCGATAATGGCGGAGTATCTTCTTAAAATATCGCAACCTACCAATATATTGAATGGTAATCCGGTGGCGATCAAAAATTCCATATCTAAAGCTATACCACGGCTAACGACATTGACGGAAACTTGTTTTCGAATGGTTTTGTTCTGGCGGCCAGTTGCACCTATCAAGACAATATTATTTACTGGTAACATAGGTAAAGTTTTACCACACTCTTTCTGGATTCTTTCCAGTTCGTTCACATTTATTATAGAAATATTCGCACCGGTATCAATCATGATTTTCGCGGGGATTCCTTCCACTTCCGCTTTTATGTACAATATCTCATTGTTTTGACTATCGAGGCTAGTTTCGTTTTCCTCTAATAGTTTCGTTCTAATATTCTTTAAGTAGTTGTTACTTATGATGGTAATGCTTTTTAACTCGGTTGCCTCTTGCAACTCATTTTTATACCCAGGAGGTAGGAGCAGTAACGGGTCGTGATAGTTTATCACTGCCTCCTCCCGTTTAAATTATTGTTGTCATCGTTGGCACTCGGATTGACCGAGGTGTCGTTTTGGAAACCTTGCGTCGTTTCCTGCCGCTCTGTATCCTGTTCGAATGTTATTTCTCTGTTTTGCTGTCGGCCAGGATCCTCCAGACTGGTACTTCTTCTTTGTTCATACCTCGGACCGTCCCGTTCTTCGCTTCTTCGTCGGCGATCTCCATCGTGGAAACTATTCCTCCGTTGACGGTTGTATCTTCTCGGCCCTCGATCTTCGGCTCTTATAAAATTAACTCTAGGACGGGAAACTTTATTATTATTATTATAGTTACTATTGTAATTTCTATTATTCTGGTAATACCGTTCATTATTACCGGGCTAGGGGTTTCTCTGACTATATGTATTTTTAGGGGGTTGATAAAAATTATTACGGTTAAAAGGGTATTGGTTATTATTTCTATTACCGTTCTGGTTGCCGTTAAATTTATTGTTATTGTTCGGCGGGTTATTGTTGCCGTTGTAATTATTTTGCTGGTTGCAGTTTCCTGGATAGTTATTACCGTTACTGGGGTACTGGTTAGTTCTCACCTCTGGTCTATCATTCCTCCTCCTACTCTGACGGTAGTACTCTTCGTTTTCGTAGCTTTCCAATAACTCAGTCATGGCCTGCACCGTTTTAATCTGGCTACCTCTCCTCGCTCTGATAATATCCTCGTCATAGTGATAAGATAGCTTGTTCACTAGACATTCTTCGGGTATTGCCGGCTCTAGGTGTTTTGCCAGGCACACTTTCCCTAGGAAATAGGCTGTCATGGTGCTTCCTATTTGGGCCCTGTACCGTCCATGGCAAATATTATCTCTTATCAGGTTCTGAGTTGTTTCTGACCAGTATTTAGACTTAAACAGTTTCCTGAACTGTTGGTAGTCCTCAATCTCGCTACGGTTCGCCATCCACCAGTTATCTGTCATCTCCCTGAATGACTCGTCCAAAATCTCTCGGTTATTACTCCATCGACTCCCTCTACGCTTGGCAAAATATTCTTCTATCCTGGACAGGAACTCCATGGGCTTCCTCTTGTATTGCCGGAAGTTCAGCCATTCCCGGTTTTCATTGATGGGTATCCCGGTAAAATTAGTGGGTCGGCTTCTCAGGACTTCCATTTCTTCTTGGCTCTGCCGTACTTGACCCGTGATATTGGTCATAGCCTCTTCCATCCCATCACACCGTTCCACGATTTGGCCTTGTACTCTCCCGAGTTCTTCCTGATTTTCCTTCCGTTGTTCTTCCGCCTTCCTGCGACTGTGCTCTTCAATATTCGTAAACTTGATGTTTACCACTTCCTTGAATTCTTGTACTTCCTTTTCGGTTTGGTTACATTTTTCGTCAATTTCCCTGAGTTGTGGGTCATTATGATGGTTTCTTCTTCCAATTTTTTATTTATAGATTTCTTATGAACGTTGAGTTCCTTGCACATTTCTTCTCTTAACAACTCCATCCTTTCGTCTAACTTGTCAAGATTCTCCTGTTGACCTCTCTTAATTCTTTTCTTAACATTTGGTTATCCTCTCTCAATTCTTCCAACTTCTCCCCCATCTTCTCTTCCAACTTCTTGTTATCTTCCTTCAACTCTTCCTTCAACTGTCGGTTGTCACTTTCCATCTTTTTACTATTTCCTTCAATTCTCTTATTGGTATTCTCAATTTTGTTAATCAATTCTTCCTTAGTCGATTTAAATTCTTCCTTAAAAGATTGGTTGTCTTCCTTCAGTCCTTCTAACTTCTTCCCCATTTCTTCTTCCATTTTGTTATTTGTTTCATCAATTTTCTTACTCAGGGACTAGTTGTCTTCCTTCAAATCTTCTTTTGTTTTTTCGATTTTATTTCCCAATTCTTCCTTCAATTCCTTACTCATTGATTTGTTATCCTCTCTCATTTGTAGGAACATCTCCATCATCTTATCTAGAATTGGACCTTCTGTTGTTTTGGGTTTTTCTAGTTACTTCTCCTGGAGATTGACTTCCCTTGTTCGCGTTGGTACCTCGGGTTGTTCCTCTGGTGGTGCGGGTTGTTTAGGTTTCATTGGGGGTAATAACCTTTCCATGTCTTCCGCCGGCGTCGCCTCTTTGTCTTCCATATCAATTTCTATTTCCTTTTCGGCCTCCGCCGGCCGTTTCTTTGAGGTTGCTCGTCGTTGCATTTTCCCTTTTCTCGAACTCTATAGCTGCTGCCAAGCTCCAATTAGGGATTGGGCAAATTGTAGTGGCCTGTCAATCGCTAATTAAAGCCCCTCAGTTGTGCGCCAATTTGTAACGAAACTCGTGTTGTTGTTACAAGTATATAAATTGTGTTTAAAATTAAAAATAATGTTTGTGTCAGAAAAAAATTTTTTGTGTTTATAAATTTTCTTATTATATAATTAATTAAAATCAATTAATTAATCATGTTCTGTGGTGTTCTGAATCGTTCATTAATTGTTTTAAATATTTTAATGACTTTTCGGTATTTTCCAATTCTCTCGCCACTTGATAGAATTGTCTCCAAGAACAATCGATTGTTTATTTTTCTTATTTGGAGGTTATCTTCCTTCTTCGTGGTGAGGTTCTGGTGGTTAATTCTATTAAATTTAATTATTATGTTAATTAGATTCTATGAATGAAAAACTGTGCAATTATGAAATATATCAGAAATTTTATTAACAATTAAGTATTTTTTGACTCTTTATCGATTCTCAGGGTGTTGTTAAAACGTACAATTATTTATATAAGAGTTCTTTTAGCAGTTATTTTATGCAAAGTCAGAGAAATAAGGGTTAAGTTTATAAAGTATAACATTACAAATATATCACCTTAAAGATTAAAATACAGATATAATATTTAATATAAAATGGTAAGTGAGCAGTTTTCAAACCAATCCGTTGTGAAGGCAGTGTTGCGTTGTATTGTGGGTAATCAATGATGGCTGCTTTTCGTGTATAGTTGGAAGACGGTCTCACCTCGCTGATTCAAAGTTCAAATAAAGATGCTTTCCCTTTGAATTTACGTCCTTGTGGCTGCAATTCTTCCTTCTTGTGTTGGTGGAGTGTCTCTGGTTCAGTTTTAGCGTTCTGCTTGGAAAAATAGTGTAGTATTAAGTAAATCTCGTTTTTGTCCGTTAGGCCGAAATTCGCACTTTTGTGGTTAAGTGTTTTTACTGTTTTAAATGGTTTTAAATGTTATAATCACTGGTGTTCTGTTCTGTGTAGTGTTAGTTGAATGTCTGTAGGTGTTTATTTCACTCGGTCTCCGTTTAAAAATATGTTTTTACTGAAGCTCTCGTTTGTCACTTTAGGCTTCGAAAACGTTCGCCATTACTGTATTATGCAACTAGGTTAATGTTTGCAAATTACTCGGATCAAGTGTATCATTCAACGTTCAATAATCAACTAATTTACTTCCTCCGTCTTTGGCCAAAGTCTTAGCCAAACCAATATTATTCAATTCATTGTTCCAAATTTATTTGCATCCTGTGCATGTGAGAAAGTTACATTATATAACTAATTATATTTTTGTTATCCTTCAAATTTATTAGCTAGTAAATACTTATTCTTCTTCTTCAGTTCATTCTGCGTAATTTGATACCAAATAATGTAGTTTTATTAAGTTTTTGACCTAAAATGGTATTTCTTACTTCATTTGTAATGGTAAGTTTTTAAAAAATCACTTCCTGTCCTTGTCTTTCAAATGAAGCCATATTATAAGTTATATTAATGATTATATAAAATTTCAGATTGTAATAAAAGGTTTATCTTCCCTTAATTTCTTGCAATTAGATTGATCGGTTATGTTTTAAAATATTATTCAGTAATATGTGACTCCCCTCTCTGAATTTTGAGTTTTTACATTTCCATTTTTAACAATAATTCTGGGTATAATTTTACAAAATCTTCCTTACTTATATTTCTAATTACATGACTTTATTACTGATTTACCTTATGTAAATTCCTTCAGTTTAATTGGATTTCTATACTTATTTAATCAAATTTGATGCTGTTTAGTTTTTAACATTTGGCCTAGATTTCTAACAGTTTTTACATACAAAGTTTTATAAAATAATACATATTGATTTATACCCTCTCTGACTTTCATTGCTATGTGACATAAATTGACATTTTCTTATTTTAACAAGTTAACAATTAGTATGTGGTTCATACTATTAATACATAACATATAAATCAAATTAACATTTGTCTTTTCAACTCAGACATTTTATACTTATTGATTAATAAAAATACATAAGAAATATCATAAATAATGAATGTTAGGTTCTGACATATTTAAACTTAATTATTTCTAACACCTTATACTATACAAACAAACATAATTATTATAATCTTATACTATATTTCTTATACTAGGTTTGGATATCAGTTTTCATCTGTTTTTTGGTGTTTTGGGGTAAGATACCTTGTCACTTCACTTTTATTATGGCCTGCTCTGTTTTCATTCTAATGAATGTTATTTTAAAAAGAGTGGCAGTTATTTACAAAAAACACATGTATTATAGGTCATGATAATACTCTATTTAAATTATTCATAAACACAAATTAAAGCACTTTAAAGTTGTAATATTTCATCATCTACTCAGTCTGTGAACATCAATATTAAAACATAAGGTTTATTTTCTATAACACTAAAACTTGCACTGATTCTCTTTATATTCCTTGATTTTAATTCTAAATAGTTATATAGTTCTACTAAAATCAAGAAATCTATTTATAGAGTATAATGAAGATTTGTTTTTTGGTATTATATTATTATCTCACATTGGTTCACTTTCAATTCTTACTCTATACACTTTATTGGCTTACATCTATTGTACATGTGGTATATACCTTTGACATCTTGTTATACTTTTATTTATTATGATTATATTTATTTTGGGGTTTGGGTTTTTATTTTATATAAGAGCATTCCTTCTTCTTGTGGATGCTGTCTTGTTCTTGTTTCTTCATTGATCCCTTTTGTTCTTCTTGTTTCTTATAACATTTCCTTCATCTTCTTGTGGATGTCATCAGGTTCTGGGTTTCTTGCTTACCTATTCTTCTTGTTTCTTACAACATATTTTCTTTTCTTGTTGTGGGTTTAGTCATTTTCTGGGTTTCTTCCTTACCTACTCCTATCCTACCTGGGTATTACCTTTTTTCTCATTTTTAGTTTTTAAATTGGTGTTGATGATTCATCACTCCTTGTAACATTTATTTTACATGAACTTTTATTTTAATCAATGATTGTACTCCACGGTGGATTAATTAATTTAATTCTTAATTAATTTATTTATTTTGCTTTCTCGGATTTAACAATGTTACTAGCTTATTTTTATGATCATTATAACATTCATTTTTATGGGCTTATCTGTCATGCTACAAAGTTTTCATCTAATTTCAAAAATGCTAAAAAAAAGTGCTACACAAACTGCGTGCAGCACAATTTTCTAAATTAAAGGAAAATATTTTTAAAAATTAAAACCCCATGGTTTTGGTACCTAACTGTGCAGAAAAGACAGTATTTTAATATAAGCTAATAAAAAAAATTGTAAAATTGTTACCTACTTCAACTCCCCTTAACGGATATCTGTGTTGACATAATTTGAAAAGTGCAGACATGTCTATATATTTTGTAATTGTCTTAAACGATAATAAAATTTATGTTTATACGTATTTCTGATGCAATAAATAAGTAATGAAATATATTAAATACTACTTTTAATTTATCTATATATACAAAACTCGAAGTCTGAGAATTTGTTTATTAGTAGTCTACTGAGTACAAATCCACACCGTTACACCGATTCTGACCAAATTTTGGCAAAAAACACTGTCTAGCTTCGAATTTGATATTCCGCCCCGTTCGCACGATTTAGACCCTTTTAATTACGCGGTTTATTCACAGACGAAGTGTGACGCGTATAACGATGTCAACAACACCAAGGGGACAAGAATAAATTACCATAGTAACGAGTAAATAAACAATTAGCGGCATCTTTGAACAGTCCGTGTGACCACCCTCGTGTAAAATATATTAAAGCAGTAAATTATTTACAGGAAAAGTACGTCTTAAATGAGTGTCAACTCCCACTGCGTAGACGTGGACAATAGTAAAACACTTATTAAAAATCAAATATTGGCTTGCAAAGCCGCGGGTAAAGCTAGTTTATTATATATTTTAAAAGCTTTATCCAAAAAATTAGTGCTATATAAAATTTATTTTTAAAAATATATTGCAACAAAACACAGGATGACGTATCTGTATTAAGCGTATCTGAGCATGGATGACGAACATTAACATGTTTAAAATGGATTTATTGAATTTTTTGTCAATTAGCTGTAAGTTTTGTATTTAGTGATGGATAAGGACTTAGGTTATATCAAATTCTTTATAAAATTTTGTGGTTTTATGTCATGTACTTTAGGTGTGAATTTGTGCTCGCGTGCGCGTGTAATAAACCTTTTCGCTATATCTTCCATGTAAATTAACCCATCGACTTGAAACTTTAACAGTGAATTAGTTAAGGAAATAGATACATTTTCTATATACTCTGTGATTCTCAACTATTTTATAATTTTTTTTTTTTTAGATTGAAAACCTCAACTTTTACTCTTATCTATTGTAGAGTAATAAAATTTATAGATAAAATCTGTACAGGCTCTTGCTAATTTATACAAAGATTTGCCTGTAACCCAACTATCTTTTGTTTCTATCAACCATGTGACCGCTGATTGACCAATCAGAAACCCCCAATTTCATTAAGATTCGTATTCTGTATGCCACGCATCGGGGCAGTTCATCGATAGCATTCGCCGTGTGAACGTGTGTCCGTCAACGAGAGTTTTTCTCGTATGGACTCGTAGAAATCTAAAATTACAATAAAACTTGGAACTCTTTGCGAGCTATTCGTAAAGAACCAAGTTGGTGAACAACCACAGTATAATAATTATTATTATTATATTAAAGCGCTTTTCGCGTTAGTGCAAGATATCCTCATAGGGAGTTACTGAACACTTCAAGTTTTCCCGGAAGGTGTAAGCTTAATACAACGCTGTTTAAATAATTACCCATATCACCCTGAGATCGAATAACCAATAACATTCTAAATTAATCATAACTTTTTGCGAGCGAGAACGCTAATAATTGTGAGAGTGACAATTGATGTGTGAAATCTATTTGGTGTTAGCAGTTCGACGGAATCGTCAGCGAGACAAGCAGAGGAATCGCCGCTGGACCAACCCGCGAACCAAGAGGACGCCAGGAGAAGGACACGCACACCAGGAGGACGTCTCACCAAGTGTAAAGGATATCATCTAACAAGTAAAATCGAGCTAAATCGAACAATATAAACTTTATTCAACCTATATAAAATGCATGACATTTATGAAATTTAATATACATCATATAAACTATTATTTCTTGTGTTAATAAATAATTCTTCATTATCTCCAATATAGTATAACGATATAAAATGGCAAATTTAATATAATTTAAATTTGTGGAGCCCCGTGGAGCGCCATATTATACAACGATATAACGTTGTATTTGTAATATAATTTACATTTGTGATGCCCCACGTTGGAAGCAATATTTCTTATGCAACGATACGATATACATAAAAATAGGCGTGTCTGGCCTCACGTTCAAGAGCGACAAATTATGTAACAATATAACATTTAATTTGGGTTTCAGGTGTATCTGTAATAAGAACTCTATGTAACTTGTAACGGTATTTCAAATTTTTTGATATTATTAAAATTTGTGCACATGGCACTTACTTCGACTTAAAACATTCGTTATTATTTCTTTATTATGCCGTAAGGCTTATGCTATATACATCCTTACTGACTAAAAATTCTATTCTACTAATTATTGTATTAACGAAAAATCTCACTTCCAGACTACTCAGTCAATTAGTGTGTTTCAAAATATCAATATTTAAATATTTTCTTATATATTGCAATGTAACTCAAAAATATCAATAGTTACTGAATTTATCTTTTGTTTCTCAGTACTGATTTATATCAAACGCTAATTTTTAATTAAATGCTTTGTATTCTTTTCATTTCAATGCTAATTTGAGCTCTTGTTTACGTTAATCTTATTTCTATAACAGCTATGATTTTAAGTCTAATTTTACAATAAACATTGACTCTTACTTTTAAATAGAACAAGAATGTCCTTAATTGTCTTTACGTTAATTGTTCGATTAAGAGATAAATAAGTTGTTTATCACCTTATCGTCGTCAATCATACTCAATCATTGGATCCCTCTGTAATCGTCCTCGTCTCTAACTTCAGCATAATTCGCTCTTCTCCTCTTGTCCAGCGTCGCCTCTCTCTTCTCCTCTTGTCCAGCGTCGTCTCTCTCTTCTCCTCTTGTCCAGCGTCGACTCTCTCTCTGTCCAGCGTCGTATCGCTCTCTGGAACTTCTCCTCGTGCTGTTTCGGACGTCAGTTGATCTTCTTATGTGGATCTTCTTATGTAATTTTTGTTACTACTTAAAAATTGTTTGTTTTACAATCCAGTTACATAACTGTATGTAACTGGAAGGATGAAACTATTTACAAAATTTTAAATATTCTGTGCGGACGGGCAGAAGCTCCCGTTGCACCGTGGATGATTTAAGAAAGAGAACCACTGTAGCTTGTGTGTCCTATTTATACCCATGTCTTGGTCAACATCTGCAGTGGTACGAAATCGACATGTCAGAAACTGTCTCTGAGTTCAGTTCCCCCACTCTTTGTCAATTTCGCTATTTCTTATATTTCTGCGAATTGCAGTGTCCTGTAAGTATAGTCTTATACTTATCTTATAACTATTTTTTCAACACATGTTCACTGTAATTTTGGACATTGCAACTTAACCCTTTCGATTTGTACACAGTTATTTCACTATTACACTCGTACGGTGTGGCACTTTCACATGGTTTTCGTACAGAGTATTTAGTAAATTTTCTTACATTTTATTGTGTTTTTGGATTTTACTTCTTAATTATAGTTTATGAATAATTACGGAAAAACAGTAATTATGCAATTATTCATCTTGGGGTGGTAAACTCGCCTGCATAGACCTGCGTTCACACACACTAGCAAAATACTGGTGTATACACTTTCAGTTACATTTGTGTGTGTGTGCACGTCGATTCAGGTCGAAACACCTGTTCATATTTTTGTCTGAGCCAAGCTAGCAATCCCTGACATGCTTATTTCTAATACATTATTTATTATTTACAGTTTATTAGGTATATTTAAATTTTTATATTCAATGCTCAGTACATCACTTATTTGTACTGTCGCATTATCCTTCTGCTTGGTAACAAAAAAAGATTAATAAATTTATTTATTAAAAAATGTTGTTATTATTATTATTACACTTGTAAAAAAAAAAATGTAACAAATAATAAAGAATTATATTCGTCATTTCACCCTTAATTGGAGTGTATACAAATGTCTTACCTCCCCTCTTTATACGCTCACTGCTCGTGACCTTGTAGTAGGGTGGCTTCAACAAACAGCTGATCTGACTGGTTTCATTGACCTCGTTGTTTTCATGTGTAAAACTTCCTAAATGACGCTGCGTGGAATTTACCAATTTCTTTCTTCTGTATCTCATCATATACGATGAAAGTGTGTTGTCCTACTCGCTGTCTTAACGTTGTAACAAATACTATAAATAGAACGTATATTATATTAATATGAATTCGTTTGCGGTCGTATGCGGTTATATTAAATTCCCGCCGTTCGCTCTCGCCTCGGTATCCAACACCAGTGACGTAACGCGGAGCTGCCAACAGTTGTTCCGTCCGCTGTGCTATGTTATCGTAATTCTTAATTGAAACAGTAATAATAATGCAAAGATAACACCAAACAGATATATTCCTTTTAACAATCTTTATTCAAATGAAGTATTGATTAATTACTTCTCGTTTTTCTTTACTGTAATTATAAATTATGACAAAATCATGCGTCTTTATTCATAAGTTGGTAGTAGATAAAATATAATGCTCTATGCTGGATTCGACAAGCAAAAGAATGATGCAGTTTGTTTTTATTTCAATGAAATAAATAATCTCAGGGCGTATCTGGTTCGGAAATTATGGTTAAACAAATAATACAACTCTTAAAATCAAAATACAAACTTCACAATATAAGGGTATTACAAAGTTTTGATGTGTATAGTCCAAACTGGTGGTCGTGTATGTGTTACTCACTATTATAGGTTATGAACAGTTTAGATGCTTATTAGTTATCGTTAAAGTTTTTATGGTGTTCAAAAAAGGTGTAATACTCAATTGGTGTTATTTTCAAGTGTTCTTTATTGTTGGTGTAGAATAGTGTCTGTAGTTTTATTTATTGTTTAATTCCTAAATAGTTGTGTACACAAGTGTAGGTGTCACATAAGATGATAAATTGTTCCAATTCACCTAGATCCTCTTCTTTATTCTTCCAGGATGAAGATAGGGTCCAAGTCTTCTTTGCTTCTTCTCCCCGGATCTAAATTCTTCTGAATTAAATTCTTGATGTTCTTTTGTTATTATAATATTTTGTATTGACTATACCAATTCGGTTTACTAAGTCTGGTATGTGTTTTCACTAATTAAAATGTAATTATCTGAGACGTTTTTATAACGCATCTG
The DNA here is from genome assembly GCA_034769895.1 of Magicicada septendecula. NCBI lineage: Eukaryota > Metazoa > Arthropoda > Insecta > Hemiptera > Cicadidae > Magicicada > Magicicada septendecula. Next base: position 178,274,296 of record CM068372.1, read on the forward strand.
TCTTCAATGACGGTTGTTAAAGAAGTCCTATTTTATTTATCTGAATTTTCGGTTGCTAAGGTAAAACTTGAAATCTGGTTGGTTGATTCAGATATACATTGTCATACAAATTCATTATTTCAATGTCTGAATTAGGTCAAAAACTTTTAAATTAGTATATCTTTTTTTTACTGATTGGGAATTTAAAACCAATAGCATCATTATTTTGGTCTTAATATTTGTGACATATAGACACCAAACATGCCTATTTTTGCTTAAGAAATACTGATGTTACATTTTTTGCTATCTGAATTTTTCTTAAATAACTTAAAACTGATTATTTCGATTCCATATTTGTTGTGTATACTATTAATTATAAACCTATCCATATTACAACATTTGTTTTATAAAATTCTAAATGTATTTCCTAAAATTTACAAAATTCCAAAGTTTTTATAGGCCTAGGTCTTGACATGTTAAATTTCTATTTTCTGTTATTGTAACACCTATTAACAATGCAACTACCATCAAAACTACTCCCTATAACTCTATTAGTATTATTATTTAAAAATATAACAATAATTATTACTGTAACATTATAAAAAAACATAATTCACATTTTGTGATTAAACAATTTGTATATGTCTGGTTACATACAACCTGCATAAGGCATATCATACACTCATTACTTAATAAAACTATAAATAACATCAACACAACTTAATCTTATTTTTAAAACGTAAAAAAGGAAAGTTTAATCATTTAATAATGATTTATAATTTCTATTCTTTTCTCATGCATTTCAGCCATTGCTGTACTAGGCACTTTTACCACTTTTTTTTATACATTTGAGAATTATTAAGTGATTATACATTATTTATTTGATAACACTATGTCCACTATTATTCACACTATTAGTTGTATGTTTCCATGTATCTATACGATTGTTTTCTTGTATTATTCCATTATATCATTTAGTTAACACTTTACTAATATATTACTTTACATTATTGTATATTTGGGCCTATTATCCCTCAATTTGTATTTTGATTATTTTTATATTTTGATACATTTAATAAAACAATTTGTTAACTTATAGTAATGGTACATAATGCTGTCTGTCTTTATAAGTCTTATTATTGTAATTATTTGAAATTCATGTCATCATTGGGGTATTTTGCATCACTTTACCTAAACATTAATTTGGGTACGGTCAGTTATAGTCCAAGTCAGTCTAAAGTAGTTATTTGTTCATCTTCACTATCATTTTTAAAAGATATTTTTTCTTCTTGTTAATTTTCTTATCCATGATCTTCATTAAATCTGGTACGATATCAAGCTATGCCAAATGTAAAGTTACAACGTATACGGTCCATTGTAAAGTCTGAAGAATTTCTTCGCCGTATTATCAGTCCGTTAAGTCCCACTGGATTAGCTTTGAGTAGTAAACTTTCTCCCACGTTGAATTGTTGTAGCTTGTGAGTTAGATTAAATGTTTCTACTCTCTTGTTACCTCTTTCTCTTATCCGTTGCTTTGCATATTCAATTTTCACACTTATTGGTACAGGTACATTCTGGTTATTAGGTTTGTTTATATACTTAGTCCAAAATCTGTTTGGCTTCTTATCTTCTTCTAATTCCATTGGAGTATATCCTGTTGCTTCACTATAATTTTCGTTGATGGCTTTTTCAGGAAATGGTAAATGTTCTGCCCATTTATTATGTTGATCATGGCAGTATATTCGTAAATATTTACCTAATTCTTTGTTAACTATCTCAGCAAGGTTTCCTTGAGGATGTCTTATGGATGTGAGTACTGGTTGTATTCCATTTTCCCTTAACGTCCTCTCCCATTTTTCACTCTGGAATTGTACACCTTGATCACTGAGTACCTTCTTCATTTTTCCATATGACGGAATATATTTCTGCAGTAGTATCTTTAGAACAACTTTGGTTGTGGGTCGCATAATTGGGTACAGTCGGACTGCCTTGGAAAACACATCGATACATACCAATATGTGCTTCACACCTCGACTTGATCGTGGTAGTGGTCCCAGAAAATCCACTGCAATTAGCTCTCCCTTGTTTTCCTTTTGGACGCTCTGCATTCTATGTATGTGTGTAAATTCGATCCTTTCGCCGTTTGACACTCATAACACTTCTTTACCTCCTTCTTTATCTTTCGATATATATTATTAATCGTAAAATCTTCTCGTAGACTCAGATAACATTTCAGAGCGGCAGCATGTGCTAAACTCTCATGTGCTGGTTGAATTAATTTTTGTAACATGTCATTCGTTAGTACTATCTTCCAGTCTTGTCTTACTAACCTGAAAAGAATTCCATTAAGTACCTTATAATGATTTGGTAGCTGTTCTTGGTCCTTCATCTCCCTTATTGTCACGTCCAAATCTTGTTGTTGTGCTATATTTTTAAGCATTTGTTTTACTTCATCATTCTCTTTGAATTTAATTGATAACAATCGTACTTCTTTCTTTTCGCTCTCATAAACGTCTTCACATTCTTCTTTGATGTATCGGCTTAGTGTATCAGCTATAATATTGTATTTACCTTTACAGTATTTAATGGTGAATGAGTATTCGCTAATGGCTAAAATCCATCTCAATAATCGGGCATTTGTTATTTTGCATTTCAATAGAAATGATAATGCTTGGTGGTCAGTATGTATCTCAAAATGAGTACCATAAACATAATATCTGAATTGCTTAAGAGCGTATACTATAGCAAGTATTTCTTTTTCTGATGTGGAGTAGTGTTTTTCAGGTCCTTTGAAGACTCTACTGGCGTAGGCAATAACTCGGTGCTCTCCCATAGTATCTTGTTGATACAGTACACTTCCTACTGCATAGTCACTAACATCGGAGTATATTACGAATTTTCCTTCTCGTTGAGGATGATGTAACATAATATTTTTGATGAACAACTCTTTCACTTGGTTAAAGGCATCTTGATGTTTCTTCTCCCACTTCCATTTTTTTTCTTGCTTCGTCAGCTCTAGAAGCGGTTGCGTATACCTTGCATATAATGGTGAGAATCTTCTGTAGTATCCTGTGAGTCCTAAGAATGCTCTTAACTCTTTGAGATTTCCGGGGATAGGAAAATTAGTTATGCTGGAAATTTTGATAGGATCGGGTTGAATACCAGAGGATGAAATAATGTGACCTAGGAATTGGATAGAGGATTTGATAAATTCACATTTGTCTAGGTTAAGGGATATGTTCGCTTGCCTAAACTTGTGGAATATCGTGCTTAGATGTTTTATATGTTCGTCTAACGTTTTAGATACAACTAAGATATCATCTACAAATATCATGGTGTAGGGTTCCACTTCAGGTCCTAGGGCTCTTTCTAGACATTTTACGATGGCTGCTAAACTCGTGCTTAATCCGAAGGTTACTACCCTGTGTTGGTAGCATTTATTTTTATACAGGAAAGCAGTGTACTTTCTATTCTCTTTACGAATTGGAATCTGCAAGAAACTTGAGCGTAAATCTAGCTTCGTCAGATACCTTGCTCCTTCACACTTAGTAAATAATTCATCCGCAGTTGGTGCACAGTCATACGCCTTTAATACAATGCTGTTCAGCTCCCTCATGTCAAGGCATAGACGTATTTCACCATTTTCTTCTTCACTACCACTAGAGGATTCAGGAAGTTGCTGTTCGATCGCTCTATGACTCCATTTTTGATCATATGCCGAATTTCCAGTTCAACCTCTTCCTCATATCGCATTGGGATAGGGTATGTCTTCCTAATGACTTTCGTAGGGTCTGACACAACTATAGAGTGCTCGTATACTGTCGTCTGCGTCGGTACTTCACTAAGTACCTCACTGTATTCTTCTATTAACTCGTGCAGTTTATATTCTTGTTGTGTCGTCATCCCTTCATCTACCGCATTCACATGCCGAGTTGGACCATACTGTATCTGTGGCTTGTACAAAGTAATAGGTGTTTCACTTACCTTGCACTCTTCTTCCTCGCTGTTCATATTTAATTCATATTGGACATTTTTATAATTACACACCACTGTATTATCATTAACATTAATCTTAGCATTTATTGCATTTAGTATATCGATACCTAAAATTCCATCATAAATCAACTTATGCATAATTATCATGGGGTGTTCTAATTCTAGATTTTTATATGTTAGAGTTACATATGCTTGTTGTTTAACTCTTTCTTTTTTATTGGTGGCTGTTGTAATATTTAAATTATTTATGGTCAAAATTGCAGTATTTTTAAAATATTTCTTATTGCGTTGGACCCATGCAGCGTTAAGAACTGATAGTTGGCTGCCAGTGTCAATTAGCATCCGTATTTTACACCTGTTTATACTCACTGTCACAATAGGGCATTGTGTTTGCTGCGCGTCTCGCTTTATATCCTGTTCATTGTTTAATAATTCCTCCCTAATATCGCAGGGGTATATGATGTTTATTTTATACTTTTGCTACCGTTTATTCAGTCATTGTGACGCCTTTGATGTAGACGGTCGCCTGTGGAATGTTACTGTCTCCATCTCATTCATTTCTCATCCATTTCTCTTCAATTTTTTCTCATCGTACCTTCGTACTGCGGCAACGCGTTGTCAGCTGGTTTTGAAAACTGTTTACGATTGGACGACCATACAACGTCTCCTTGTCGTTTAGCTGTATTATTTTGTTCAGTCTCTTTAGCTGTGCGTGTTGTAGTGCTGTACATTGGTGGCGAATAATTTATTTTATAATTATCACGGTGCGGTGTAGTGTTTTGTATTGCTTTCTTGTCATCTCTGTGATAATTATGGTGGTGATTTGCGTGTTTTTGTTCCCAGTATTGTGTGTTCTTACCTTTATTGTTATTCTCTGACTGTGTTACAAGGATTAAAAATTCTTCTATGGTTTTAATTCCTTGCGTATAAACTGCTAACTGGATATGTCGCTGAAAATGGTAAGATAATTTTGAAACAATTTTGTATTCTGAGAATTTAGGTTTAAGATGCTTTACACGTTCTATTTGCGTAATTGTGTATTGTTCAAAACTCTGCTGTCCTTGTGCATTGAACTTTCCATATTCGAGTTGATCCCGTACTTGTCGTTGGGTGTGTAGATTCCAGTATCGGTTCTCGAATGCCTCACGAAACTGCTGATATGTACTGACGTTATCTCTAATAATAGAGTACCATTGGCTGGCTGAATCTCTAAGATATCGCGTGACGAAGTCTATCTTCTCGTCGTCATTTATTGCACTCCCAATTTTTTCTATTTCCTTCTCAACTCTAGCTAGAAATTCCATACTGTTCTCCCCTTTACCACCTGAGAACTTAAGTCTGCTCCTTTCTTCCGTAGGTGTAGGAAATATGGTCATTTGGTTCTGTCGTCTTCTTAACTCACTTCGTAGCTGGTTCATTTCCTCTTGAATTTCTTCTTTCATATGTGATACGTCTCCCGAAAGGTCCTTCGTAGATTCTTCAATTTTATTCTCAATAACTACAGTACGTGTTTCTATTTCTCTAAGTTTACTGGTATTTGTTTGCGATACATTATTAATAGTTTGAATTTTATCATCATGTTCTCGTTTTATAGTAGTTAAAGTATCATTTATTTGTTTATGTGTTTTTTTAATCTTTTCTCCACTCGAGACGTAATTCTTTTTGTTTATTTTCAATCCGTACAACTAGCTCATGTAAGGCTTGTTTAAAATTATTCTCTAGAGTATCAATACGTATGTTGGTGTCACTAATTTTTTCGGTTAATTGTGCATTACTGTCAATTATACTTTGTTTTATTTCAAGATTATCAATTTTTAACTCTTCTAGACTTTCTGAAATTTTTATGGTGTCTTGTCTAAACTTTTCAGTTTGTTCTTCTAATTGTTTCTTATTAGATTCTTTTAATTCGTCTATTCTAGCATTTAAATTTTCTGTCTGTTTATTTAAATTTTCTGTCTGTTTTGTGCTTAATTCATCGACCGAGGCACGCATCATCGTCTGGAATGCTTCTACGATAAAATTTCCTGGAGTCGTATTGTTGAAGTATTATTAAAATATTTATTTAGTAGTAATTCTTTAACAATTATTATTGATAACCGTTCCCTACTTATTTATTTATTTCTTTATTTTTATTAATAGTTATTATTAATACTCATTACAGTTACACCTGTTACATAGACAAACAATATTATTCGTGGGCGCCAGCTGTGTGATTACACATCAATTAACATTACATTCAGTTACTGTTTACTATAAATAATTATTACATATTATACATTTTTCATTTAACACACTCTTTATATTTAAGAGCAACCATTTAGCTACATAAAAAGTTTTAATAGTTAAATGATGGGGATCGGGCCATACGTTCATGGGCTACAATTTATGTAACAAATTTTTGTACATAAATTTAGGCATGTCGTGCCCCACGTCCAGGGCGACAAATTATATAACAATATAAAATTTCAAATTTAATATAATTTACATTTGTGGAACCCCACGATCTTGGAGCGCCTTATTATACAACGATACATAATTGCATAAATATAAATTTATTTGTGTTTGCGGAGCCCCACGATCTGGGACGCCATATTATATAACGATATAAAATGGCAAATTTAATATAATTTAAATTTGTGGAGCCCCGTGGAGCGCCATATTATACAACGATATAACGTTGTATTTGTAATATAATTTACATTGGTGATGCCCCACGTTGGAAGCAATATTTCTTATGCAACGATACGATATACATAAAAATAGGCGTGTCTGGCCTCACGTTCAAGAGCGACAAATTATGTAACAATATAACATTTAATTTGGGTTTCAGGTGTATCTGTAATAAGAACTCTATGTAACTTGTAACGGTATTTCAAATTTTTTGATATTATTAAAATTTGTGCACATGGCACTTACTTCGACTTAAAACATTCGTTATTATTTCTTTATTATGCCGTAAGGCTTATGCTATATACATCCTTACTGACTAAAAATTCTATTCTACTAATTATTGTATTAACGAAAAATCTCACTTCCAGACTACTCAGTCAATTAGTGTGTTTCAAAATATCAATATTTAAATATTTTCTTATATATTGCAATGTAACTCAAAAATATCAATAGTTACTGAATTTATCTTTTGTTTCTCAGTACTGATTTATATCAAACGCTAATTTTTAATTAAATGCTTTGTATTCTTTTCATTTCAATGCTAATTTGAGCTCTTGTTTACGTTAATCTTATTTCTATAACAGCTATGATTTTAAGTCTAATTTTACAATAAACATTGACTCTTACTTTTAAATAGAACAAGAATGTCCTTAATTGTCTTTACGTTAATTGTTCGATTAAGAGATAAATAAGTTGTTTATCACCTTATCGTCGTCAATCATACTCAATCATTGGATCCCTCTGTAATCGTCCTCGTCTCTAACTTCAGCATAATTCGCTCTTCTCCTCTTGTCCAGCGTCGCCTCTCTCTTCTCCTCTTGTCCAGCGTCGTCTCTCTCTTCTCCTCTTGTCCAGCGTCGACTCTCTCTCTGTCCAGCGTCGTATCGCTCTCTGGAACTTCTCCTCGTGCTGTTTCGGACGTCAGTTGATCTTCTTATGTGGATCTTCTTATGTAATTTTTGTTACTACTTAAAAATTGTTTGTTTTACAATCCAGTTACATAACTGTATGTAACTGGAAGGATGAAACTATTTACAAAATTTTAAATATTCTGTGCGGACGGGCAGAAGCTCCCGTTGCACCGTGGATGATTTAAGAAAGAGAACCACTGTAGCTTGTGTGTCCTATTTATACCCATGTCTTGGTCAACATCTGCAGTGGTACGAAATCGACATGTCAGAAACTGTCTCTGAGTTCAGTTCCCCCACTCTTTGTCAATTTCGCTATTTCTTATATTTCTGCGAATTGCAGTGTCCTGTAAGTATAGTCTTATACTTATCTTATAACTATTTTTTCAACACATGTTCACTGTAATTTTGGACATTGCAACTTAACCCTTTCGATTTGTACACAGTTATTTCACTATTACACTCGTACGGTGTGGCACTTTCACATGGTTTTCGTACAGAGTATTTAGTAAATTTTCTTACATTTTATTGTGTTTTTGGATTTTACTTCTTAATTATAGTTTATGAATAATTACGGAAAAACAGTAATTATGCAATTATTCATCTTGGGGTGGTAAACTCGCCTGCATAGACCTGCGTTCACACACACTAGCAAAATACTGGTGTATACACTTTCAGTTACATTTGTGTGTGTGTGCACGTCGATTCAGGTCGAAACACCTGTTCATATTTTTGTCTGAGCCAAGCTTGCAATCCCTGACATGCTTATTTCTAATACATTATTAATTATTTACAGTTTATTAGGTATATTTAAATTTTTATATTCAATGCTCAGTACATCACTTATTTGTACTGTCGCAATAGACTTGCTGTAATTTCTTCACACACACATTATCCTATGCGAAAATTATAACCTGTATTGTTGCAATGTATAATTAAAAAATAAATAAATAATGACTGTATTTTTTTTACTTGTTACATGTTTTTTTTTACTAGTTGACATAATTTAATAGGTGACATGTATCCATCTTCTAAACATCTGTGGATATGGTGTGAACTACTAAAATTTCTCTCTACTGAAAAAATATTGGATTTTCAGAATTTTTATTACACTTTTTATACAAAAATTATTTTTTTTTGCAAAAAAGTCTACAACTGTGACAGTGTTTCACTCATTTACTTTACTGTAGTTCACACCATAATAAACCAGGTCTGAAAATTTTGTAGCTGTAGTCTAAATAGTTTTTGAGATATTTTGTAAAATGTTAAAAAAAAACACAACGTTTGGAAATTTAAAGTTTAAGTTTTATTTCACAATTTTATAGAAAAACAACAGTGGTGATACCTTTAAAACTCCCCAGCAGCATACACTACTCATTCTTTATCAGGTGTAGTCTGTTCTTTTTTAAGACTAAGCTTCCTTCTAGCTCTTCTTTCTTCTAGACTTGCCTTACTATACCTCTTTTCTGTGTCGCTGAACCTCCTCATACCAAATTTCTTCAGAGCATCTTCTGAGTGCTCTCCAGGGGCAATACCTAAATAGTTAGGGACTCTCATTTTAGACTAACAGCCTTCACTGTATTGAAGAGTAGCTTTATGTGCAGCAATTTCTACCACTTTTGTCCCAGCAAAATCCCTTCTAGGTCAACAAAGACCAAAGTACGCTATTGAATGACTCATTTGCATTCTGAGTTTTCCCCTTCAAACACCTTCTTAATAGTTCAGGTGTTGACAGTTCTAAGAATACAGGTTTAATAAGTTCCATTATTGGCATAGGTATTGTGTTTTGTGTGAAAATGTGACAGCTGTATTGTTAAAGGTTAGATTGGGTGGCAGCTGAGTCTTTGGGATTAAGTGATACACTCTTGTTGCTCAGTTTTAATTTCTTACCTGAAGAACTTTTATAATTAGTGCTTTCCTTTGCAGTAAATCTATTACAATGAACTTTCTCTTTTTTGTTCTATTTGTACATTTTCTATTAATATTTCACTTCAAAACTTCACTACACAACTGCACTTGAAATCAGCATACAGCAACAATAAGTAATAGCTGGTTACTGTTAAAATCAGCTGTTTGTATATATTATATGTCCACTATGCAAATAGATACAATTTTTGTAGCTACAAAATATTCATACTACAAATAGGAGAATAAAAATGGCCAAAATAAGGTATTAAAAAAATATATTCATAACAATATATTGAACCTGCCAAAAATAGGCGAAAATTGTCAGACGCATTTTTTGTTTTTTTACTAATAACTTAGCTAAAAAAGCTCAATTTTTAATAATTTTTGCAGAAAATAACTCAAAAACCTATTAAATCAAACCCATAAAAAAATAAAAATGAATTTGTTGAGATTTTCAGCCCCTTAAGACTATTTACATCTGGTAGTTGAGCTCTCTCAAGTCGGTCTACACATGTCTGTCTTCCTCGGCTGTAATGAACAGCTGTTCTTTCCATATTCCCCCATTTCACTTCTGCTGCTCTCCCAACGTCATGATTAGACTTGTCTCTCCATCCTGTTTACACGTGTACACAATCTTGACTTGTATTTTTTTTTTATTTACTATCTTCACATTTAGTTTTAGGCTGTTATATATTTTTCTTAACAACTCATTTCTACCCCCTTCATTTGAAGCTCGTGTCTCGGATACAGATATTACTTTTTCCCTAACTGTTCATTCATTCTTGTATCTTGTAAAACCACTAACTACATATGTCCGAGTTTTATTTTTCCACTTAATTGAAAGGAGGAAACTACAGGTTAGGCGAGATCCACTAATGATTTGAACGATTCCTTTTTAATTTTCTAGAGAAATATAATGAGTTTATAAGTTAAAAGTATTGTTACAACACGTTAAAATTGGTTAAAATTAAAAAATACAAAATTAACATTACGCACTGCAACAAAAATAATATTCTTATCGTAAGAACACGTTAATATTGTTAGAGAACAATATAACAATATATTAAATGCCCCAGATTTTCAGCGTTATAAATTAAGCAGATGGAAATGACATCAATATTCTTATATTTTCCTGCGCATTTTTCATACTTATCTGCATAAAGAATATTATAAATTAGCTAATTACTTTGGTTATTAATTGATTGTACAATCAAAAATTTAATCACACACACACACACACATACACAAACACACACACACACACACACACACACACACACACACATAAAAGTACAAAATGGAGGTCGGCTAGGTGAAAAGGCGACAGATGATCGATAAAATTATGAGACTGCAGGTTACTAATGCTTTTTAAAGAAGTCAGTGAATACAAATGTAGAAACAAAACTGCCAATTTGTTCACATGGTAAATGGTTAATACTATAAACTGTGTGTATGGTTAACACACAAATAATTATGTTAAAACCACTGCTCTTATTTTTAAAATAGTTATTTAGTTTGATCCGTCAGTTTAATTATTACAGTACAACAAATTAAAAAAGAGTACTACAGTACTTATTAATTTAAATTTAATTGATGACATATAAATTTATTTGAAGGTAATTACCTCACTACTTAAAATTAAAGCGTCAGTATTTAAGAAGTATGAACAGTTAAATTCAAGTAAACTAGATACGGTGATTTTACTGGCGATAAGAAATGTACGAGATTTTCATCTATCACAACGTCGTTGTTAACGGGTTTCCCAGAGCGCGTCCCAGATGCGTTAGCTAATGGACCGACTGACCTGATCCTATACGACATAAGACGACAAACAACCGCAGAGAGAAAGTATTGTGCTAAAAATTATACAAAACATAAAGCACAGTCGGACCGAGTTTTTACACAAACAAATGTTCAGCGAATCCGACGAAAGTGATCGCAACGCTGTAGTAATTGTCTGGCACGTGACTGGGGAGGAGACGGAATCTGTGACAATTTTGGTGCAGCTGCGCTAACGGAAACGAAAGGAAAAGAATTCGTAGGCGCGATTTCTGGTACGTAGCTTTCGTATCTGGAACATTTACTACGATGTCTGCACGTTCGATGCATGACGGGAGCAGGGAATTGTTCGACGACGGCAGTATTGTCTTCCATAGACAATTTCCACAATTTTGAAAATAAAAACAGATGTTAATTCCGTCATTCTGTGTGTTTATGGGTTGGGATGGTAGCAACAAACTACCTTTTACATACAGTCGTTGATGCCTCGTCGACTCCATCTATGGATACCTAACTGGTATCTCTGAACATATCCTTATGTATGACTTCGTTGTTTTCGCTTTTCCCCATAAAGACTGACACGAATTGAAAGGTGGCTGACCAGATTTTTATAATTACTAACCGCAAACTGTGTTATAAATTATCGTTACCGCAAACTCTATTCTCTTATCGTTCTGGACCCAGGTTTGTAAACAATACAATAATATTTGTATTTAAAATACGTGGATATTCGAGCCAACCTAACGCGAGTACAACACCTTATCCACTGAAGATGGCAGCCAGTGGTGCTACTGAAACGTTTGGTTTGAATGTGAATCTTAGACCACGGCCAAACAGCCCGGTAGATATTTTAAGTACAAATGACACCGCCCGTGAAAGCCTTAGAACAATATAATAACAATAATCTTAGCTAAGAAAAATTAACGCCATATCTTGACTCCTAATTTCAATAGAATTAATAATTCCAAGAAAATTCATCGTTTTGAGTAAGAAATTTTATAATCTTAGTAAGGTTTTATGAACCTCATTTTAAACTTTAAGTATGTAAAAGTGTTTATGTAAGTACCGTACTTAAACGCTTAGAATTGAATACGTAATAATTTTTTTAGTTACTTTATATTAAAAATTGTACAAATAGTTTACATACGATTTTAAAATGCTTTGTGTTCGGTACACTGTTAAAACACAGATTTATTTTAGGACGCATGCATCCACGTAACATATACGCGTACAACTTTCAACGTAGAGTGACGGTCAGGTTAGGTCACACAAATTAATACAAAGTGTTAACACTGTCGGCCTGTGAAACAAAAATTAAATTACTAACTAAATAACTTTTAATGATCCCATCGGCAGTCTCAAGTCTGCAAAACAAGCCTTTCAAGCTGCGAAACGCAGAGAAGTTCGATTATTTATTGTGTAATAAACAATGTTATAATAAACAATGTTAAAGTCAATTATTTAAGGAGGAATCAAATGATTACTTTCAAAGATGTTCTGAAATAATGAAAGTAAAAGTGATTCAATTCACACTGATCGAAAGCAGTGTTATTTGTTTAATTTTAAACTGTGATAGTAAACATTTTTTATCTATAATTTTTGTAACTTACGTTACTTACACCGCAAATGCTCCGTGTTTAGACTCACAGTCGGTAAAATTACGTGTAGAATTCAATGCAATGGTCAAAATTAGAAATTTAAATATTTAATAAAAAGTTGTTTTGACATACTGGAGCTGCCATTTGGTAACTTAATATTTAATGCCCTTTTGTAAGGCGGCCTGTGGCGTGCTTTCACCCGTGAAGAGTTTACTAATCCTTCAACCGCTGTCACTAACTGGACACAGTGCAGATCAATTTGCGTTTAATATGTTATAATCTGCAATTTATGTGACTCATAACAATTAAGTAGGAATTTAATAATAAGAAAGGAGTTGAGTGTTTATTAATCAGGAAGTATTTAAATATGTAGAAGCTGTCTGAAAAATTCGCAATTTCGGAGCAATACCTTAACGTTGTTGCCATTTGTCCTGGTTCCTCAAAGACTAATTATTTTAAGGCTTGATATTCACGTTCTTTCCTAAATGTTGTTTCTGCTCCTGAAACTAAAAATGTTCAGATTCTTCTCTAACTCCGTTGCTTATTATATTTCTTCATACAAGTATTATAACTAAAAAAACAATTATCTTTACAATGTGTTCTATTTCATAATTGGAATCTCTATTCTTTCTTTCCCTAAAAAAATGTCTCTGGCCATTAGTACAAGTAATTTAACAATTTTTTACCGATTACAAACTTTTTTCCAACCTTGATTAGGATCTTTTTAGTAAGCATTTCTGACAATAAACTTTAGATTTATTTATACTTACATTTATAGTAGTAGCCAATAGTATAGTTTTCCATGATTACTGCATGGAACCAAAACTATTCTTTAAATTATTCTTTAAACTTTGCTTCAAAAAAAAATTAGATGCTTGTAGTTTCGTCAGTGTTTGTCAGTTCATCTTGGTACTCATTTTTTACTTATTAAGTGAAGTTTGAACTCAAAATCAGCTGATTTTTATACTTAGTAAGCTACTAGAGTTATTTCCTGTATGGAACAAAATACTTGAAGATACTCAGATATCTCGAAAGTGGCATTGCAAGGCTTTCCTCGTGATTACCTAAAACACGGGAATGAACTGTTCTTTTACAGTTTAAGTGAAATGTTACAGCTTATACAGCTCGTATATCCTCTTTAGTCATAGATTTCTTCATTCAGCTTTACTTGGTAAGGGTTTTCGTTGCATTCTAACGAGAAATTAATTCCATTTTTCTTATATCTATCTTTACTTATAAATTCGAAATCAAATGCAAAAGTTCATTGTTCTTTGTAACTTTTCATCGCTTATTCGACTGCGCCCTTTGACTCGTCTTAGAAGCGTTTTTCTTGTACCTTTGTTACAACTCAGGTTTTATTACAGTGAACGAATGTACGAAATGCTACTGTTTTGTAAATTCCAAACCTGTAACAGATTATTAAAATGTCTAATTACTGCACCGTTAATTCCAAAGACAAGAATTAATCATTTATATCCTAAGTATTTAAAATCAAATTTGTAAACATTTTTTAATAAACAATTTTATCAAGTGTATGTATAGTTTATATACTCGTCTAATCTAGTATTTACTTAGATTATAAATATATATTGTTTTTTAACCAGATTTCCTTAATCCTAAACGTGGCCTAAATACAAACAAACTATTCGGTAAATGAGCAAACTTTTGTGTTTTATAGTAAATATTTTAGTAGCCACGTTCCAATTGAGACCTTGTTGGTGATCTACCCGCAAACGTCCACACGTGTCCACCCGCGTAACGCGTGTCACATGTCCACGTGATTATGTTTGTTTACGTCGAAGATGATTTGTTGCGCGCGATTTGAATGAAGATAACAGAAGTAGATAAGAGGAGGGGACAGAACATTAGTGGCGACTATTACAGCGATCCTCAGTGCCATCCCGCGTCGTTCCTACACATTGCACCCACACACGCACAATTGTGCGTCATATAGTGCACTCCTGAATGAAAACACAGGCTTGGTTAGTTTCCTCCCAAATCCTTTATAGTCTGGTGACTAGTGTGTCTCATCAGTAAACATTCCCTGTTAATTACGTTCTGATAGTAGGCACAGAAGCATAATTGTATGTGTAACACAGAACGTTCTAGGATGGCAGTGTGTGAAACTGGCTCATCCTAACCGGCTATGATCACAGTGAAGAAAACTTCCAGAAGAAGATTACCTATTACTTCAAGTAAAAGAATATTGTCATCATTATCATCATCATCAATGCATAAACAAACTGTGTAAAACATCACCTGCATTTTAATTGAATAAGTTTAAAATAGTTTTCATTGTACATTTCTTTCTACTTTGTAAACCGTATCTCCCATGGATTATCCGAAAATCATGTTATTCGAAATAACGTTGCTTCATTCTCTTCGGTTAAACGAGGTCATTCTGTCCTATATATAACCTCAGTGGTTTGAGCTGTTCAAGCTGAATCAGCGAAGTGTTTCGTTTTAACAAAAAAGTTCGTTAATTCCTAAAAGAGTGTTAATGAAATAATTTTACCCGATAGTGTCACACGATAACTTACGAGCGACATCACCCAGGCACCATGAAGAGGAGGAGTTTGAATGTGCCTCTTCTACAACAACAACAACAACAACAACAACAACAACAACAACAACAACAACAACAACAACTACTACTACTACTACTACTACTACTACTACTACTACTACTACTACTACTACTACTGGGGCTACTGCTGCTGCTACTACTACTACTACTACTACTACTACTACTACTACTACTACTACTACTACTACTACTACTACTACTGTAATTATTTGTATACGACACAAGCTGCTAATCGAATGGGAAATAAGAAGAAGAGAAAAAGAAGAAGAAGCAGGAGAGGGAAAGGAGGAGTAGGAGGAGAAGGAGAAGAAGAAGAAGAAGAAAGGAAGAACAAAAATAAGAAAAAGGGAAAGAAAGAAAGAAAGAAAAGAAGAAAAGGGTGAAGTAATTTGGCCAGACGACAAGGTGGTCATGAGATGATCACAAAGATTTGGAGCCTAGAGCATATAAAAAGAACGACGGGCTTTTGCGAACTGGGTAACCTAGGAATATTACGTAAGGAAGAGAACTGGAAACGATTTTCTTTAGAAGTAAACGGTTAGAGTAACATGGAGGCATTCGTTCAGAAATGGGCGGAATAAAAGTTACCAGTAATGAAGACATACTCGTAAACGCGCGCGCGCGCGCGCGCACACACACACACACACCTGTGAGTGTCCTAGAAACTTGTATTGTCTCTCACAGAGTTACTTTGGTGGACGAACGGCAATTCTATCTACTCACAATACATCAATGGAGAGGGATGTCAGTAAAAGTTGTCCTCAGGGATCTTGTTGTGGGCCAGGATTTTGGAACATACAGTATAACTCGTTGCTCAATTTAGACTTCACTAAACGTACAAAAGTTATAGCTTTTGCAGATGATTTAATTGTGTTAACAAGTGGAAAGTCTCTCTTAGAAGCTGAAAATTATGCCAATTTAGAGATGGTCAAATTTCGAAGTGGGCTACAAGTAACAAAGTTTCTTTTAACGAACAAAAATAAAAAATACCCTTGATTTCTCGTAAAAGACTTCAGAATTCAGAATCAAGCATTTATCTTAATTCTAAAAAACTTCAACAAGTTAATAAGTTAAAATATTTGGGTTTCATTATTGACACAAAATTCAATTTTAATGAGCATATCCAGTATGTGGTCGAGAGGTGTACAAAACTAATTCATATGCTATCAAGATCTGCAAAATTAAACTGGGGTTGGGACATGAGGCACTTAAAACAATATATAAGGGGGCAATTCTTCCCCTTTTATCATATGGAGCACCCGTATGGATAGACGCATTAGAAAGGAAAAATAACCAGATGTAGTTCAAAAGAGTGCAACTTCTCATCAATATTAAAATTGCGAAGGGTTTTCGTACAGTGTCGCATGAAGCTCTATGCATTTTGACAGGACTGCCTCCAATAATAATAAAGTTGAGAGAGATTGTTAGTGCTTACAGAGTTGCTAGAGGTTGTGATGGTGCTAATATTTTGATGGACACAGTAATCCCTTTCTTAATGGCCTCATCCGGCAGCTACAGTTATTATAAACTCGAGCCATGAAAGTAAAGTATACACAGTACAAGCATATACAGATGGCAGTAAGCACAACAATGGGGTCGGGTCGGGTATAGCCTTGTTTGTTAATGGTGAGCTCAAATGTGAGGTCCAGTATAAGTTGGGTGTTCTAATAATCAGGTTGAGCAATTGGCAGTCTTGAAGGCCCTGGAAAAGATAGCTGAATTAAATTATATTATAACTAATTTGAGAACGGCAGCTGTTTACACCGACAGCAGAGTAACTCTGGACTCACTTAAGAGCTCGAGGAATCATAACTACTTGATAGAAGAAATAAGGAATAAGTTAAGAAGTTGAAAGGCGGCGGACAACTGGTCAATTGATTTTGGTTGGGTTAGGGCACATGTGGGTATTTATGGTAATGAACTGGCTGACAATCTGGCTAAAGAAGCTGCGTCTAGTAGCAGTATGGTGTGCTATGAACGAATATCAAAAAGGGGAATGATTAACAAATTCCGTGAGGTGAGCCTAATGTAGTGGCAAAGTGAGTGGGAACAAACATCAAATGGAATGCTGACTAAGTTGTTTTTCCCTACTGTGAAGCACAGACTGTCCTCAAGGTTTGCACTGTCTCCTAATTTTACCACAATGGTGACTGGTCATGGCAGGCTTAGAGCCTACTACTATCGTTTTAAAATAAAAGATGATCCAACAATAACGACGGTGACCAAACAGTGGAGCATTTGTTATATGAGTGCAATATGTTGAATGAAGAAAGACGGGTTTTCAAAAATAGTGTACTAAGGAGTGGTGGACGATGGCCTCCAAATAGAAGAGAATTGACTTCAAAATATGTTAGACAGTTTATTAAATATGTTAATAACATTGATTTTGATTCTTTGTAGTGTTTATTGTTATTGTGCTTGTCTATCCATTTTGAATCATTGTATGCGTTTATTATTATGAATTAACTTACATATTGGTTGAACAGCTTCATCATGCATACATACATACATACAGTTTTAACATGTTAATAATGTAGTACTAATTCATTGTATCATTGTAATTGATTGATTTTTATTTTTCTTGTTTATTTTGAATCTTTGTAATTCTTGTTTTAATAATGGAGTTGTCTTTACATGTATTGAGAATTAGCTTGTAATAAGTTTATATATAGCATGTAGTATTACTTTATTTGTAATGGAGTATGCTGATAAAATAAAGGTATTAAAAAAAATAACACACACACACACACACACACACACACACACACACACACACACACACACACACACACACACAAACTTCACAGCTTCTTCTTCTGCCGCCTCTTATGTATGAAGCGTTTTTGACCTGCTTCCGCCTCAGTACCATCGTTTTAATGGACATCTCAAACCTACGCCTACTATGTTTATAGGGATATAAAAATATCTTCAAAATAAAAGTTTAGCCAAAAGTAGGGAGCCGCCCTGGTCCACGTTTAACGCATGTGTTCGTGGCTACTCGCCCCGTCGAGAAACGGGGTTAAGTCGGTGCAACACAAACCCAGTAATTTCCAAATACTTGACCGAGTGACGATTGCGGCTTTACATACTGTAAGTGAGTCACCTGACTAACGGTTAACATTTATTCACCTATGCAAAGCACACCGTCACACCTGTACATTACTTACACTCTCTGTGTGATGTAATATTTAGCGTTTTGTCGTAATTATTACAGGTTTACATTTTCGTAATCGACACAGTTATTATACTCATTTTTGTTTTAACAGTTAATGTCATTTTAATTGAGAACAAATTCTGACCAAATACTAAAAGTAAATTTTAGAAAACAATAAGTGCCATCGTTTTATTATTATTAAATAGTAGTAAAACATGGATTTGACAAAAAAGTCTGAAAAGCAAGATATGGTCTTCCAGATTACGTTTCCATCAGAGCCGATAGAATTGAAAATCAAGACGTTCCCTATGAACAGGCGAAACGATGAACTATTTGACATTTGTTCGTCTGAATGTCTATTCGTCTGTTAGGGATTTATCTCACGACAATTTCTGAATGCATCAATGGACTGTCGTAAAACTTGGCATGCGTACCGATCCGTTTGCCCTACAGAGCTCTATTGTTTTTAAGATTGATCACCTCAGAAAATATGATGGGGAAATTGTGAGGGTCAAAAATTTGTGAAAAATCGCAGAGTTCAAGTCAGGTATCAAATTAAAGTTAAATTTTAATCGATATCTCAATACAGTGTAGGGCCTACAGTTTTGGCAATTTTAAAATTTAGGGAAGTCAGGGCCGAAAATGTAGGTTAAAATTCTAAAAATCGCAAAATTCTATGTGGGTTGTAAAATGAAAGAGAATTTACTGTAGTGTTTTCTCTATTTTTTTTCTTCAGGAGTACCACATGCCTAAAATGGAAATCAAAATTTTAAGAAAGTTTTGAGTCTACCTGAGGCATAAATGATGAATTTTATTCAATAAAACAAAATTTTATTTTATTAATAAATCTTTAATTCTTTGACAAAATTAATATCTCTCAGCAACCCTTGCAAATTTGCAAATTTTGGACCTTCTTCAAAACGTTTGTAAGCTATTTTTCAAAACACCTTACACACGTTATCAGTTATGTAAAGAGTATGATCGGGATATATGGTCGTAAGGGAGAAATGGCCAATGACATTAGTTCCGCAGGCTGTTGCTCGATAGCGCTTTCGTTCAGTCTACAATTAGTTATCGTTGAAAAATGTAACGCGTGTTTACTGTTGTCTTAAAGTCGTCGTAATTGTATTTTTACATTTTTACCTTTGATTACTGTCAAAAGTTTGTTTATGTTACATTACTTTTGCATGAACATTAAAAATTGGTTATAAATAACTACGAAAACAACTGTATTAGGGGTATTTACATCACCCCACTTCACCCAGACGATCGGGAGGGATATCCAGTTTATTTACGGAGTAGTTGACCACCCCACTAAAATTATTTTTTTTTTTAGTTTTTGACAAATTCTCTTCCTCTTTCAGATGCCGACCAAGTACGTTCTTAAACTAGATAATACTCGCGGCAAATAGAAAGAAAACGACATGAAAATGCAATCAGTGCAGTTAATGATGGTTATTCGTTTCGCAGTGCTTCCCAACTGTTTAACATACCCAGAAAAACTCTTGAGACAAAATTAAAACAGTCTACTATTCGAAAGGGCCAATGGGTCCAAGTTCATGTTTCGGCCTAGCTAATGAAGAAAGGCTTGTCCGTCACATTAGGAAAATGCAAACTCATGGGTTCCGAATAACAAGAGACAGTCTTTGATGTTTGGCAGATAATTTTGCTTCCCAGGTTGGTTTATAACACATCTTCAATTAGTAAAAAGGAAAATAAAAAACACAAATTCACTGATGTATGAATAATTAGTATGACTGATTATTGCTTTTTTGTCTCGTCATCCTGATCTTTCTATGCGCAAGTCGGACGGAATTTCCCTTACAAGAGTTCATGGTATGAATCAAGAAGAAATTAATGAATATTTTTGCCTCTTTAAAATATTTTGTTGGGCAAGGAGTTGGTTAACAAACCATCATCATCTATTTTTAAAATGGATGAAACAGGGCCGCAGCTGAACAATCGTCGTAGACTTGTAGTAGCTGAGAAGGGGTCAAAAGCAGTTTCTACGGTTACATCTGCGGAAAAATGAGAGACTATTACCGTGCTGGCATGCTGCAATGCAGAGGGTATTGTTTCTTCCTCCCTTTACCATTATGAAGGGGGCGAACAAGAAACAGAATTGGAGGCAATATATCACTAGGTGATAAAATAGTTGGGTCTAAAAAGTCAGCCTACGTAGATTGTTGACATCTTTTTTGACTGACTTAGAAACCACTTTTACCCTCGCAAACCGCCGGGAAAAGTTAATTTTAGACGGCCATACGTCGCACTGCAGTTCTGTAGAAATGCTAGAATTCGCAGAAACAGATTTTATAATTTCGGTCTGCCTTCGTAGCCATACGACACATTACCTTCAACCTTTAGAACGTGCAGTGTTTTTCAGTCAGTGATACATCGTTTTTACGATGCTACATCAAATGGCTTATAAACCACTAGGGACGGAAGCTTGGAAGTCTGCAATTTGGAGAAGTTCTTAGTGAACGTTAGGGGAAGACAACAACGCCCGAAAATGCCATATCAATGTTTAAAGCAACAGGGAATTATCCGCTATTCATGACTATGCATTTAGGCCTCATCTGTACACAAAAATTTTACTAATGAAAAAGAACACAAGGATGTCAGTGAACACACAAATGTTATCAATGAAACAATAGTTCAAAGCAGGAGCATCGACGTCAGTAATACATCTAGCCCAGCATTTCAAGTAATGGCGATATCACCACAACCAGATACTTAAAGACAAACACAAGAACATACAGAAGAGGTAGTCACGCCAACTAAACTCCTAAATGAAATTTTACCTGTGCCAGCCAAAGACAATCAAGAAAGGAAAAGTCGTCGAAAGATATTGACTAATCGTTCTGGAGAACATAATTGCTCTTATTATCTTTGAACGAGCGAAGCGAGTTTCAGTTTTCACTCGACCGTTTGTAAATTGTCTGCCTGTCTATCCAGGCCCGAATTTCCCACTAGGCACACTAGGCACGTGCCTAGGGGCGGCAGGCTCAGGGGGCGGCACAAGGTGAAAAATTATTTGTTAAAATTTCATGTTTTCGGTTTTTTAATTACAGTATTTGTATTGGGCACTTGCATTATGGCCAAATTGAAGTAAATGGTTTTGAAATAACCTTTAATTATATCTTTTTTTCAGTGAAGGGTTTGTGAGGATCGGTCAAAAAAATATAACACAAATTTTAACTTATTTGTGTCGACGTTTCGACAATGTTTATTGTCATTATCAGGACAATAAGCATTGTCGAAACGTCGACACAAATAAGTTAAAATTTGTGTTATATTTTTTTGACCGGATCCTCACAAACCCTTCACTGAAAAACTCATTGATTGACGGTCACTACGAATTTAAGGATTTAATTATATAACTGAATAGTTGAAATGACTATTTTCAGCAACTTTTTTTCAGCAGTCAAGGAGAATTGAATATATAGAAGTTACTTGTTTGGGGGGGGGGGGGCGCTAACAATAGTGCCTAGGGGCGGCAGGACACCTAAATCCGGGGCTGTGTCTATATGTATGTTTGGTGATGTCTCACACAACAAGGTTTTGAATGCATCAATCGATACACATAGATAAGAAAGAAACAGAGTTTAGGACAGCTAGGTTACTAAGGCGTAAAAAACTGTGCTTCGAATAGTACTCGATAGATACGAATAGAGTATGGACGGAACAGCAACGGGTAGACTAGAAGAGGAAGACCAAGAACGCACGAAACATTTTAAGAAAACTAATACTCGAGGAAAGGTGGGAAACTAGAACTTGGAAAAAGAATTTGGCTAAGGATCAAAAAAAGTTTGAAGATTTCATTAGAAAACAAAGAAGCGGAAATAGAGGACTCTTAACATTTTAGGGTACATATTATTATTTACGTATGTATTTTGATCTATATTATTTTTGGCTACGCGGACAACGTAGCTGTAGCGTTGGTTGCACGTGATACTTGGAACGTAAAGAAGAAAATCAACCAAGTTATGAGACAAGTATCCACTTCACAGTGAAAGACAGTTCTTCTCACTAAACTTTGAATCTATACGAACGTCGAGATATAGGTTGGGTAACAAATATGTCTACTATGGACGCTGTGAAGTACGTGGGTATAAAGTTGAATACAAAGCTCACACAATGGGAACAGATGAAACTCTGTTGTCTTATATAGCTGCAAAGGTCACTACAACTCTGAGCAAATGTAGGAGGTCTAACATGTGAGTCACACTTTGCATCCTTCTGTCTGGCAGCGAGATTTGGTCTGATTAACTTCAACAAGGCAAGTACAATAAAAGAATAGCCTCGGTACAGAGGCATGGAGCTCTCAGGGCAGCATTTCTTACCATGCAGTGTCGGATCCAGCTGGTCTTACGGTTGCAGAGCTACTGTCCTTTTGATCTGCTTGAAGCTGAAAGAAAGTACACATACAACAAGGAAAGGCGAAATAGGCAAGGACGTGGCGGTTGCAAAGGCAAGAAAAGTCACTATGCGACACTGGCAACTGATATGGAATATCGAGACTAGGGGAAGATGGACTGCGAGGCTGATCACAAACCTTGCCGAGTAGACAGAACGCGGGCATGGGGAAGTTAATTACTACCTCCCCCAATTTCCCACTGGACTTTAATGCTTATTTTCATAGGACGGAAAAACGCTGAGCCCAGCTTGTCAGTACGGGCTAGCCTATGGACGATGCTTACAACAGTTTTTTAGTGTAACAGGTGGATGGCACGGAGACGAGGTCTTGTAATCGAGATGGGCGAAATAACCTTGAAAAACAACGTGGGACTGATGCTCGCCGGTCCACATTGAAGGGAGCTGAAGGTGAGGAAGAGAGAACTAGATTTTGTATAGTATGAGCTCACAATGAGTATGGAAAATGAGTTGGTAGCCCGATGGGGTAATGTGTGGGTGACGGAGAGTGAGACACACCAGGAGGCGGCTGACCAGCCCCTTGACCGTGAATTTTTATCTTCCTAAAAACAAAATGTATATAATATTGTGGACGTTTATTTAAGGCATATTTTGTATTTTATGTAAGAAGTATTTTGTAAACAGTAGCAGTGATGTTAGTGAGTAGTTAGAACATGCGCAGATGTGACCTCTTGCTGGTATAACGTACGATTATTAGGGTGCATAACTTAGAGTTGCGTGTCATGACTGTATTTCTGCGTTATTGCTGTTCAGTGTTGTAATGACCTTAGGTAACTTTACCGTACCTGGAAAATTACAGGTGAATGAATATATGAATGTTGTATATCAGGTTGCACCAACTGCTTGGTACGGTCCGAACATAAGGTTTGTCATGATTATATAACACGGTGTAAATGTTCTTATTGTGAAATACTAACTGCATTAACTCTGTCTACTAACTGCGTTAGACAGTTTATTAACACACACACACACACACACACACACACACACACACACACACACACACACACACACACACACACACACACACACACACACACACACACACACACACACACACACACACACACACACACACACACACACACACACACACACACACACACACACACACACACACACACACACACACACACACACACACACACACACACACACACACACACACACACACACACACACACACACACACACACACACACTTTTTATTTTGGCAGATGAAATGCTTTTTCTAGTTTATCTAGTTACTATTCATCATCGTGATCACCACCACGACCATCATAAACATCATCATCATCACCACCACCACCACAACAACCACCACCAGGAAAGGCTCACTCTCCATCCGCTGGATACGTCAGCGAACGGGGCTGGAGAGCCCTCTCCTCAAAGCTTAGCCGGTGTATTATGCAAAGACACGAACGCCCGTACAAAACACATCGTTGTCCAGCGGGGGCCTCGTGAAGACGCCGATTCGGTACTCAGACAAGCGAACATGGGGCAAGCCACTGCACTGGAGTCAGGTACAGGCTCCGACAGCGCAGGTTGCACAGACCCGAAACCTCGGGACGCGCTTCCCAACGCTGGACGCACGCTTTATTCCGATCATCAGCCCCTGATACCGCCGAAAGTCGGGAAACCCCGCGCCACGTAAGGCAGCGTGCGCCAGGGTCTCCGTCTCCATCGCGGAAGGAGATGAAGCCACCGGTAATCAGTGGTATAGGTCCATCTCACAACCACACTGGGAAAAGCCACAGAGGCCCACCTGGGGGGGTTCAGCCAGCCATGCGACGTTACGCACTGAACGGCCCTCTCCCACCAGAACGGGTCACCGCGTGCAGGCTTCACTTGTTACTAGGGTTCACCGTACTAGATCTTAGTTAGGACCAATGGGGCAGGGATGGTTTCTGAATATGGTTGCGTGCCATGGACGAGACAACCCTGGGTCCCGTTCGCCCCCCGGTGTCAATCGGCCCCAATCCAGCCGAAATACTGGTTCACCTCCGCGCCGCAATGAGAAGGCGGGTGTCAGGTGGGAGAAGATAGAGGTCGGATGCACCGGGAATGGCGTTATAGGCCCGTTCTGCACGTCCCCGGTGGTCGAAACCCCCAGGCCCCCCACCCTCGGGGAAGATTGGAAGATTCAAGCAAGATTTCGTGGTTTAAAAATAAATGAGATGCAAAAGAATGTATATGATTGTACAGGATCACAGGCTTGAAGGAACAGGTATAGCCAGTCAGTGACCACGTTTCTGAACTAATAAAAAAATATAGTACATTATAACAGTAAAACACGAAATGCTAAACCTTGTTGTGAAACCCGTAGCTTGTTTAACGAGACTGATAACTTTATTAACCAATGATTGCAGATATATGATTGACGTATCATGGTTCAATCGTTTGCGAACTGTTAGACGAGAACTGTTGATAAGAAGCGACGGCTAATGATCAAGAAGTATAGGCGTAACTAGTATCTTCCGTGTCCAGAGTTTGCACTCTGGGTTCCCACCTTGCTAGTCTCCAGAGAATAGAAAGGCAGACAATTTCTTTTTGTTTAATTTACAATACAGAGCGGTAAAATTTGGCGGATTTAGTTTTAGGTGCTTACTATAACATAGTATTACACGAAACCAAATCATAACAAGTGGCTCCAGCGTCAGTTACCGATGACGTGCAAACCGAACGGTGAACGAACGGAACACGTGACCTGACATTCTGGAAGTTACTTACAAAAATAGGGCCCCTACATAACGTTAAAGTAAGAGTGAATGTAGCGGAAGTGGTCGGTTGGTTTGCAACAACATAACGTGAGCCATCGGGCCAAAGCACGAGGCGGCCGCCCGTCATTTGCATGAATCATTGACTTATCGACAACTTTCTATTTTAAACGGCACTAAATAACGGTGTGTCGAAACACACACGCACCGATTCATACATACATGCGTAGGCTGCGTATATATCAATATATTACCCTGTGTATCACGTTTAGCTGTTTCACTTGAACGTAGTCCAACCGCAAAGCCGCTTTCGTTCTGAGCGAAGCCGTGCCACGTTTCCATTAATTTCAGATTCTATTCTACACGTTTTAAAGGCGCAATTTGTTGCCTAAGACACAGACTATATGTTTAGAAAATTGAAAAAGGAGTAGGAGAAATGGGGTCTAAACATAAACACTACTAAAACAGAATACCTGAAAATAGGAGACATGCAAGAAGAAGACCCAGATCTGCAAATCCATAGAATCGGAAAGTGTAGCGAATTCAAATATTTGGGAAGCATTATTTCAGAAGATGGAACAACAAAGAATGGCATCAAAAAAATAGGATACAACAGGAAAAAAGTCTATTCATTTGATAAACTCCTTACTTTGGTCGAACAAAATGAAACTTCAAACTAAACTTCAAATCTACACGACTATTGTGGAGCCCATTTTAACTTATGGCTGCGAATGATGGCAACTTTCAGATAAAGAGAAAAAGATGATAGAAACTGTGGAAATGGACTTCTTAAGAAGAGGATGTAATATTTATAAAATGCAACATGTTAAAAACGAAGATATAAGAAGGAAAACAGGGCGCATATATTTACAACAGCAGAAAGAATAGAATCCAGACAGTTGCTATGGTATGGTCACGTATTGAGGAAGGAGGAGAAGCGATGGCCAAAGAAAGCATTGATTTACACTCCACAAAACAGGAGAAGAAAAGGAAGACTGACAACACAATGGAGAACAGGAATTATGAAAAGCATGAGAGATCGAGCTGTTGAAGACGATGACTGGAAAGATAGGGAGAAATGGCGATCGAAATGCCGGATGCGGCATAGACTGCAGGATCCCCGCTAATAATAATAATTTGTTGCCTTTGATTTCTATCTTCGATTGTCGGCCTTGCTAGTGGTATAACTTGAAAGTGGGGGATCTCCCAAAGACCGCATCCACGAAGAAGCAATTAGGCAATTTACGTTGTTGTCGAGTAACAGTAGGATTAATTAACATTTTTGTTGAAATTACGACTGATAACAAATATATTGTAAAAATTAAGACGTATAAGACCATATTAAGGCCCAATTACAGAAGTGACGTCAATTCCTGAACGTTGACAGTTAAGGAAGAGACGTGGCTTAAGCAATGGGAAAGAAAGATAGTGCGAAGGATTTGTGGCGGCAGGAGGGATGGAGTCAGATGGAGAATACGTACAAACGAAGAGCTGGGAAGAATTTTCGGAGAACTAGACATTGTTACCGAGATAAAAATAAATAGAGTTAGATTGACAGGTCCTGTATGGGAGAAGAATAAGAGAGAGACCCCCGAAAGGATGGGTGGAAGATGTGGAAGAAGACTGGGTCCTGGGAGTGAGGCAGTGGCACAGACCAGCGCAGAACAGAGACGAATGGAGGCGAATGGTGTTGGAGGCCCCGTTACTGCAACGGCTGCAGCCCCGAGGATCATCATCAACAAAATACAGTGGAACTCGCGAATAACGAGTTCACTTATAATGAGAACTCGGATGTAACGAGCAAAAGTACAAGATTTGTTTGGTTTTGTATCTTAGTAATGATAATTATACTTGCCTTTAACGAGTAGGAACGCATTAGAGACTTGGTTATAACGAGCATTTTAACGCAGGCTTGTTCATGGGTTAAGGTTTAAAAAAGTTCGTTATAATATAGCATTTAATATTGGTTTAAATTCATTAACGCAATTTAGTGAAACTAATAATGTAAGCGATGAATTCGTGGAATATTTAAATAAGACGAATTCGTGGAATATTTAAATAAGATTAATTCGTGGAATATTTAAATAAATTATAAAATTGTTTTTATATCTAAACATACAAAATTACTAAACAAACAAAAATAGATGACTTTTTTAAGGCTAATTAAGTTCTGTGTGCGAAATATAATTTCGACGATTCCATTTAGAACGAAGAACAAAAAGACAAATAAATTGGACTGAATTTTCTTGTAATTTAAAAATAAATACTGCACGTGTGGCATGGAAGGTTTTGTGTTTTTTGCCAGATAGCCGGCTGATTTCGGTAAGTTTTTCCTACGTTACTTGTACTATATTTCGCGAATGCTCTGTACGCCAATATTCAGCAAAGAGTGTTAGGGTCAAACAATTTTTTAAATCTAAACTTCACTTTTAAGCGTATAATGTAAAACATGTAAAAATTTTATTGTTCATAGACTCCTCTATAGTAGACTTTTTGTTGTTGTTGTGTGTTCGATAATCACGGTATAAAAATTTAGGCTTGCGAGTCAACAACTCGGATGCAGCGAGCACCCGGTTTTAACGAGCACATTTGTCCGGTCCCTTGAATCTCGTTATAAGCAAGCTCCACTGTATATCGGATTCACAGTTTAGTTTTTAGTCCACATACACGTTGCCAGCGCCTCTCCTACCCACACATACTTACGTTTTATTTTTAAACACATTTACGATGGTGGATGTTTGCACATGGTTTCAGTTTGTTTATCATGTACATCAGAATCATCACTAAAATATGTAATAACGGTTCTGTAAATTTCCTTTTTTTTTCTTATGTCAGTGATTTTACTGCTTTGTGAATATAGAATCTTCCCCATGGAATTCACAACTTTTATTATTAGAACCAGCACGTTTAATTGCTTCTTTACTGGTATTCTGTTCATCATCAAAATCACCTACTTCATGGACAGTAAATTGTTTAGTAAGTAATAAGTGATTAGTAAGTTTATTTTTATACCAAATGTTTTTGTTTTATTGTCTCCGTGGCATGCGGATTACGTGCCGCAAATTTCAAGGAATTGGTGATTGACCAGATACTGAGGAAGCTGATGACTGTGATTTTACGAACTGAATATTTGTAACCTTTGGAAAAGATTCCATAAAGATTCCATTGTTGCTTGGGATATCGTTCGAACATATGATTTGTGGCTTCATTTTGCATTCTCAACGATTCCAATAATAGATTCTACCAGCTATCGTTGATGCCCCGTGGTATGTGTCCAACCACACTTTGGATTGCAACTTGTATGCAGCACAACAGTCAGATTGGAATTAAAATTTCCAATTAAAATTGCAACAAATTCACTCTTTGAGCGTGTAGGTTGAAATCAGATTTTGTATTCTGTTGGACCGTTGCAACTTGATTCCAGTAGTCATCTCTGTTAGATATAACAGTATTTTCTGTAAGTGGTTTAGTTGTAGATTTACGTTTTATATACAATCTGCCCTTTTACAGATTGTACAAAGCCTGGATAAGTATTGTTGTTGTATATTTTTGTTCGAGTGGTACAGATATACAATTTCGTTTGATACTACCTTTGGTTCAGCGTTACTAATTAAATTTCCTTTATCTACCTACTTAAAGTAAATAATGTATGTTTGTCTGGCAGTAGTTCTTAAACTTGTTGATTGGTGATGATGTAATCGTTTACTGTTGGTATGGGTATTACCTCTACCAGTTACTATTTTAATTGGCGGTTGATAAAAATATTTATCTGTGGTTTTCAACAATGAAATATTGACTCCAGTTAACTCAGCTTAGAGTCCACTGGTTCTATGAAAGGTTATTTTTCTTGCTGTTTTGGCACAATGACGTGTGGCATCTCCCATGGACCCAACATTCAATCCCATGTCAGTAGTTTCGGTTGGTATATCTATCGAAGGTTAGTGAAACAGTCAGAAAGTAGTTCATGGCACCTCAGAAACTTGAATGTCAGAATGTGGGGTACAGTTTTCTCTCAACAGTGGGTTTCTAATTTCCTCCAAATGTCTAAGGTATTCCCAACTACTTCTTGCCGACTCCTTTCATTCAGATCTCTTTGGATAGAGAAAACTCGTTTGTCGCCATTTGATTTATGACTTTGGAATTTTCTCACCGGAATTTATTACTCTACGATAAAAAAAGCACTTTGATAAGAAATGGTCACCACATCATCCACTTCTTCATAAGTAAATAAATGAATGTTTATTTTCATATCAATTTTTACTTCCATATTCCTTAAGGAATGGAAGTATGGTGATGGCAAAAAAAATCGTGTTCGAGATTATTGCAGATTCTGATTCTACTACACTCAAAACATGAAAAAAGTCGTTTTCCGAAAAGTGTCTGTGTGTCTGTCTGTCTGTGTGTCTGTGTGTCTGTGTGTCTGTCTGTAGATTTTTTTTCTATGGCAAACGATAACTGCCGTAAATTCAAACAGAATCAAATAATTTTTTGCATACAGCCCTGATTTGTAGAGGACTCGCGACCTATTGTTTTTGGTGAAGATCGGTTGAGGGAAAGGGGTAGTTTACCTGCAACGGTTTTTTTTTATCAAGGGAAATTTTTTTTTTTTGGCAAACGTTAACAGCCGCAAATTCAAACAGAATCAAATAATGTTTCGTATACAGCCCTGAATTGTAGAGTTCTCAAGATCTTTTGTTTTTGGTGAAGATCGGTTAAGGGAAAGGGGTAGTTTACCTGTAACGTTTTATGTTTTAACAAGGGTATTTCCTATGGCAAACGATAACAGCCGCAAATTCAAACAGAATCAAAAGATTATTTGCATAAAGCCCTAAATTGTAGAGTTCTCAAGACCTATTGTTTTTGGTGAAGATCGGTTAAGGGAAAGGGGTAGTTTACCTACAACGTTTTTTTAACAAGGGTATTTTCTATGGCAAACGATAACAGCCGCAAATTCAAACAGAATCAAATAATTGTCTGCACACAGCCCTGATTTGTAGAGTACTCAAGACCTATTGTTTTTGGTGAAGATCGGTTGAGGGGAAGGGGTAGTTTACCTGCAACATTTTTTATCAAGCGTATTTTCTATGGCAAACGATAACTGCCGCAAATTCAAACAGAATCAAATAATGTTTTGCATACAGCCCTGATTTGTAGAGTACTCGCGACCTATTGTTTTTGGTGAAGATCGGTTGAGGGGAAGGGGTAGTTTACCTGCAACGGTTTTTTTTATCAAGGGAAATTTTTTTTTTTGGCAAACGATAACAGCCGCAAATTCAAACAGAATCAAATAATGTTTCGCATACAGCCCTGAATTGTAGAGTTCTCAAGGTCTACTGATTTTGGTGAAGATCGGTTAAGCGAAAGGGGTAGTTTACCTACAATATTTTTTTAACAAGGGTATTTTCTATGGCAAACGATAACAGCCGTAAATTCAAACAGAATCAAATAATTTTCTGCATACAGCCCTGATTTGTAGAGTACTCAAGACCTGTTGTTTTTGGTGAAGATCGGTTGAGGGGAAGGGGTAGTTTACCTGCAACGTTTTTTATCAAGCGTATTTTCTATGGCAAACGATAACTGCCGCAAATTCAAACAGAATCAAATAATTTTTTGCATACGTCAGTGAATTGTAGAGGACTCAAGGCCTTTAGATTTTGGTGAAGATCAGTTAAGGGGAAGAGGTAGTTTACCTGCAACCTTTTACGTTTTAACAAGAGTAAAGTACTTGAAAATTCATTTAAACTTTTTCAAACAATGGTAATTGTTGAAAATAAAATAATTTTGTTGCCAGGCAATCTGAAAATTTCAGATTTTGTACCACAAAATCTGAAAAGATTATACGATAGTTTATGAAATGGTTAATAATACGTCAGTGGAAGGTGTAATGAGAAATTAGCAGAAATGGAAACCTGGGGAATGTTAACTGTTCTGTAGATACAATTTTGTCAGAATGTTTGGAAATGATCATCAACATTGAAGAAAAAGTAAGCATATTAAGAAACATATGTAAGTACTTATTATAAAAAAATAATGTTTGTTTTTTGATAAAGTCATTTTGATTATAAAATATAAATATTTACAACAAGAAAAGAATTTTCAGTTTTCAAAATTTAAATATATTTTTATAAAACAATGGGTTCTTCATTGAGGTGGGGACCATGTCACTCACTCCATCTCAAGCCTCCTCTCTCATTTTGCAGAAAAAGAGGACCCTGTCAAGGCTGATACTTTGACGACAGTGACAGGGCTTTCCACCAAATTCAGCAGAGTGACAGGTAGGCCCAACTCTGATTGGCTCCTCAGATTTCCCCAGCGTTAGTAGGTTCTATGAAAATATTTTATTTCAAAAATGATTTTAAATATAAATCTTAGATATGTTTTATAAATCTCATGTTTTATGTTTTAACATGGGTAATGTTTTACATGACGAACCATAACTGCCGTAAATTCAAACAGAATCAAATAATTTTTTACATATGTGCCTGAGCTATAGAGAACTCAAAGTCTGTTGATTGTGGTGAAGATCGGTTACGGGGAAAGGGCAGTTTACCTGAAACATTTTTTGTTGTAACATGAGTAAAGTACTTAATTTTGATAAAGTATCCTGATAAGATCTTAATAATCCACTGTAGAAACGTAGATGAAATATCTATAAATGAAGAGGCTAGTTGAACGGGCTGGGGGTAATTTTCTATAAATCAAAATTATAGTTGAAGGGGGAGGGGATAATATTTTTTATATGTGTACTACGTTATTGGCAAGAAAGAAGTATTTTTTTGTTAAAATTCTTTCCCTGGCTGTTTGGCTGAAAATGATTTTAAATATAAATCTTAGAATATGGAAGTCATGTATGGTTCTCCATACCGATATTTTTCTCTGCGGTTATGGATTTGTTTTGTTTTTTCTTTATATGTGTTCCCATTACATCTTGTATAATACGTTTGTCTTCCATTCTCTGGACGCATTCGTAACTACTGTTTCCTTCTTATTTCATCGTGTGTTACACAATAAATATCTAATTATATTATTTGATATGTTTATTAAATTTAGAATTTGTTGCATGTATATATAAATAAATAAAACATGTTTATTCGTTTAATTGTTTGAACATATTTTCTCACTTCCTCATACTTGGAAAGTTTGGAAAAGATTCCATAAAGATTTCATTGTTGCTTGGGATATCGTTCGAACCTATGATCTGCGGCTTCATTTTGCATTCTCAGCGATTCCAATAAAAGATTCTACCCGCTATCGCTGATGCCCCGTGGTATGTGTCCAACCACAAATTGTGCACAGACTTCTATATTCCGTACCTCCGTGAAGTCATCCATACAAGACTTTCCGACCATCGTAACCCGCTGATCATGCCACTTCTACAGTCTCCAATCGACATAAGATTGAGAAGACTTTAGCCATCGGATCTTTAAGGACCACGAGGTGACATCGCTGGTAACCTCTTCGCGCCTTCTATTTGTATATTTCTTTCTGATCATAACAATAACTAAAAAAACGTATTTTCTGATTGTTAACAAATAAATTAAAAAAACTGCATTCTAAATTACAGGCGTTTATTCTCACGGAATATTATGAGACATTTCTACTCCAGAGAAATTGTTGCGCCGAGTCGATTACCTGAGAAAGGCCAACTTTGTAGGAACGTTTCAGTACAATTCCTATACCGACGAATCCGAAATGGGAAGTTCATATGCATAAAGGTTAAGATATTAAATAGCTTGGGAATAAAAAACAAATTTTTGTAAAAATTTATTAGACTATTATGCTTGTTCTATTAATCGTTCGGGGAAACATTTTTTCCAAGTGTAGGGTTTTCTCATTTACTTTAAGCGGTTAAAACAGAAATTACTATAACTTTAAAATTCGTTTTTACTTCCATGTTCCATAAGGAAATGGAAGTATGGTGATGGTGAAAAAAATCGTGTTCCAGATAAGGGCTGATTCTGATTGTACTACCCTCAAAACATGAAAAAACAAATTTTTCGAAAAGAGTCTGTGTGTCTATCTATGCGTAGAATTTTTCAATGGCAAACGATAACTGCCGCAAATTCAAACAGAAACAAATAATTTTTTGCATACCTGCCTGAGTGGTAGAGGACTCAAGGCCTATTGATTTTGGTGAAGATCGGTTAAGGGGAAGGGGTAGTTTACGTGCAACGTTTTACTTTTAACAAGAGTAAAGTACTTGAAAATTCATTTAAACTTTTTCAAACAATGGTAATTGTTAAAAATAAAATAATTTTGTTGCCAGGCAATAAAATTATAATTTTTTCATTTTAATTTAAATCTTGCGTGAGTGAAAATATATCGTTCCTGGCAGGCAAGGATACCTCAATTATTATGTAATGTTTACGTTCTCAAAGTTTTATTATTGTGATTACCGTAATAAAATGGCAGGGAACACACACACACACACACACACACACACACACACACACACACACACACACACACACACACACACACACACACACACACACACACACACACACACACACACACACACACACACACACACACACACACACACACACACACACACACACACACACACACACACACACACACACACACACACACACACACACACACACACACACACACACACACACACACACACACACACACACACACACACACACACACACACACACACACACACACACACACACACACACACACACACACACACACACACACACACACACACACACACACACACACACACAATTCGCGTTATTTCTGGCCTCTCATGTTTATTTTCTTATGTTTGCACGCTTTTTAAACGGAAAGTGCCGAAACCCACATCAACACAACGCGCGCAAGCCGAAAAGGTGTCCAGCGTGGACAGCGATTTGCTTCCTGTGGATCGCTGGCCAGTGTAACTGCACGTCTTTACAGAGGAACGGTTCATAGACTTTTCGTCTTTAGGGAATTAACCCTCTGCAAGATGCTCAGGGTCCATGAGAGACTTCCGAGTGCTCCTTCTTTTCCGCGTGTTTGTTCTGTGAAACGTACACTGTAGATTCGCAGCTTTACTCTGAGCAACGATCCATAGGGAATGTTGACAATTTTTGTCCACAGTGTACTCTCATAAACACTAAAACCTACTCTGATATTTTTATTACGGACATCATAATATTAAAACTTTGGAAACTTGAGCACTACTTAATGGAGATCAAACATTAACTTTTACAAGCCATTAATTTTATTCATATGTTTGTATTGATGTTATAAATTTATTCGACCGAAAACTTAAAAAATTCAATAAAATATTAACAATCGATATCGTTCCATGTAAACAAAATATCGTAAACACGGATACGTAAACAAAATAATTTTTCGTTTTCAGAAATTCACAGATTACAAACGCTGGGCGGTATTCGCTTTCTTTAGCGTTGTTTAAATAAAAGATAATTTAATCAAATTAATTCTTTAATTTTAAAATATTAACAGCTATGTACAATTCTAATTTTTATTATCTTTCTCAGCATTTTTACCAAAACCATGCTGATATATTTAGTTTTGTTCTGATTGTACATATTAAAAATTATTTTATAATTAATTAAAACATGGAAATCGTGTATGGTTTTCCATACCGATTTTTTGTTGTTGTAATTCAGCATGTTGGCTTGACTCGTGCGAAGCAGCTGATATATCGTATGTAATTTAAGCACTGCTTGGATTTGTATGTGATACCCTTAGACCCTTCAGAAGATGCAATGTGACCTACGTTGTTTAGAATGATTTTCAATGTTTGGCCAGTACTGCTCTTTAGCCGCCCAACGTGTTACACAGATACCTACACTCTTTTGTAGGCTAAGCTGCCCTGAGTGCTTAAAAACAAAGCCGATTTCACGGTTCTGCCTGGAAACCGAAGTAATCTAGATTGGCCCGCTGTACCCTTTGATCCCCCCGCTCCGTAGTAGTAGCAGTATCGATACTACGTCGCATCAATGTTTAAACAACGCAGTTAAGTGTTTGGCACCAAACTGAACAACAATGCATATTGTATGTGGAACAAACGTAAGTTATCGCACGTGGCCGCATATTTTCTATGCTTTTTGCCCTATAATGCGAAGCTATTACACAGATGTGCCGCATACGATGCGGTATAATCAGTTGGACACGAAATTGCTACATTAAACTGACTTGTACTTGACCTGAGAGGTCAATTGGAAACTCTGCACGGACGAATTTGAAATTATAAACACCTGGTTGGTAGGTAACTGGTGGCGGCAGCCATTAATACGCGCGCGCGCCCTCACACAGAGTCACCAAATCTGAAAGAAGTACGGCTAGTTTCGTCAGAAGGCCGTACCTCTGTTATATGCATGGCATAGAACATTCTACTGTTTCACTTCAATACTTTACGAAAGCAAAAGTAGGACTATATGTTATTCACGATAGAGTGTACAAGTAGTCGTCTTTCTGGAAGCGTCTTACGAAAGTATTGTTATGACGGTCTAACTGATCGTCGTATGGCACAGTGGAAAACAAAATACAAGACACCAATTACCTCACTAATCATCTGCTTTAATTATCACAATTAAACAGTTTGTAATCAACAAAATAGTCTCTTACAATAAATGAAATAAAAAAAATTGTTCACATGCAATAAAATGTCAACTAATATAAAACACAATTGTATTACAATTGTCTCGCACGATTATAAAACACATAGTGATTCGTGTTGTAGTGAAGATGGAGATCACTGAGACCATCAAGGGGAAGGCTTTGTTGATCTACAATAGACATCAGTATATTGTTGACTATAGCAATAAAGAAGATGTGACTTATTGGCGATGTGTTGATTATAAGACACACTGTCGTAGGCGAAGCAACTCGTGTTTGTATTCCGGACGAAGCGGCAACTGAAGTGAGAAAAAGTGTTGTTAATCCAAAGAAGCGTACAAGGGAAACAGATAATACGATTTCAAACATTTACGCCGAAGAAGTAGGCCCGCTCTTTAATCGAGGATATGACCTTGTGACTTCACTACCATCACACAGAAGTGCCAAACAATCATTACATCGCATTCGAAGAAAAAGTGTGGGGCCTACAAAGGACCCAGTCGACTATGAAGGAATACGATTAGAGGAAAATGATCTACTTATGAATTACGGTAAAAATTTTCTAGTTGAAGAAGACAACAGAGGGCCTAAAGACAGAATATTGGTGTTTGCTAGAAAAAGGAAAATCTGCATTGACAAGTTGTTCTTCAGTCTTCGTCGACGGAACCCTCAAGAGTTCAAAGCAAACAGTTTGGGCAGTTATTTATCACCCACGCCGATCTGAGAAGTTCTTGGAAAGAAACCAACACTATTCCAGCAGTCTACGCTTTGTTGCCAAATAAGAAACGAGAAACATGTGATCGTTTTTTCAAAACAGTGAAAAACAACGTACCTGGATGGTATCCTATGACACTTTGAACTTTGAAATGGCAATCATCCAATCAGCTAAAACTCTGTTTCCTGAAGCTGAAAATTTTGGTCGTAACTACCATTTTAACCAATGTTTATGGAGAAGAGTAAAAGATTGTGGCCTTCCTCCTTCGTACAAAGAAAATGAAGAGATTCGACTTCATATTCGAATGTGGCCCTCGCGCATGTTCCGCTAGAACTGATTGATGATGCTTGGCTAGGTATCCAGGAAAGCACAGCTGAAGACGAGAAACTGCGGGTGTTCTATGACTACGTCGTCGATCAGTGGCTTCAGAATGAAAGACGATACGTTTTGAACAGTTTTAAGATACTAATGTTAGTTCCGGGCAAGTGTCACAGTCTTACTTCTGACTCACCAAATACCATTATGTGGAAGGAAGGGCTCCGGGCAAATGTCACTCCGTGCAAGTGTCACTCCGGGCAAGTCTTCCAACCCCCTAATAAGCACTTGAACGCACAGAGTAATCGCCCGCAAATAACTCGCAACTCAAAACTGACCGAGAGTCGCAGAGTACTTGTATTTATATACCCCGCCGATATACCAGAATATTCCATACTGAACGTCAAGAATGCTACTAGACAACACAAGAACATAATTGGTTGCGGCCTTGCACACAGTAGGCACAGACCGGTGAGTCCGGAACAATCTCGCAACGCATGTTGAGTATCACGTACGCACACAACATTGCAACCAGATTCCACACTGGATCGTTCGAGAAACACGTAGATTGTTCTGTAATGTCGTAACAGTATTTCTGTACACAGCCTAGCGTCCTTCCAGCAGCACGTAACTCCCTCATGAAAAATTTAGGAACTGTCATTCCGATAGACACATCTTTCTGGGAGTACGTAACGAGTCAAAGCTGAATGGTTTCAGTGCTAGAAATAACCGCTTCTTTGTTGAAGTCGCTACTATTACCGGGCCGTTAGACCGTGGTTCACAGTTGTCGGTGACAAACGTTTCGGCCCCACCATCGGAGGCCAACATCAGTATCTGAAACGATTGGCACGGAATTGGCTAACACCGTGTCAATCATTTTCAAACACTGATGATGGCATCCGATGGTGGGGCCGAAACGTTTGTCAACAACGATTGTGGACCACGATCTAACAGCCCGGTTATAGTAGCGACTTCAACAATGTGGGACCGAAACGTTTGTCAACAACGATTGTGGACCACGATCTAACAGCCCGGTTATAGTAGCGACTTCAACAATGTGGGACCGAAACGTTTGTCAACAACGATTGTGGACCACGATCTAACAGCCCGGTTATAGTAGCGACTTCAACAATGTGGGACCGAAACGTTTGTCAACAACGATTGTGGACCACGATCTAACAGCCCGGTTATAGTAGCGACTTCAACAATGTGGGACCGAAACGTTTGTCAACAACGATTGTGGACCACGATCTAACAGCTAGGTTATAGTAGCGACTTCAACAATGTGGGACCGAAACGTTTGTCAACAACGACTGTGGACCGCGGTCTAACAGCCCGGTAATAGTAGCGACTTCAACAATGTGGGATCGAAACGTTTGTCAACAACGATTGTGGACCACGATCTAACAGCCCGGTTATAGTAGCGACTTCGACAATGTGGGACCGAAACGTTTGTCAACAACGATTGTGGACCACGATCTAACAGCCCGGTTATAGTAACGACTTCTACAATGTGGGACCGAAACGTTTGTCAACAACGACTGTGGACCGCGGTCTAACAGCCCGGTTGTAGTAGCGACTTCAACAATGTGGGACCGAAACGTTTGTCAACAACGATTGTGGACCACGATCTAACAGCCCGGTTATAGTAGCGACTTCAACAATGTGGGACCGAAACGTTTGTCAACAACGACTGTGGACCGCGGTCTAACAGCCCGGTAATAGTAGCGACTTCAACAATGTGGGACCGAAACGTTTGTCAACAACGACTGTGGACCACAGTCTAACAGCCCGGTAATAGTAGCGACTTCAACAATGTTGATGCCGCCCGTGAAAACTTATGAACTTGCAACCGCGTCTTTGCTTTAACTATTTTAAAACTATTTATTATACAAAATAATAATTCTTTTCTATCATAATCACTATAATAATGCATACAACGTCGTGTGTTCCTAGTGACAGGAGCAACAAAATATATCGTTACCCCCCCAGTGGCGGATTTATGAATAGGCAAAGTAAGCAACTGCCTACGGGCGGAAAATTTTGGAAAGGTAAAATTTGACGGCCGTTATGTTGTTTTTATACCTAAGAGATGTTTCAAATGCCGCTCCATTTCGTCCCAATACGATAAGAAACTTTTAAAAATATTATTGTTTAGTAACTAGGCTTATTACTTAAAGAGAATAGTTTGTCATTTACTTCTGATATGTATATGAAGTAGCCTACATCATGTTTTGATAATTACATTTACATGCATTATCTACGTAATACTTGCAGTATATTAATTAATTATTTAACTATTAATTCGTTTACATTCAAAGACTTAAGGTTAAATTATTTCAAAGTCTATTATTACAACTACTTTTATTTTTTTAATTCTGTACCAACTTGCACACAAAATTGTATTAAATTATTATTTTTTAACTTCAGTTAACGTGTTTTGGAATAAACACGGCTACAGTAATTTAATGTGTTATTGTATTCTTCCTAGTACGTTATGTAAATTGTTCTATAAAAGTGTATTAAGAAAAATTGAGAAGAGAACATGTGATAAAGAACAAATTTAGGGTAACTGAAAATCTGAAGGATTGAATTAAACCCGTAAACGCACCCCCAACCCCAACATAGATTTGTGAGAGGGCGGAAAATTTATACTGCCTACGGGCGGTAAAATGGTAAATCCGCCCCTGGTTACCCCGATAATTACCCTTTCTTATCACGGTCGCCATTACTGAATGGACAGTCGTAACGACTTTAAACTTGTGTGCTCATTTAACTAATTCAACGCTCCTCGCTCATTCCAATGGAATTACTTATTATAATAAATAAACGGATGTTATTTACGTATTACGTGTTATCCACGTTCCCGCTAGTAGAACGTTAACATCTTTTATAACCTGTCAAATGTCGTCCTCAAACAGTGACGTTACGTCCTGCCTGCAGTGCCCTGTACTGTACGCACACCAGTTTTGCTGCTGAGACGCCTGAGGAGCGGGGGTCTACTGAATAATAGTGTGTGCTTGTGTTGGTGGGGTATTACTGGTTCTGAAAACATTGTTCAGACGTATTTAGTTGTAATTTTGTGTGCGTATTAGATTGAACGTTCGTACGTTATACGTAAGTGTAATTTATTGAATATTTTGTTAAAGTGTGTTTTCTTATTTGCTACAGGAAATACCGTGTGAGAGACAGTCACGCCACACCGAAACTGTGTAAACGTATTTTAAATGTGTAGTATTACAGTGACGCTTGCAGTGGAATGGCATACGTCACCACATTCCTTGTTCGGCAGCAAAGGTGAACTAGTGAAATAGTACGTTCTATCATTAAAATTAAATGAAACGTAGGCCTAACAGAAAACAAATTCACTACTGTTTCTATTTGTACAGGGTCTGTTTAAAGAGTAAAGAGTTCAAAGAGTTTAAGAAAAATATCTAGTTTAGTACAATGAGACCTTAGTCTCCATAGGATTTCACACACTTATCCCAGGTCTCTTGCACTTCTCGGAATAGTCTGCAACGTCCTTTTTGGAATTGCCTACAGAGTTGTCTCATAGAATTCTCCCAAATCTCATCCACCGTCTGAAGTCTCCTCCTTGTCAGAACCACAGAGTAGCTGAGCAACCGTGTAATGCTATATTTCGCTAAGAAATCCTGTACCAGGCACGAAGAATGTACAGGAGCATTCCTGTATCACTACTTGCCCACAGCTATATCCGTTTTGTCCTAAATGCATTCCTCAGACTGCGAACAATTTTTATGTAGCACTTCTTAGTTATTGTCCGACTTGGGAGAGCATGCTCATAATGGGCTACACCTTCATCGTTGAAAAATAAACAGTTACCATGGCCTTGACGCTTCCAGAACGTGGATCGCTGACTACGGATAAGAATGGGCGGTAATTTTGAAAGAGTGGATACTACAATGTATCCCTAAAGAGGCTCTTTCATCATTTGAGTGGTTTCTGTGGATAAAAGTGTCCAAGCTGATGACGCAAAAGTTGATGTAGATTCATTGATGTACTTACTCAACGATTGTGAATGCGACTGTACTCAACGATTGTGAATGCGACTGTCCTACAAAACAGCATTTTACTTAACAGAGTTTCACTGCTGAATTAAAGGTGTGACGGAAGTTTGACTATTTATTTGTGGACTGTAAGGTGTTCTGCGATAGGCTATGCGGTTTTGTAAAGGCTATGTGATGTGTTATCGAGATATTCAAAATGATTGGATACTTTCTAAACATACCTAGTATATTTATTTTTATTCTGTCTTTATGAGTCTTATGATGTGGTTTTCACTACACCGTTACTTGCTTTGTGTACGAATAATATGTATATAATCATAGATAGTTCACCGGAAAATCAATTCTGACGAGTCACGGTTTGTAACGGGAGAGTTGGTAACTGTTCAAAACCAACTTTTATCGATGGATCATCTTCGAGCTTTACCGCCTGGTCAATGTAAAAAGAACTAAGAGTGTTGTGCTATGTAGTGAATGTTGAAAACTCGTTTACTAGACACTTTGATATGTATAGGCCTAGTAGAAAAATGATTTAGCGGCCAAGCTTTAGACTGTAGGAGAAGAAAAAAGGAAGAAATAGAAGAGGAGATTTAGAAAGAAAAAGAGTATAATAATACAAATAATAATAATCATGTATGGTGAACTTCGTGTATACTCGTGATAGAGGTAATCTCGTGATACTTTTTGTGAAGCTTGTCACGGGTTAACCAATGCTTCCACAAATGCCTAGTTTCTACAGTTGAGCGCAGCGCATCTTAGTGTTCTGTTTGAGAAACTGTAGGCGCCAGTGCGACACGTGTTTATTGTTTTGCAACGTTTTGAAGTGAAAGGTAAGGAATCTTTCTTATCTGTCTGTTTAATAAGGATTTTCTTATTTAATAAGGATATGTGTGTATCTGTTAATAGGACGTACATTTTGATTTTACAGTAATTGTAATTCACTATATTAAGTATCAAATTTAGTCTTAAATTGTTGGTTAATACATACTGAATACAATGGTACATATTTTGATAGGTATTGGACGGCGTATATGTTGTAGGACCTTATCTCTGGATCGTAGTTTCTTAAATGTTTTGTGTTGTTTTCCAAGTAAAGACGCTTCCTAGTAGTGTACAAATTTATTTAATTTTTGACATTTACTTTTGAAAAAGATTTCCATTAAATATAAATCTTCTAAATTATTTTCTACTAAAATTTTCGAGAGCTTTTATTTCCTGGCTTGGATTTCTCCTTTCGATTTTAATATTAATGGCGTTTTTAATTTTCATGTTTTTTGACCGTATAATTTTAGCTTTATTTTATTTATGATTTCATTTATTTTTTTAGATGTCACGAGTATGCTTGACGTATCACGAGATTACCTCAATCTAGGTAAAGTCGTGATATCACGAGTATAGTGGAGTGTTGTCACGAGATTACGTCGAATACCACGAGATTACCAAGCAAGAACATTGTTTCGAAATTGAATTAAAATAAATATAATATGTTGTTTTATCAAAACAATTTTAGTATGATAAAGTTCTTAGAAACCATTCTTTCCAAAGATTAAAACAGAAAAAAAGAATTCAAAATTTTTGGTTGGCACAATTGGTATTTTATATACTATATCACGGGTTTACCCAAGTTTACCATACTATTAGATAGTAATCAGAAGATTAAGAAGGAATGAGAAATGTGATATAAAAGGAAAAATAAGAAAAGAAGATGAAGTTATGCTTTTTTGTAGTTCTATCGTAATGAATTTTAAATATTTTGTTTATTCAATTTAGCGTATATCGGATTCCTTGAGAGTAGAACCAGAAATAGTATTTCACAGCTGCCTATGTATACCTGAGTAAGTATTTCATGTATAAAGTATATTAACGTTTGGTAAACCTGGAGGACGCAAAACTACAGATTAGAAATGACAACAATCATTCGTATTTAGAATGTATCTAAATTGTCTTTTCTAATTACTAGTTTTGTGTTGTGTAATTGTTTGATGTTTGGTGTTTAAAACGCATCTCTTTTTGTGTTTGTTAAAGAAAGCGTATGTTTCCATTTCACGAGCTTGAACGTTGAGCGTTACCATTAGTTTTCTCTTTGCAAACACAATGTATCTCAATTCAAATTGTATTAGGAACTGGAACAGTGTACGTATAATCTTGGTGTTCATTTTTTAAATTTTATTTTATATGCTGTTTGTGTTATGTTTCAAAGAAGATGAGGCAGTAATTGGTATAACAATAATTTCCACGTCTTCTGCTTGAATAGTATTTTACTTCTTTCCTATGTATGTATTGATTTCAATCCCCACTTCGATCTTTCCGTCGCTTATTAGGTCTCCCCCAAAGTTCTTCTA
This sequence comes from Magicicada septendecula, assembly GCA_034769895.1. NCBI lineage: Eukaryota > Metazoa > Arthropoda > Insecta > Hemiptera > Cicadidae > Magicicada > Magicicada septendecula. The sequence continues at coordinate 178,318,016 of CM068372.1, forward strand.
TACAATTTTTTTGTCCAATGATTGAAATATCTCCTGGGAGTCTTTGTAGATTCATTTTTCTCGCAAGAAGCTTCCTACATTGAGTTTCTCTCGTATTTCGGCGTTCCTTTTTTATAACTATTTAATAGTTATAATTAATTCTGCGTTCGGAGAATTATTTTTATAATAGAATAGACTTTTTATGCTAGCAGGGCGTTCTGTTCGCTCAAATCCTGCACAGAGCCCAAGCTAGGAGAGATAAAAATTGTCGTAGAAACTGAAGACTTTAATGAAGAAATGAAATTGTGATTATAGAGGGTAAACAATATCGATTACATGGAGACTTTAATGCACGGTTTATTCTTTGCATGGAGATTTTAATGCTAGGGAAGGCATCACTGCGTTTATTTTGGTAAGTATTGTCCTAATCTGCAAGAGACGAAACGATGGTTTGCATCATTTCGTGTATGAAATCGATTGTTTCTAATTTTATGCTATATTATTTTTCTTAACGGAACAGTATAATGTGGTACAGTGGAGACGGAACAGACCTAAAGCGCTGAAGTGAAGAAGCCAAGTATAGCCTACTTTGTAAATAGTTTGAAAGAGATGTCATGTATACCTAGATATTGGCAGTTTATTTACGGAACGTGCACTTTAGTGATTATAAAACGTCAGGTTTATTCATTCTGTTCATTACTCCTCAACAATTTCCTGTACTGTTATGACAATGCATTTTTGTTTTCACTTAGCTTTACAATTTTTTGCTTCCTACACAAGACGTGCTTATTTGTAGTTTGTCAGCCGTTTAAAATATGACACACACACACACACACACACACACACACACACACACACACACACACACACACACACACACACACACACACACACACACACACACACACACACACACACACACACACACACACACACACACACACACACACACACACACACACACAGATTATATAATATATATAGACCTATATATACTATGTGTGTCTTTGTGTATGTATTGAAAGTAATAAAGGGTATATAAAGGGTGTGTATTGTATATAAAGGGTCACCTATAGGGAGGGCTACTCGACATCACCGACTCTTCAGAATTCTCCTAGAGCATACATTGAGAGAAAATGTAAAGGAATAGGAATGACATTAACAACAGACACCCGTATTTATACTCTTAGGCTTATGGATGATCAATTGGTCATTGTGCAGGACGAGGAAGATCTCAGTTTCATGTTAAGAGAATTACAAGAAAAGTGTATAAAGATTGGACCGGAAAAAAATGTTTGATAAAAGGCCAACATTAGGAGAGGAGGTACATAATACGGAAGGGGCCGATAGACGAAAAGTTAAAGGCACAAGGAAATTGAAGTATTTGGGACTTGTGTAACGAAACACGGAAGAAGAGAGAAGAGATAAACTACGGATTGCAACAAACAAGAAAGTGCATTAGACACGACAGACTTATTATATTATCTACTCTGGGATAGACTTATTATAAGACATACCAAAGAAAAGACATTCAGCACCATGACGCGAGTATACTGACGTAAGGAGCGAAAACTGGGTAATAAACAAAAAAATTTTAAATAACAGCAACAGAAATGTGCTACTGAAGGAAACGGGCTCTCAAGAACGGGCAGGGTAACTAATGTGAAATAAGGAGAATAAAGATGAGAAGATGTGCTCAGTTATACTGAAGAGAAAAGGTTATATTACTGTGTTGCGGGAACATAAGAAGAGCTAGAGATTGTTGCTTGGTTACAAACTAGAGTCCTCTGGAAACAAGAAGAAGAAGACGGAGATCTCTACGGTCCTGGAGAGGTGAAGTTAATGAGGTGATGGAAGGGAAGGAAGGCAGCGACAGCTGTTAAGATCCTATGTGCGTATATAGATGATATCTACATAAAAATAACATAATATCTAACATAATATCAATGGGTTCTATAAAACTGCTTTGATTTAAGTCTCAACTTTAAGTCACATTCTATTTAAATGTTATTCTTGTATTTTCACAGTACCCTTAAAAAGACTTTTTGAAACATTAACAAAGTTTGGCCTGAGTAAAATTTATGTTGGCGCTGTGTGGAACATATATAAGGACTGAAAGAGTTTGGTGAGAGTGGGAAATGCCCTGTCAGAATTGTTTCCTACCACAAAAGAGCTTAAACAAGGGTGGAGCTTGTCACCTACCCTGTTTAAAATATATATCCAAGAAGCCATCAGTAACCGGAGAAGAAAAACATCAGGAATGGGAATTCGAATGGGTGAGCATCAAACAACTCTCCTATTTGCCGACGATCAGGTAATTATAGCGTGTGACGAGGACGACACAGAGTATATGTTTAGAAAATTGAAAGAGGAATACGAGAAATGGGGTCTAAACATAAACACTACTAAAACAGAATATCTGAAAATAGGAGACATGCAAGAAGAAGACCCAGATCTGCAAATCCATAGAATCGGAAAGTGTAGCGAATTCAAATATTTGGGAAGCATTATTTCAGAAGATGAAACAAAAAAAAATGACATCAAAATTAGGATACAACAGGGAAAAAAGGCTATTCGTATGCTAAACTCGTTACGTTGGTCGAACAAAATGAAACTTCAAACTAAACTTCAAATCTACACAATTATTAGCCCATTTTAACTTATGGCTGCAAATGCTGGCAACTTTTAGATAAGGAGTAAAAGATGATAGAAACTGTGAAAATGGACTTCTTAAGAAGAGCGTGCAATATTTCTAGAATGCAACATGTTAGAAACAAAGATATAAGAAGGAAAACCGGGAGCGTATTTACAGCAGAAGAAAGAATAGAATCCAGACAGTTGGTATGGTATGGTCACGTATTGAGGATGGAGGAGGAGCGATGGCATTGACTTACAAAGCACAATACAGGAGAAGAAAAGGAAGACTGATAACACAATGGAGAACAGGAATTAGGGAAAGCACGAGAGATCGAGCTATTGAAGATGATGACTGGAAGAATAGGGAGAAATGGTGATCGAAATGCAGCATAGACTGTAGGACCCCAGCTAAAAAAAGGAATCGAGTATCATGAGAGATAGAAGTACGTTTGCTAAAACAAGTAATTAAAATATTATAAAATTATGAAGATTTGTGGTAAGTAAAGGTATTCTTGCGTACAAAATACCTATACACAAAATAAAGGTATATTTATAAAAATTAAATATACAAATAAAACTTCATATGTTTATACAAAATAAAACTGAACATTTTGCTATGAAAAAATATCGGTATGGAGAACCATACATGACTTCCATATTCTAAGATTTATATTTAAAATCATTTTCAGCCAAACAACCAGGCTGTGTCTTACCTGCCTTTTTATTGCTGTATTAAATGAAAAATATTATATTACATTAAAATGAAAAAATTATAATTTTATTGCCTGGCAACAAAATTATTTTATTTTTAACAATTACCATTGTTTCAAAAAGTTTAAATAAATTTTCAAGTACTTTACTCTTGTTAAAACGTAAAAGGTTGCAGGTAAACTACCCCTTCCCCTTAACCGATCTCCACCAAAATCGAAAGTCATTGAGACCTCTACAATTCAGGGACGTATGCAAAAAATTATTTCATTCTGTTTGAATTTGCGGCTGTTATCGTTTGCCATAGAAAATACGCTTGATAAAAAAACGTTGCAGGTAAACTACCCCTTCCCCTTAACCGATATTCACCAAAAACAATAGGTCTTGAGTACTCTACAAATCAGGGCTGTATGCAAAACATTATTTGATTCTGTTTGAATTTGCGGCTGTTATCGTTTGCCATAGAAAATACCCTTGTTAAAAAAACGTTGCAGGTAAACTACCCCTTTCCCTCAACCGATCTTCACCAAAAACAATAGGTCTTGAGAAATCTACAATTCAGGGCTGTATGCGAAACATTATTTGATTCTGTTTGAATTTGCGGCTGTTATCGTTTGCCAAAAATAAAAAATTTCCCTTGATAAAAAAAACCGTTGCAGGTAAACTACCCCTTCCCCTCAACCGATCTTCACCAAAAACAATAGGTCGCGAGTACTCTACAAATCAGGGCTGTATGCAAAAAATTATTTGATTCTGTTTGAATTTGCGGCAGTTGTCGTTTGCCATAGAAAATACGCATGATAAAATTAACCGATCTTCACCAAAAACAATAGGTCTTGAGTACTCTACAAATCAGGGCTGTATGCAAAACATTATTTGATTCTGTTTGAATTTGCGGCTGTTATCGTTTGCCATAGAAAATAAAACGTAAAAGGTTGCAGGTAAACTACCCCTTCCCCTTAACCGATCTTCACCAAAAACAATAGGTCTTGAGTACTCTACAAATCAGGACTGTATGCAAAACATTATTTGATTCTGTTTGAATTTGCGGCTGTTATCGTTTGCCATATAAAATACCCTTGTTAAAAAAACGTTGCAGGTAAACTACCCCTTTCCCTCAACCGATCTTCACCAAAAACAATAGGTCTTGAGAAATCTACAATTCAGGGCTGTATGCGAAACATTATTTGATTCTGTTTGAATTTGCGGCTGTTATCGTTTGCCAAAAAAAAAAAAAATTTCCCTTGATAAAAAAAACCGTTGCAGGTAAACTACCCCTTCCCCTCAACCGATCTTCACCAAAAACAATAGGTCGCGAGTACTCTACAAATCAGGGCTGTATGCAAAAAATTATTTGATTCTGTTTGAATTTGCGGCAGTTGTCGTTTGCCATAAAAAATACGCATGATAAAAAACGTTGCTGGTAAACTACCCCTTCCCCTCAACCGATCTTCACCAAAAACAATAGGTCTTGAGTACTCTACAAATCAGGGCTGTATGCAGAAAATTATTTGATTCTGTTTGAATTTGCGGCTGTTATCGTTTGCCATAGAAAATACCCTTGTTAAAAAAACGTTGTAGGTAAACTACCCCTTTCCCTTAACCGATCTTCACCAAAAACAAAAGGTATTGAGAACTCTACAATTTAGGGCTGTATGCAAATAATCTTTTCATTCTGTTTGAATTTGCGGCTGTTATCGTTTGCCATAGGAAATACCCTTGTTAAAACATAAAACGTTACAGGTAAACTACCCCTTTCCCTTAACCGATCTTCACCAAAAACAATAGGTCTTGAGAACTCTACAATTCAGGGCTGTATGCGAAACATTATTTGATTCTGTTTGAATTTGCGGCTGTTATCGTTTGCCAAACAAACAAAATTTCCCTTGCTAAAAAAAAACCGTTGCAGGTAAACTACCCCTTTCCCTCAACCGATCTTCACCAAAAACAATAGGTCGCGAGAACTCTGCAAAACCGGGCTGTATGCAAAAAATTATTTGATTCTGTTTGAATTTGCGGCAGTTATCGTTTGCCATAGAAAAAAAATCTACAGACAGACAGACAGACAGACAGACAGACACACAGACACACAGACACACAGACACACAGACAGACACACAGACACTTTTCGGAAAACGACTTTTTTTCATGTTTTGAGTGTAGTAGAATCAGAATCTGCAATAATCTCGAACACGATTTTTTTTGCCATCACCATACTTCCATTCCTTAAGGAATATGGAAGTAATAAGTCACAAGTCAGTGAATTCTTGTGCCCTGATGTCATACAGTTTCGCGCTTTACAAATTTTCCTTTTGAGTACCAGGCACTTTACTTTCTAACAACTTCAAAAGAAAAGCTTTTCGTCGAAAAAATAAAAAAATGATAGTCGAGAGAGTCGACAGTTCTTTCGTTCTAACATCAATTGAAAATATTTGTTTTATGTTTCATGCAGCATGTTTTAGACATTGGGACCAAGCGTTTCCCGAGTGTCACTAGTAGGTAGCGACCTACACTTCGAGAACCAGTAAAACACACTATTCCTATTTTGCTTTGTCATATTTATTTGAACAGAAGAAAAAGGTGAAGACAGTGGTTTCAGCTAGAGATAATCATGTTCTATAAATAAAAAAATGAAAGTATACTGTTTATGTTTACTGTATACCGGTGGCTGTCGGTAATTACAGCATGTTGTGTATGGGATGACGCATTTATCACGTCTGATTGACGCGCAAACCTTTAATGGTTGTCTCACGTTGTTTACGCCCCGTAACTAGGGCACTTGTACTTACGTAAGCAGAATTCGATTTGGACCCGTTTCTTAAAAAAATTTATGCACAAACCATATTGTTGTTGTCGAATGACATCAACGGGTAACCTCGACTTGTTTTTGTGCTCTTTATGGTGACTAATTTTCGGTTTAGACGTTTATTATTAGTGCCAGCCCAGACTGTGTTGTTCAGTTTATATAAAAAGAAGACGTAATCATGGTCGTTTGTTTACATGGTTGGTCGAGAACAGATTTTTCAGGCTATTTCTCATTTACTTTTCTATAATGCATATTGAAAATAATATTCTTGAATTTCGTTGCCCATGACGTGTCCGTTACTTATCTAAATATCACTATTACTTTAACAACTCGGAACACTAGGTTTTTTATAAGTAAAAGCAAAAAGTTAAGGCTGTAAGGTAAAACCTTTTGCTTTTACTTATAAAAAACCTAGTGTTCCGAGTCGTTAAAGTAATAGTGATATTTAGAAAATAATATATTGTTTATCGTAACTAGTATATAAATTAACAAGCACACACACACACACACACACACACACACACACACACACACACACACACACACACACACACACACACACACACACACACACACACACACACACACACACACACACACACACACACACACACACACACACACACACACACACACACACACACACACACACACACACACACACACACACACACACACACACACACACACACACAGAGAGAAAATAATGCATACATAAAAACTGAACAGATTTAAAATACTATACTTTAAACAAATCATCTTTGAACATTTACCTTTGTATTTAAATGAAGACAATAAAACTGAAACTTGATTGCCTCAGAAGTTGACAAAATGAGTTACTGAGTTGTCTTAGTATGGTAACCTGAGATTTAAAGTGATTTCTAATGGGATGAGATTAATTACCTCAACGTACTAATTATCAACGTAGACCGTGTATATTTGTGGCCTTTATTATTTGTACGGTTAGGGTTTCTCCCACTCAGACGTTTACATGTTTACAGAGTCCTAAGAATAATTTTTGTAAGAAGTTCTGGTGACAAAGAACAAGTTTTTTTTTTTGAAAAACTAACAGTTAATATGCGTAAGTCTAAATTAACGTGCGGTCAACTAACAAGTGAACTCCGAATTTTTAATAAGCCATTAAATTACGCTGTAGGTAAGCGGAGAAATTGTCCAAGAACTTTAAAGAATTTTGTTTTCTGAGGAAAGTTGGATCTCGTTTTAGAGCCAGATTATACGTAATTAAAACTTAATATATTTTTGCTAAATATCAAAAATTGATTATTGGAAATTGATTATTTTTATTGAATGTTGAAGCTGTAAAATTTTGTACACAGTTATTATTGTAATCTTCAAAATTTAAAAGTAACCATTTATCGACAATTTAAAAGTTACCATCACGCAATCACCAAATAGTTTATGGCAGGCGTTCCACACTTTATTCTGAACTCGTAGGAGTGACCCACGTGGGCGATGGACTCCTCACATTTATGGCTTCCCCTCTCTATTTTTGGGGGTTTCGTAGGGGAAAATGTGGACACGCCTGCCAAGTTTTACGAAAATCGTTTGATGCGTTCAGCCTATAAGGAACGTATTTTTGCACCATGAATCCAAGATTTTGTCTTCTAAGGTTCTTTTTTAATTCCAAGCGTTAGGAACGTCGTATTATAAGTAATATTGTAAACATATTATAAGTTTATTTAACAAATTTAATATGTCAAGTATATTGTTTGTATTATAATAGTACGAGACTATAAAGTACATGTGTGCAGTAAGTATGGCAACAAATTTATTTTTAAGAAAAAGATATTTCATACTCTGTGACTTCAATTTCATTATACTTTAAAAACAGACACTCAACATATCCCGATTGTCGTTCCCAGTTTTGTATAGGGAACATTTTTTATAAATCGCCTTGTTGTATTTTCATAGAAAATATATAAAGGTTGTATCAAATATACAAAATTAATAACTATAAATTATAGTGGTGTGTTATATTTTATAATCAAAAACTCAAAATACGGTTAAAATTAAAATAAATCAACACAAATTGTATTCATTTACTAAATTGTTTATTTTATTAAACCATTTATGTTTTTCCAGTACATATTACAATGCATACAATGTTACATATATGCCTATACTATACTACAGAACTGTATAAACAAATATTTTGTTGAATGTTCATTTTGTTCCTTTCAAAAGTGCCGATGCATCATGTGCTAACACTGGATTTCTCAATAACTGATCTTATCATAAAATATATATAGATATTAAACGCAATTAAAACTATGGTAAAATTTTGAATAAATACACAGATTGTATTCATTAAGATATTTATTTCATTAAAATTATTTATTGTATTTCATAATACACATAGGACTGCATAAAGGCTGGTTGGAGATAACGTTTTTTCTCCATTAAGTAATGCTCAAGTTTCTAAAGTTCTAATATTATGATCGCCTTAATCAAAACATCAGAGCAGGTTATTGTGTGTATGAGGGTCCAACAAGGGCAAACACTTTCAACATTCACTATGGAGCGTTGCTCAGAGTAATGCTGCGAATCTACAGTGTACGTTTCACAGAACAGATAAACGCGGAAAAGAAGGAGCGCTCCAGAGTCGCTCGCATGAACCCTGAGCACTTGCAGAGGGTCCACTCCCTAAAGACGAAACGTCTGTCTGTGAACCGTCCCACTATATACACGTGCAGTTACACTGGCCAGCGATCCACAGGAAGCAAGTCTCCGTCCACGCTGGACACCATTTCCGCTTGCACACGTGGATGTCGTTGTATGTATTACGGAACTTTTCATTTAAAATACGTGCAAACACAAGCAAATAAACGTGAGTTAGGCCAGAAATAACGCGGTTGTGTGCGTGTGTACGTTGTGTCCTGCCTGCCTTTTGATACCGGTAATCAATAATACAACTTTGGAAACGTAAACATTAAATAATGGAGATTATATACCGGTACTTGCTAGCCAGGAACTTCATCTTAACGCGTCGACGATTTAAATTAAAATGAAAACAAATTTAGTTTAATCGCCTAGTAACTGATTTATTTTATTTTTAACAATTACCATTGTTTAACCCAGTTTAAATGTATTTTTATTTAAATTTATCAAAGTTTTCCTTCTGAGATGACCGATATTTCTCGTTCTTTGTGTATGAACCAGAATATAATATTGTATGAACGTGCCAATTTTTTAACATTCCTTTTAGTTATAAGGCCGCAATAATTGAAGATTTAATTTTTTTAACTGCATTCAAAACAAATTTGTTGCCATGGTAACAATAAATCTAATTTGCTACATATTCCCAGACATTACACAAATTTACTAACTTATTTTATCCAAGGAAAATATATCAATATTATTTTAATACACTTTATTAAGGCAGACAGTCTGATTTCAATATTCGCTATAAACGTTATACTACACGTTAATACAAAGTTGTAAATATCACTTACAACATATTATTTATTGTAAATATTAGAGGTTAATTTAAAACATTCCACATTAACACTGAACAATATTTCCATAGGTTAATATTCCATGTTAACATTCCATTTTGTTTATAACATTCATTAATTTCTAAAAAAAAACATCAGCAGACACACTTTTTGAAAAGCTTCTTTACAGAAATAATCTATTTCACGAAGAAAGCACAAAATTGTTAATTAAAATACTTTAAACTAAAGAAATCATTTTATTGTAGAAATCATACGAAGAAGAAGAAATCATAGAAATATTGGTACTCTCCCAATAACCGTACCTACAATACATTTTCAATGTTTTGATTGTGCGATAATATCGATATACCACGATATGAAGAAGAAGAAGTGTACAAATTTAAAAGTATTATATTGCTTAACAGGTACCCGTTACCCACCTCACAAATGAAAACAACACGTATTTTCGCTTTGCATTAAGAAATAGGACAATTTAAAATTCTTCTTTTCCACATTGTAATACATCGATACAATCGCAAATTAAAAACATTGAAAACGTACTGCAGGAACGGATAGGCCTAAAGGGACAGTTCCGATGCCGCTAAATAGTATTTGTTTATTTACTTGTTACTATGGTAATTAATTCTGGTCTCCATGGTGTTTTTGACATCTTTATACGCGTTAACAAAAGGGCATAATTAAAAGGGCCTAAATCGTTACGAATATATCGATGATATTTTTCTACACTAAACTATAGTTTGACAAGCTGGTTATACTTTAACCGAGTACATATTTTTCACTCATATGATAGGGAATTTAAACAGGTGTTATGAACAGTTCTGAATAAAACTTTCGATGACCAGCAAAAAAATTTAAATTAACCAGCGAAAACTGCAGCACGCGGGCTCAATTCTAAATTTATAAACTTTGTAGGCTTGAAAGGTCGTCAGAATTTCAGCAGAAGATTTAAAACTATCTTCCCTGTTTAATGAATTTATAATCCGTAGCCTACTTATAAAAACACAACACAATTAGAAAAAATGCTATGCCACTTGATCCCAATATTCAAACTATATCTTTCAGAATAGTGAAACATATTATTATTATTATTATTGTATTTACTATTATTACTATTTGTAACATAATAATAATTTATTTATATCTTTTAAGAAAGGAGTAGTTTTTACATACTTCATAATTTTTACAACTCTAATATTACACCTACAAACGAAAGAACATTTGAATATTGTCTTTACTGTTGTGAAATGTACTATCAAGCCGTTCACAAATAAATGTTGTACTATAAACACTGCTTATTCCGGCTTTACATGTTTACACGTTTACCGGAACCAAAGATTACAGAATTGATTGAAATCCCATCTTCCACTGCTGCTTGTCGGTCCAAAGATTTTCTTCAGTTTCTCTTTCTCTCAATATAGTCTGAATTCCTTCTATCCAGGTGATAGGTGGTCTTCCTCGTTTTCTTCTTCCTGGCGGGGCCCATTCCATAACTCTCCTTGGTAACCTTTCCTGTGCCATTCTTTTTGTATGTTAATACCATTGTAATGTTTTTGTTTGAATAAAATCAAGAATTTAATTTTTCACATTAATTCTGTCCTTAATAACTTTATTTATAACCTTCTCACGTCTGGATACTCTTGCCGAACGTCTCCAAAACTCCATCTCTGCTGTCACTAATTTTGTTCTTGTGTGTGTGTGTATTGGTAGTCCGAAGTTCTGAGCCGTAAGCCATGATACTTCTAACAACGGTTTTAAATATTTTGGTTTTAGCTTCTGCTGAAATCTGCTTATCACACAGGATTCCATTTAATACAGAAATAACCATCTTTCCAAATTAATTCTAGATGTTATTTCTTTGTCTTACTTCCCATTTGCCGTAATTTTCACCCCTAAATACTTGTATTTCTCCGTACATGAAATCTTCCCCATGTCTTCCTCCAATATCAAGTCTAGCTGAAGATCACTTATTGCCATGTATTTTATTTTATTCATATTTACCTTCAGTTTCCATTTGTGATATTCCTGTATCAATTTTCTAGTCATGTACTCTGTGTCCTCAAAAAATTGAGCCAAATTTAATTGGACATCACCAAACTGTAATGTACTATAAGTACACTATAAACATTATGTTATAGTACAGAACGTGTTGAATGTATTGGTTTTTGTAAGAAAATTGTTTTTCTGAAACATTAAACCAAGTACGTTGACTCTGAGAAAACGGATAAATATAGTTTTGTTACTATTAACTGAATCGTATGCTAAACGATACTTATGGTATCTATAATTATGGTAATGTATATCCGGATCTGATTTTTGATTTTATGAAAAGGTATCACTTACAGAATAATAGGTATAAGACATAATTAATATATAATATATAATATGTAATATATAATATATACAGTAATATATAATATGTAATATATAATATATAATATATTTAATTTTTATAATAAATTTACCTCAAGATATTTTTTTCCTTATTAGGAACATGTTTCGAGTACCACTGTGTACCCATCCTCAGCCTTCCGGATTTTGTGTCTGGTGAAGTACATGTGTGTTGGTTGGTTGTTATTGTGGCTTCCTGTTGGCTTCTGGTATTTTAAATTGGTATTATTGTGTGTGATTGTGGTGTATGTATTAGTATTTTGTATATTTTCGATGTTGAGTGCTTTGAAAATTGTGTCATGTTTTGTATTGATTTGTATTTGTTCAGTTATTAGTTTGTTTTTTGTTTTATGTTTGTAGATTTGTAAATTTTCCCAAATGTTCATTATGGTGCCTTTGTGTGGTATGTGTTTTATTAGTGTCATGTACCAACACACATGTACTTCACCAGACACAAAATCCGGAAGGCTGAGGATGGGTACACAATGGTACACGAAACATGTTCCTAATAAGGAAAAAAATATCTTGAGGTAAATTCGTTATAAAAATTAAATATAATATATACATCAAGAAACGGACTGTAGCAAAAAGTGTTTGAATATATAATATATAACATACAATATATAATATATAATATACAATATACAATATATAATATATATTCATATTTATCGGTGTCCAAGCCACTTATTTATATTGATAGAATAAAGTATTTACCTTATTTTGTTTGTCCGTCTGGTGGCTTTGTCTCGACGTGTTTGTCTCGACTTGTACGTGCTCCAAAGTTTAAACGTTTTTATTGTTGATTATGTGTAAGTTATGTTATATGTTTTATGTGTTGACATTTTTACTTAAATGACGACCTCTGCTGAGTGACAATACCTGAGGATGGGGCATATGTCTCGAAACGCGTCGTAATAACGAAGAAGAAATAAAGCCACCAGACGGACAAACAAAATAAGGTAAATACTTTATTCTATCAATATAATATATAATTAATATCTCCTAACACACGATAATCGATTGATACGATTCCTGGAATCATTATTTGCTGGGCTGTTAGGCTGTGGTCTACTGCCTATGTTTAAGCCAGATGTTTCGGCCCCATCATCGGAGGCGATCCTTAGTCTCTACCTCAGTACTGGCGGACACCGTGCCAGTTGTTTCAATCGTTTATGGCACTGAAGATGGCCTCCGAAACGTGTGTCTTAAACACAAGCAGTGGACCACGGTCTGGTAATGTAATGGTATTTGTAATTAATTATAAAAGCAGTAATCAACAATTAAATATTAGAATTGGTACAGAAAACGTTTACACATATACCTGTGAACATATAGCATAGTAAAACATATTATAGCTAAATACAGATTATAGGGATGTTCAATTATGTAATTATTAAAAGTTATTTTTATCATGTTTCACTCACTACTGGTGTTAAAAACACCGTCCTTAATTTAGAGAATTTACATAATATTACAAACACAAGTTTATGGTAAACCTGCCTATCAAGTGAAAATAAATAATATTTATAATCATATTGTTGTAAATTATTATTTGCCGAGAACTAAGTATATACAGAGTACTACAGAATATTGTAAAATTATGTATATGTCAACAATCACACCCTCTCTCTCACCCATTCTCCCACTACCTTTCATTCTCTCTCCGTGATTGATGTATTACAAGTGATAAATTATGTGTAAAATAAATAATAATAATAATAATAATAATAAACAAATAAGAATTTTTATGTTCATTTTTACTTCCATATTCCAAAAGGAAATGGAAGTATGGTGATGGCGAAAAAAATCGTGTTTGAGATAAGGGCTGATTCTGATTGTATTACCCTCAAAACATGAAGGAAAGTCATTTTTCGAAAGTGTCTGTGTGTAAGTCTGTGTGTAGAACTTTTTCTATGCCGCAAATTCAAACAGAATCAAATAATGTTTTGCATACATCCCTGAATTGTAGAGGACTCAAGGCCTATTGATTTTGGTGAAGATCGGTTAAGGGGAAGGGGTAGTTCACCTGCAACGTTTTACGTTTTAACAAGAGTAAAGTACTTGAAAATTCATTTAAACTTTTTCAAAGAATGGTAATTGTTAAAAATAAAATAATTTTGTTGCCAGGCAACAAACGTAAGAAAATAAACATGAGTGAGGCCAGAAATAACGCGAATTATGTGTGTGTGTGTGTGTGTGTGTGCTGTCTGCCTTTTTATTCCGGTAATCACAATAAAAAACTTTGGAAACGTAAACATTACATAACTGAGATATGCTTGCCTGCCAGGAATAAATCTTAGAATAAAAATTAACATGGAAGTCATATACCAATTTTTAAAATTATATTTACAACATTATAATTGTAACACACACACACACACTTATTACTTATTTATTTACATATCGTATTGTAACTATATTACACGTATAGAACCGATCTGTGCTATATTATGCTACACAGCGAGAATTAGATTATAAATTTAATGTGTTACTGTAGTAATGTAATGTATTTACTTTTCAAGAAGATATGTAAACAGCTGTTGTGTTTAATGCCCTTAAAGTTGTTTGTTGTTTGTCCGGATGTGCGTATAGACAGACAGGTAGACAGACAGGTATATATATAAATAGTTGGGCTAGAGCGCCGGGCGAGAAAACGTTGGAACGTCCATCGGAAATTGATGCAGAAAACAAAAGCAATCTGTATACATTTGAATATGTAGTTCCATTCATCTTCCCCATTGGAGAAGCTACCAAGGCCACTTCTATTTAGATGCCACTCTAACCGGTAGTCGTCCGTCGAAAACATCCCGTAGGTTGCGCAACTGCGGAAACTTTTCAGATCTCACGTGTGACAGACTGTGGCTAGATACTGTCTGTTGAAAACTGTCACCACCACCACAATCCTCGTCTCAACAACAACAACAACAACAACAACAACAACAACAACAACAACAACAACAACAACAATTGATTAATTGTTAATAATAATAATAATAATAATAATAATAATAATAACAAATTATTGTAAGGAAAAGATGAGAAGAAGAAGAAGAATATCATAAATTTAGATTAGTGGTTTTGAACAGGAATATTTGAATTAATGATCTCATCAGCATAAAGGAACAATCGCCCAAAACCGGAAACAAGGTGTCTATAGACCACCAGTAAGTGGGCTGTAGGCAAACCTAAGTTTTTTAAAAATCTTCTTTGGTGAAGATTCCGAAGATTGGTTGGTAGCAATTCTCCGGTCTTCACGTTTTCCCCCTTCCTTTTCATTTCTTCGTAGCTTTTACGTCTCATAATCGGATATATAGGTAGGAAAATATCTATTCCTCATAGATAGGAATCTATCGTCCCTGCGGCAGGAGCTCTATTTGAAGCTCCCTATATTTCCCTATATACAAGCGGGCGACGGGCATGCCCTTCGTCTCGCACAGCCTACTGGTCCGGAGGAGTCTCTTCAGTGTCCATTAAAGCTGCAGTCTTCTTTCTACAGTAAATTTCCACAGGCTTGTCTTTTCTCCTATTCTTCAAAAAACTTCCTCATTTGTAATCGTATAGGCCCAGCATCGTATAATTTTCAGCATGCTCCTATAGCATCATACCTCAAATGACTTCCCCTTCCTTTATTCCACAGTCCCCATAGTCCACATTTCACAATCATAATAAGGATACACTCCATACAAATGCTTTAAGAAATCTTTTCCTAATTTCAGATTTTATTATGATACAATAGACTAAATATTGTATTAAACCTTACTTTATCGAAAAAGGGGAAATATCTTATCCTTACAAGCATTAGTACAGTAGGATGAGCTTTATTTATCATACACTACTCAAAAGAACCTTATGTCTCAAAGCTGGAACACAAGACTCCCTAACGGAGGACACAATGAAAGAAAGAATCATACGGACATCGAAAGCTCTACACCAGGCTTCCTGGCCTGAAAAAATGTGACAAAAAAGATGAGTATATTTGTTTGTAGTCGTAAATAGAGAAAGAATTACAAAACAATAAAAATAAAATATGTCGATGATATAATAATGGAATGTAGAGATGTACTTAAGAAGTGAACGCAACTTATGAAGACATTAACGCTGACATTAGAATAACGGAACTGAAGTAACTAGATCATATTATGAGAATTGTGAGGAAGGACTGTGCAAGGCTATGAATAGCCTACAACAAGGTGGAGTTAAATCGGTTTGTGTTGCAGATAATCTCCAGCAGCTAAGGATGAGTTCTACTCACACTTGCAGTATTTGAGCAGGACGGGGGAGATGTATACACACTCTACACGCGGTAGCATGTTGGTGAAGGAATGCTATTAGTGAACCATTTGTGCATATTACACTGTCGACATTCAGGAACGGTAGGTCATATTACAAACTGTCTCAGTGTTTCAAAGAAACTCTACTGTAGAATAAACAAAGAAACTTAGTTTGCTAACAAACCTTACTTTTTTATCCAACAGATACAACCGGAAGGTAACGCTTGTAGAGATAGATAGTACATATCTGAATGGCAAAAATTCTTGGAAAAATAAAAACAATGATCGACTTATTAACACGATGCGTGAAAACGTCAAAATAATGATTTTGAATGAAACAAGAAGGTGTATTGACGGATGTCATGTATCATGGAGATCGTAATACAAAATACACTAAAAACTGTAAGAACAGTAACTTTATTTAATAATAATAATTTAAAAGTTACTTACAGTGAATATGACACAATAAACTATAAAAGGGCACCGTACTGTAAATTAGAGTTTCTACAGTACTGGAACAGTCCTATTGCTTGTTCGTTTGTATAATACATAACAGTATACAGTACTTTGTGTTTACAATATATGAACATAATACTTTGTGTTCGAAAATCCGAACAAATCGATAATTCGGAATACCCCTTATCCCAGTTAGTTCTGATTATTGACTTTCTACTTTATATCACGTGGAATCGCTTGTCTGCGCTATTAAATATAGATTATAGCGACAGGAAAATGCTTTTGTGTATTTTTAAAATTTCCTAAAAATTGTTTCGGATAAACCGGATTTTCGGATAAACGCGATTCGGATAAACGACTTTTTAGTGTAGATGTAAACAACAATCGTTTCACAGCATACTGTAATATTGAAAGACTACGGACAGATACAACAAGCATACAAAGAATATGATTAATAAAACAAATACGCGTCGTTTTCAAAGCAATAACAGAAACACGGCTTTTTAAAATATGTAATACACGTAACATCTTACATTAAGAAACCGAAAGCTGAATTAAAGTATCAATCCCGTTTATATTGTTTCAAAGCTACAACAACAAAATTAACCCTAAAATCGTATAGCATCGTTTAACATCCTATTAAACAACTTACGTTTGAATAGTTTGACAGTATCATAAAATTCACAGCTAGTTTATTAACATCACATACGTTTTGGTCGTAGTGTTTAAATCTAAAAACGGTAGCATAAATTTAATTGATTTACTTTATTTATTTCTAAGCACTGTTACGCTAAGGAGCAAGGCTAAATTAAAATTACATTTTAATTTAAGGCTTAATTTTTTTAAAATAAAAATTGAACATCTTTCGCAAGTTACTATTGTATTACTATCAATTCTTAGAATTCAGTTATAACATTTTTCCTATCACTTTCTATGATGCGTCATCTCTGTCTGTCGTCTATCCTTCTGTCTCTCTCTCTCTCCACTTATATATCTCTCTCCCCCTATATTCCTCTATTCAATTCTTATTTTACACTCTCTATTCATGTTCTTCTTGACGCCAAATATGTATCCAAACTGCGTTAGTAGTTTTCTAATACTTACTCCGTATTAGCCTTTCCTTAATTTATCTGTACGTTTCATTTCTAATTCAGTGTATTCTTTTTTATTTGTTCTGTATTTTCTAAGAAACTCTATTTCAATGGCATTTATTTTTGAAGTAATGCTCCCAGTGTTCGTTATCCGCTGCTGTACATGCCTTGTTGGCCTAATTATCTTCTTTATTACTTCTGTTGTTGCATATTCGGGAATTTATATTCATCATCTTCACAACACAGCATAGGCAAGGTGCTGCCTGTGTTGCGCCTTCAAAGATCTTCCTCCCATCTCTTCCTGGGTCTACCCACACACCTGTGTCTTATAGGTTTGTATTTCCAGACTTGTTTGGCCAGTCTGGAATCTGACATTCTTTCTACCGTTGTTTGTAATCTTTTAATTTTTCATTCAACTTAAAACTTGTAACTCTTCTCTTATGGGCTCATTCTTTATACGGGCAAGTTTAGAACAGCTTTTAACAACGCCATTTCCGAGGCGTGTATTTTACTGTCTTGTTTCTTGGTTGTCCATAACTCACACCCATAGGACAGTACAGGGATTGCCGTAACTTTGTAAAACTTATCTCGACGACTTTGTATCTGGAATTTATCTTTCTCCTAAAAATTTACTTTTCACTGTATTGTACATTATTCTCACTTTCCCTATTCTTTCATCCATCTTCCTTGTAATCTCTCCATTTCCCTCAATTTCATAGTATACACTAAATCCTCTTATGTTCCTAAATATCCATTGGTTTAAAATAATTTAGTGGCTAAACTTAAAAGCATTATTGATAATAGATATAGGAGTATAAAAACGAATATTATCCTAAGAACTATAGAAAATCACACACACACACACACACACACACACACACACACACACACACACACACACACACACACACACACACACACACACACACACACACACACACACACACACACACACACACACACACACACACACACACACACACACACACACACACACACACACACACACACACACACACACACACACACACACACACACACACACACACACACACACACACACACACACACACACACACACACACACACACACACACACACACACACACACACACATTATAGGGTTTTCGGTAGAATAAATAATTTTGGTGTATCTGGAAATTTTAGAGTAGAGAGCTGCCATTGTTCAAAATCCTGTCTGCACAAACATAGATACGCAAACAAATAATATTAAATTTCGTCGTCGATGTAATAATAATAATAATAATAATAATCATCATCACCGCCATCCCCACCACCACCACCACCACCATCATCATCATCTGCAGAAGCAGCAACAGCAGCATTCTCCATTATTTTACGATGTCACTACACATTCTTGTAGACCGTAACTCTATCCATTGGATTTTGTTCCATAGCTTTTGTTCTTTAGCCTCTAGTTCTGTTCTGAACGTATAATAATTGTTTAGTGAGCGCAGACAAAGGAGACGGCAGTAAACGATAGATTTATGTACTAATTAAACAAAATTAGTTTTACACGAACCGTCTACGTTATTTAAAAAACGAAAACACGATTTAAGTTCTTTGTATTGTTATGCGCAATATTTACCATAAATAAACATGATGTCGGTTGTTTTAACATCTATAAATATTAAAACAGTTGTATAATATTTTAGAAATTCATATTTATAGAATTTCTGACAGTTGTTTCGGCCAGGATAGCACAGAAATATGAAAAAACGTGTTATTCTGTTGATTAAATAGAGTCTTTGAATCTACGAATCTTCTTATTGACGTTACATATTATTGGCGATTCCCGGACATTTTCCCGAATCGAATTTCCGAAACGTAAAAACTGAACGCCTTTTTTACCGAATAGTTATGTAGCCGAATAGAATATCCCGAATCATTTCGCATAAGATTACTGATGGCTATAATTGAAACCTGTAATCACTGTCTGTCTCTCTCCCTGTTTGTTGTTGTTGTTCTTCTTATCCTTTTCTCCTTATTCTTCTTCCTACAACAGTACCTCTCAATACTACTTAGTTTGCTTGGTTCTCAGCAGTGTTAGGTGCCCTATTTATAACCCCCCCGTGATTCATTACCACCGTTTGCCTGTCAGAATATCATCCAGCTACCATTCCGTTGGCGTTTCTCTTGCTCCGCAATCTTATGCTGTCCGGTGCACAGTTCGTTTAGTATTCTTATTCGTCCTTTCAAAACGCTCAACCCACACTATTCACCATGTTTTGATAAATCTCGTTATCTTCGCTATCCACTATTTAATCTAATTCGCGGTTTATTCTTAATCTGCAAGTTCTGTTGTTATATTGCACAGGCCCTTAATGTTTTCCAATATCTTCTCGCGGAGAGTAATAGTTTTTACCGGTACGTGATGTCATTCCCCACGCCTCAACAGACCGTTAAGTTACCACAGGCTTTGCCTCAGTATTCTTAAGTTTAGCTTGCCGGTCTAGTAATTTGCTTTTCATTTACGGTTTATAAGCGTGGAAACATTTGCTATCACCAAGTATTCTGGCATTAATCTAAATACACACTTTAGTAACATAACAAAAAATTGTTTTGCGATGCTGTAAACGGGTACCGAGCTGTACATTATTAAATCGCGTATCTTTTGTAGGTTATATCGAGTAAATGCATCAAACTGAAGAGTCAGCATTGTATTAACAGCTGCCGTATTTGTTTAGTGTAGCTAAACTACGAAGAAATACATTTTTATATGGAACTATTGTAAGTTTTAGTGGTTGAAAACATTTAAATCAGAGACATTAAAATCAATCACAAGTTAATGATCATTTTATTAGATTTACACTAAATTCAACAAGTCTTCTTGACAAATACGTAATATATTACGCACCAATAATCTTTAACAGTAATATTTACTAATCTCTCTTTAAATCACGAGTCAATAACAATTTGTCCAAACTTACTGCACAAAACGCTAACATGTAAACTGTCCTACCGTTGTATACGTAGTGCTACATAAGCTGCTAGTCCTAATTAACAGACTTATAAGCTACAATACAACAAAGGATTCTATTAGTTTCTAAGTAGTATACTATGGTCCTGTACACATGATATTCTTCAGATAACTGTCTTTAGACGAGATGCGTAATTCGACTTGTCCAACAGTTTATTGGTGTGCACAGCAAAAAGCACAAAAAGGCTTAACTTTTCTCCGACCCCTTCTTTGCAGCTAATCGATGACCCGCTGCCTAGAGAAACTTACCGTCACCACGTATGAGGTGTATGTGGTTACCTACGCGATTCCAAAACTTCGGTCTCCCTTGGACCGAGGATTGTGCTGGGCATAGAAATCCCACTATCAGACTTCGAACCAGACTATTCCTCACAGTCCCTACGTGTTGGTTCCCTGAACGCCACTATACACACACTTTCTGGACAGTATTACCGCTGCAGTTCTACTTTCTAGAAAGTAATCCACTCACAAGCGCCATCATCGGTCAAAATCCATCTGTGCCAGGTGAATCTTGGATCCTGCCTCGGAGAACCCTTACGCCCAATTAGACACAACTAAGTGAAAAAACAGCCGGTAGCAGGCCGCATTTAGAATACCCAGAGACTTCCGTGGTCCCCGCGGTGGTAGCTCTGTTAGAAGCTCGGGACACGACGCAATAGCGGGCGACGGGCTTGACCTGCGCTTCGCACAACCCCTTTCCTGATGCTAAATAGAACATTCTTTTATTATTTGTTTATTTTGCTTTTGCGTCGTCGTGATAATGTGCTGAGTTGCTGGAAGTAGGCTTTATGTTGGGAATTCTAACGAAGCACTTGGTACAATTGTGCCTCATGCGTTATCAACATAACTAATTTGTATAACGGTGATCATATATGTAGTTTCATACACAATTTTATTCATAGACTTGTAATTAGTTTCATTATTACTTCCTACACTGGCTGCTAATAGAGATCTTTGAGATGAAAACAACGGAAATAAGGAGCTCTAACATGCTGTAAATTGGAGTATAAGAGAATTAAAATATGTAATGGGATGTAGTGGAATATAAGAGAATAAACATTATTCAAGTAAAAGGCAGACGGATTTATAAGGCTATCGACTTACCTGCATATTTTATGAGTTTGGTTGTTTGTCCAGTACAGTATACATAACCCTGCCTTTGCACTTAGTTTAGCTTATAATCGCAACTTGTTAATCTCTGCCAGTTGTAATATTTATTACATTCAGGAACAAAATATTTATAAATTATTATACATTTATTACCTTACAAAACTAAAAAATAAATTCAAGAATAATGTTTTAAGGATACTAATAAAGGGACGGTAATGTAAATGTGAAAGGAGCAATGAAAAATGGCAATAAATACACATTGAGCTGGTACTGAGTATTTCTGTCAAAATTGTATGAGAAGGGTTTGATTAAACACTGCTAAGCAATGGGCTGTACAAGACATAATTCAATTAAAAATAAAAATAGATATTAAAAATAAAATTAATAGAAAGGCAAGAAAGCAAAGTATAAATATAAGTTGAAATAGAGAAAAAGATACCATATAATGTGTAACGTAGGAAAAGTATTAGAAAACATTTTGGGGACCTTCATTTATAAGGAGAAGATGGGAACCTCTGAATAGTTGCAAAGAAATAGCTCTATGGTGCTGAGGAACTGAGTTCTGAAATAACCTAACATGACAAAGAACGGATAAGAATGACCTGAGGTCTTGGGGAGCAAGAGAAGAGTAGTTTGCAGATTGGAAAACACCAGCATGCACAAGGATTCATTGCGAGAAATTAAATTAATTGTTTAAATAAAATAAGGTCGCTTCTTGAAAATAAGAAGAAAAAATTACCCAAGGATTTTAAAAAGTAGGCCTGATCTAAAGTTTCAAAGAAAATTAGAACTAATAGGTGTAGAAAACAGTACTTATGTTATATTGGCACGATGCATCCAAAATTATGATGGTACAGGGCAAAAACAAGCTGAGTCACATTGATCAAAAAATAATTTTTTTTGCTATCTGATAGAAAGAAACGTGTGTCACGTTGCTATATGATTTTTGTATTGAAATAACAAGCATAATCCTGTATAACAACCGTTCTAAAAATCGAGCTGTAGGAGACAACAGAGACTCAGTCTACCTGCACTGGAAAGAAATTCACATGGAGTATGTGCTTGAAAACAGCTGATCAGGGTATTCCTGCTGCTTAATAGAAAATTATTAAGTAGACTTATCCATAATACACCTTTCTGTGTTTAAAGTTATTAATTTGCTTTAGATCGAACTGTAGGTGGATAAGACCTAAAGGTACTGTCAGTACTAAGCAATGTAAGGAAATAACATGGCAGAATGGCTAATGAAACGTTAAAAGTTATTAAAGTCATGGGATAGGATAAGCGTATATTAGTGTAATGAGAATGGTTTTAGGCTATCCCAGTAGAATCAAGAGAGAAAGGTATTACGTGTTTTTAATACTGTTTACAAGATCACATGGTGCACACGATCTTTATGTTTATGGTCTTGTAAGAGACGTTCCCGAATAACGCAGAAAACTTAGAAATCAAAAGATACCACTAGGTTGAGGATAACGCTTGATATTTATACAAACCTAGTCTCGTTCAGAGTAACAAAATGGTCGCAGTTGTGAATCGTAAAGAATCTGTAGCAATTAGCGGTCCAAGGCATTTAGGCTAGGACTTGTAGGCAATACAAGCGGTCCAAAGCATAGCGCAGACATGCAGTCGTGGGTAGTATTGTTTAGTTTTGAATGCATACGCCAGGAATGTCACGAAAGAACGAGAGAGAGAGAGAGAGAGAGAGAGAGAGAGAGAGAGAGAGAGAGAGAGAGAGAGAGAGAGAGAGATATACAGAGAGTGTGAGTGTGTGGTCGCTACTTCCGGAATTTGAATGAGGTCCGAAGTGAAAATGTTGGTGAGTTCATCTTTTCAACACGCTTCTAATTTTCAAACGTGTGCAAGTGAATGTTTTCGTCTGTGTGTTCTGCAAGACTGGCTTCATTATTTGTGTATTTGTTTATTCGTTGTAATTTGTTCATAATTTTAAATAAAAAGTTGTCAAATGCAAGTGATTAAATGAGAAAATATTTAGAGACCTACCGAAAATTACGTACGTATGGAAAATAAAATCGCCAGAATACACTAATAAAATTTTTAAAATTTCAGCATACAAAAAATTCGTATACTGATTCAGGCAACTGTTCTCAATGCTGACAACAAATTTTTAATAAAGAAGATTAACACTATTAGAGGATGTTTTCGGAAAGAATTAATAAAAATTTAAAAATAAAAGAAAGCTGGCTGTAAGAACATAAAATATTTATAAACAATTCATATGGTCCTTGATTGTTTACATGAGATTAGGAAGTACCAACAAAGAGAATCTCAAATCTTGGCAATAAACTTTGAATAAGTTGGATGGTAATCATATAACTGCCAATAAAACAAATATTAACGAACAATCAATTTTAATTATTAAGACCTTGAATTTTCCACAGAATGAAACGGAAAATTTTGTCATAAGAAATTATGTCAACGTTTATTTGCATATGTTACGGTACGTAAACAACAACAAATATTTGCAAGTAATTGTTGACAAGTAGCCTTAACCCGCTTGACAGTCACACCTTGTTTACGTAGTTTTACAGTTAACGTCACAACCAGAACGATAACAGGAAACAGGTTCTCTAGCGACCTCAATCCAGGGATTGGTGGGTAGTCATCAGGACGCCCTGTTTACAGTCTCCATCCTATTTTCTGCAGCCACTTGATCCATAATTTCATCCACAGGCTTTCCTTCCTTTTAATACTATAGTCATCTTTTTGTTCTGCAGATCTCGATGTGTTCGTTCATTTTTTATATAGCTGATTTTGCTGTGAAGGGATTTATCAGACGGAAATCGTCGTTGTTGACCTATGTCGGTGCATGTTGAGTCATTTAGGTGTCCTACACGGATATCACTTGCTGGAAACTCCGGAAGAACGTTGTAGGACTAATTCGCGGAACGGTTTGTTATAGACTTAATACTAGTTGAAATAAGTTAAATAAGTTCAGTAGTTCTGCCGACTTCAACAAATTTACGTTTTACATTGGAGCTGTTCTGCTTCCAAACGTTTTTCTACCGCGGTAGATATGAAACCGATTTTACTGACACGTGATAACCACGTAAGTACGAATATTTCTCTCGACCTATACAGTGATAGGTCTTCTGGTAGGTTCACTTCGTATCAGCAACGTTTACTCACTTCGAGAAAAATCTAATTTTTCATCCACAAATTCTTCTATAAATTTTTGTGCATGGTAAACAGTATGCCTTTCCGGTAGCTAAAAAATTAATACCCGCTTTGAATATCTACATTTCACACTGCTGTACGACATAAACTCAAATAATAAACACTATGGACACTAGAGTACTTTCTTATATGTATATAAAATAAAAAGTCTATAAAAATCAACGTAAACATTTTAAAATCACTAACGTATTTAGGTTTTAATTCAGTAAAAGTACAAATGAAACACGTCATTAACCCTATATTTCTAGTAATGTTTGCACCTGATGTTTACTATTTAAGGTTGTTCTATTACGTATATCCACAATATACTGTGTCCGCTGTTGTATTTTTATATATTCCTGACGTAAATTTTTACACTAACTTAAAAAACTTTTTTTATAAGGAAACTTATATTTGTTGAACGCATCGCGCTTGAAGTGATATGTTCTTCCGTGAAACGCATCTATTTTTCAGTTTCACGAAAAACACGGAATTCCTACATCCATTCACTTTTGCATTTTGGTAATACAGTATTCTTCTTAATGTATATTTGTATTTACTTGAAAATCAGTCTAGCTACTTTTTCTATGATGTTTATTGTCCAGTTTTTCAGCTATTCTCATTGATGTTGTAGGTGTTCACTGTTGTCTGTTGAAGAAGAAAAAGGAGTTTAGTGTTTTAATATGGTTGCTACAGATAGTTTTGCAAATTTTAGGTTTAGGAAGCTTGTTTACCTTCAAGATGTCTGTCTATTAGTTATCAGTTTTCCAACTGACATGTGTGAAGTAGAATGCTCAAAATGTAAGAAAGGTGTATATGGACCAGACAGGGAAAAAACATTATATATTCAGGAATATAATATTGTAACGACGGTCTCACTGATCGTCATATGTTACAGTGGAAAACAAACTACAGACACTAATCACCAGCTTTAATTAATCACAAATAACAGTTTGTAATCAACAAGTTATTCGACAAGATTATAATCGTACAATAATTCAAGTAAAATTTGTCCACACGCAGTAATAATGTCAACTAACAAAGTCGCGCACAATAATCACTTTTCACTAACACACCACTTGAGATGCACTGAGTAAATCGCCCGACATAAACTGACCGAGTGTCGCTGGATGCATATATTTATACCCCGCAGAGATGCCAGAATGATCTGTCACTTTTTGGATGACAAGTGCCTATTACAGGCGCTCTCGAATCCACTAGAAACCGTGTCGATGTCTGGCCTTGAACACAGTGCGCTGACCGGTGCGGTTTGGAACAGCCTCGATTGTTGACGCATGATAAGTGTCACGTAATTGTCTTTCTTCTCAAAGTAGCAATATGTACACACACAGACATTACAGCTTGGCTCCTCTGGGATAGCCGAGAAACATGTAGCACGACACTCTCCATTGTTCGAGAACGCTCCATAATTGCCTAACAATATATCCCTTCCGTGAAACACGGAATTCCTAAATCCATTCTCTTTTCCGGATAGACCTTAGTTTATCCGGACGATACTCCCCATCTGTTTAACAGCGATAAACTTCCAACTCTCAGTTCAGTCGTATAGCCTATATTACACTTTCCTGAATAACAGGCCTATGTCTTGGAATTCCCCTTTTACAGAGGGATAGTGGATTTCTTTTGCTTACACGATCCCTCAATTCACCTGACTTAGTTGTAGGCCTACTATCATTCCGACACACAGTCTTCTTCTTCTTCTTCTTCACCTCGCGGAGTAGGCACTTTGCCTGTTCCGTCTTCACAGAGTATCTCTTCATGTCACTCTCGGTCTTCCTACATCTCTTGTACCAAAGGGTATATACTGACACGCAACCTTAGGTAGTCCGACACACAGTATATTGGATATAAGCAAACGCCTTATAAAATCGGATTTCTTTCAAGTTTTTAACTGTACAACATACACTATGTAATATTATTTTTAATCGAAGCGAAGCGATTCCTCAGTTTTAAGTTGACAGTTTGGAATTTTTTCTCTAGAATTTGATCCCCCCTAAAAGTAGGTTGCCGTAGCCAAAAATATACGAAGGTAAATATTGTAAAAAAATTGCAAAAATCAAGTGGAATACCAAATTACAGGGAACTGCATATAGCTTTCGTTTTTCAAAATGTCAACATTTTTGAGTGTCAAGGCCTAAAAAGTGGGTCAAAATTTGATAGTCGATCAAAATAAAGGGAAGTTTAACCAAAATCTATCAGCTTTTGAAAGTTTCAAAATTTTTGGCCACCAGGGTTCATAAAACGGAATCAAAAACTTAAAAAACTTTAAAAACCCAGCCGGACGACAGACTAAAGGGAATTTTAACCCAAATCCGAATGTAGCGTTTACGAAAATTGTTTAACTTTAGAAGCACCATGGGGCAAAAATTGAAATCAGAATTATAATAAAATTGTAAATCTCTATGCAGGGAATCAAGTTCCGAAGAGTTTTATTCAAAATACAAACGGGTGTCTCCAAAAATTTGACAGAATTAATGTCTCTCAACACTCCTTGCAAATTTTGGATCGCCTTTAAAATATTTGTAAGCTATGTTTACAAAAAGAACTTTATATGTTGTTATTAGATTGTATTACATTGTTATACATTGGTATTAGATATTGGCCTATAAATATCTGTGGAATACATAAGCTTAGAAGGTAAGACTAAAGCATTGTTATTTAGTCATTATGGTTATAAATTTAACTAAAAACCCCAATGCAATAGTTTGTAATTTTCAGTGTTTTTTTGTATGAGTGTCTGCTTTCCAATAGTTATTTACAAAAAAAGTAGACTATTCAGGGTTTTCGTAATGTTTCTGATAATTGACAAATTATCTAATTTTGAAATTTACCTAATAATAAAATTTAATGTTTTTCTTGAAAACAGCGAGCGAGTCCTTTAGCTGAGGAAGGATATTAGTTTTATTAAAGCTTTTTATTGTTTTACCAACCTAGGTACTTGTTGATATCTGTTTTAAAAGTGGTATCTAACGCTTTATTGTTAACAGGCCTCATTTGATAGAAGCCTTTCAATATTATAACTTCAGCATTTTTGCTAACATTTTAATATTATTATTCTGTTTCAGTAGATGCGGTTTGTACCACTACATTCCGTAATTTGTCTTCCCTAAGTGAATGACAGTAGACAGTCCGCAGATAATACAGTGTTTAACAAGTGGTGGATGTAATTATGTGTGTTTTCATAATTAAAACAATGTCGATTACGCGTTAGGTTGTGTTACACTTTGCTCAATAAGAATCTCAGATGTTGATTTTTTACGAAAAAGGAAGTATAATTCAATAATTCAATCGCTTGGTTGTATACATATTCCAAAATTATTTTTAAATTCTAAAAATAATAATAAATAAATAAAGTGATATGAATAGTAACAACACCGACACTCAGGAAATACATAGATGTGTAAATGAACACGTGTCCGGTAGTTTGGAAACCGACACAGATAGAAATAAACAAGAACAATCTAAATAGCAACCGAGTATTCCGGTTGGGTTTTGTAATGTCCACGTGTCTATTTGGGCCACCACCGCCTGCGTCACACGCGGATGGCTCTTCGTTTCCGCCATTTACATGTCACATTTAGTGTGTGTGTGAGTGGGTCTTGCAATACCTGAACTCAAAACGTATGTATCAGGGTTAATGTAACACGAACTCTGTGACACCGTTGCGTGTTTCATGTCCTATGTCGAAATTTCGTTAATTTCATAAAAAAGAATACTGCTACAGTTAAATCGAGAGTAGTACCGCCATTGACATTATACGGATATGCATTTAAGCTGGGCGTCCAAACCAAACAGATGTCAATAAGCACTCGTACGCGTACTCATAAACGCCCAGTTACTTTGTTGGAGCCTAAGTTGAATAAACATAGATAGACCTACACTGAATGAAAAGTTCTAAGAGATACCATTTGACTCTTCAGAAGGTGGACGAAACACAACTTCATCTATTTTTAGAGGAACAGCTAAATGTAAATACAAAGGACAAAAGTAATAGATATAAAAAACGTGGATGGCAAGATTTAAGTAAGTGGTAGTGGATGTTGTCAAACGTAAAAAGTTTGGGAGGGGGAGGCTTATTGAACTTCATTAGAGAACTCATAAGGTTAACAGGATCGTTTAATTACATTTTTTGACTGCTCATCATTGTTGACACAGGTTCAAGCTTACGGCTCTAGTTAAACTTCGGTTTTCAGTGGGATTCCACTATCGTTTATATTGATTCGGGGGGGGGGGGGGTAACACCAGCCGAAACGTGCATATGGTCTCTGTGGGTCCTACTGTAACTCGACACAGGCAACATCGTTGCCCGCGATGATGACAGAACTGGGTAGGAATGAGATGGAGTAGGTGTATTGCTCGGTCGTATGTTTGTATGTCGATTTTGCGAGCAAGTAAGGACTTGTGTTTGTTAGCACACAGGAGCTTAGATCTGTACTGACGTAGGCGATAAACGCGGCTAGAGCCCTGAACTACCACGCCGAGGCGACTCGAAGTGGTGCTGATGTTTCTGAATGGATGGATGTGCCAATCCACCCCTTCTCTTAGGTGAGTAAGGACTAGCACGAAGAAAATTAAGCGAGTTACTCGCTGTGTGGTCAGTGGCCTCCATCGATGTATAATAATATCGATGTTATTATACATCGATGGTGGCCTCATGCTGCTGGAACCGTTAACTACGAATACACTTATTTGCTTAAACATTCTTTTCATAGACTTTAGACTAAATTTAATTTCAAAGATGTTTGCCGGAGTCTTCCTTTCGGGGACAGTCTTGTTGAGTTTTTTGAGAGTTTTCTGCTTCTCTCATCAAAGTATGATGTCTTTGACCCTGGAGTTTGGTATTCATAGTGGGTTGTTGAGTTTGTTGTTCCAGCCTTCAACGGCGTTGGCTGTGCTATGCCGCCTCTTGTAGCAAGTTCACAGTTCAATAAGAATATCTTCATTCTCCAACCACCTCTCCTCAAATTCAAACAGAATCAAATAATTTTTTGCATGCAACCCTCAATTGTAGAGGACTCAAGGCCTATTGTGTTTGGTGAAGATCGGTTAAGGGAAAAGGGTAGTTTACCTGCAACGTTTTACGTTTTAACAAGAGTAAAGTGCTTAATTTTGATAAATACGTATCCTTAAAAGAAGGTCATAATAATCAACTGTAGAAAGGTAGATGAAATATCTATAAATGAAAAGGGTAGTTGAAGGGAGGAGGGGGTAATTTTTTGTTATAAATTAAAATGATACCTTAGAAATAATTCAAAAGCAAGTTGCTACTAAAACAAATGCCAAAGTATTAAAAATGAGCAAAGTTGAAAATGGAACAGTGTTTATAAAGTGTAGTAGTGCTCAGGATTCTGAAGCTATTGTGCAAACTTTAAATAGTGAAAATAATAATATTTTAACTGCAAAGGTTTGTGAAAAAAATAATCCACAAATCAGAATGACAAATATTTTATCTGATGTCAGCAAAGAAGAACTCGGAGATGATATAATCATTAGAAATCAGCTGCCGCCGAATAGTGTTATCATAACCTACACGTATAAACAGAAAAATGATAACCATGCTGCATTAGCTCAAGTTACTTGTGACGCTTATGCTAAAATTATGAAAACTGAACATGTCTTCGTTGGATACCAGAATTGTAAGGTGTACGATAACTATAATATTAATAGATGTAAAAATTGTTGTGGATAATCATAGTTTTAAAATATGCAAAGAGACGATCAAACGACCTCATGCTTGTTTTAAATGTTCAGGTGACCATGCGGCTGATGCTTGCCAATCTGAGGTAAAATTATGTATTAATTGTATAAGCGCGAATAAATATTTAACCAAGAAAAGAGCAATAAATCATGCAGCTTATGATATCAGTAATTGCGAAACCTATAAGGTTAAGTGGGAACAATATGTCAATAACACTAATTACCCTTGGAAACCGGAACCTCCTTTTAAAACTAATTCCACTAGTTCTTGAAAAATCAATTACTTTGTAGAAATTTCTATAGTTTTTTATTCTGTAAATAATTAATGGAAATTGAAAATTATAACTTAAATGATGAACTAAGTTTTAATGAGGTTTCCGAAATTAATGATAATTAAAATTTTTCCAAGTCTGAACTATGATAAATTCTTTTATATCCAAACCTGATGTTATAATCTGTTCGGAATCTTGGTTAATAGATGATATTAAATTTGTAAATTTAACTGGATATAATCGTCTAGACAATAATAGTAGAATTAATAAGGCAGATGTAAAAAATACAGTAATTTATGAGGTTATGTCTGAGCAGTACGAAAATTTAAAAATTGCAAGCTTACTAATTGAACTAAATAATAAAAGTGTTTATAAAATATCTGGTGTCTATAGATGTCATGACTATGATATTGACTCTTTTGTTAGTGATCATAATAAATTTATTGAAGCAAATAAAAAAGTAGCTAATCATCTTATCTTGGGGGATGTAAATATTGATTTGCTAGAGTTTGATAAGAAAGCTGAGGATTACTTTTACTTTTTAGCCCAAAATGGTTATCAATCCATGATTAATACAGTCACACACCCAATACAGAGTCATGATGAAGGAACTTGTATTGATCATGTCTTTATTAAAAGTAGATATCAAGCAAGTGCTGGTAAATGCATTGATTCAATAACTGATCACTATCCAATACTGATATCCTTACATGGTAATGATATAAAATGTGCTCAGAAAGAAATACATAAAATTAATAAAAAAAGGTTTATTGAGCTTTGTAATATTGAGCCATGGGAGGAGGTATAATATGCACAAAATAATGATGAAGCACTTGATTTTTTAATCCACAAAATTCACATTATAAATCAAAGATCACTTAAAACCATACTGAAAACTCAAAAACCAAGAAAAGATTGGATCACACCTGCATTGATAAATTCAATTAATATTAAAAATAAACTTTACAAAGTATGGAAAAATGATCCAGCTGATAGTGTAAAGAAAGAAAAATATTTGAATTATGAGAGTAGACTTAAGAGCCTACTAAGAACTGCCAAAGATAGACATGATCAGAATCAAACCCAAGGGGCCGATTCTAAAAGACTTTGGCAATATATACATTGTAAATTGAATCATAAGACTAAGAATCCCAAAATTAATGGAATCATGATAAATAACTCTCTGAACAACGATGACCTATGTAAAGCAAATTTTTTCAATGAATTTTTCAGTACAGTAATCTCAAGGCTAAGTAATTCTGCAACTCCACCCAAACAAATTCATCGGATACCTGATATACCATTTAATCAGCATACTCTTTTCCTCTTTCCTACAAACGAGTTAGAAATCACTAAAATCATTAGTCAACTTAAGAATAAAGCTGGAGGATGCGATGGTATCCATGCTGTGATTTTAAAACTTGCTGCTCCATACATTGCACCTGTCCTGGCTCATATAATAAACAATGCTATATCACAAGGTACCTGTCCAAGACATTTTAAATCTGCTGAAATTTGTCCAGTATATAAGGATGGATCAAAGAAACAGGTCAATAATTATAGACCCATAGCTTTAATATCAAATCTAGCAAAAGTTTTTGAAAAGGTTATTTTTTCAAGACTGTATGATTTTGGTATGAAGCATAAACTAATAAGTGCTAAACAATTTGGTTTTCTGAAGAATAAAGGAACTGATGATGTTCTTGCCCTGTTAAGGAAGTTTATATAGACAATCTCTGTCGCAGCAATCCAACACTAGTTGTTTTTCTTGACTATTCAAAAGCTTTTGATACTGTTGATCATCAAATTCTTCTGTCCAAACTACATAATATGGGTATAAGGGGTATAGTTCTAAATCATATTAAAAGTTACTTACAAGACAGAGTTCAAGTTGTAAATGTCAATGGTGTTAAAAGTAAACCAGTCTATACCAATTTAGGAGTTCCTCAGGGATCTATTCTTGGACCATTACTGTTCTTATTCTTCATAAATGATTTATTAGAAATACACCAAGAATTGATTGCATATGCTGATGATACAGCTGTCCCAATGAATGGGCACTCATGGAGAGAATTTTCAGTTCATGTGTCAGATAAATTTGACTCTATTTTTTCATGGCTTCATCAAAATAAGCTTATACTTAATATAAACAAGTCTGTTTATGTCGCTTTTGGCAATTACAAAGACTCTGTTCCTGATGAATTGGATGTTTTTTTGAATGGTGGTCATTTGAAGAGAGTCGATAGCTGTAAATATCTAGGTGTAACATATGATAATAATATTAAGTGGGATTTGCATGTCAATAATGTAGTTAATAAGACCAAGTATCTGGTATATGTTTTTTACAGACTCCGGCAAATATTATCTAGAAATCAAATGATTCAAATATACTACGGGCTTTTCCATAGTATTGCAGTTTATGGTATTGTGGCCTGGCTTGGTCTTTATGATACATCCTTCAGACCACTGCTTAGACTTCAAGATAGATTATTAAAAATAATTGGAGTGGAAGAACAAGATCAGGACAGACCACTCGATCTCAAACAAGTTTTTGTTCTTAAAGCCATAATATATCAATATGATAAACTTGAGGACGAATTTACCCGAAATTCAAATAACACACGCTACAAAAGTATCCCACTGCCTAAACACACATTGACAATTGGCCAATCGAGTTATGTTTATTATGCAATAAAGTCCTTCAATGAACTACCTATATATCTTAAAGGTTTGGGCGTTAGTAATAAATTGTTAAAAAAGAAGTTAAAATATAAAATCAGAAATTTTGTTATAGACTGAATAATGAATTAAATGGTATCTGTACAAACTTAATAATTATTGTGATTAACATATTGCCATATCTACTTGATGTTGTGTATATGAATCTCATATAAATTTAATGCTTTACTATTTGAACTATATTAGTATAAACTAGTGAGGTATCTTTCACATTTTGTTAATATTTACAACTTTTGTATTTTAAATTTTATTTTTAAATATTTATGTAGGACCAACCTATGTACGGGTATTTTTATGCCCCCTATAGGTCCTTCGTATGTAGCTATTTTGTATATGAAGGAAAAATTGGAAATAAATAAATAAATAAATGGTAGTTGATGAGGAAGGAGGTAAATTTTTATAAGTTTTATATGTGTACTACGTTATTGACAACAAAGAAGTAGTTTCTATGGAAACATTTCATTGCACTTTAACAAAATCCTATATTTTTCATTTTAATTTAAATCACGTATGAGTGAAAATATATCGTTCCTGATAGGCAAGCATATCTCAATTATGTAATGTTTACTTTTCCAAAGTTTTATTATTGTGATTACCGCAATAAAAAGGCCGGCAGGAATGAACCCTCTGCAAGATGCTCAGGGTCCATGAGTGACTTCGGAGCACTCCTTCTTTACCGCGTGTTTGTTCTGTGAAACGTACACTGTAGATTCGCAGCTTTACTCTGAGCAACGCTCAATAGGGAATTTTGAAAACTTTTGTCCACTGTGTACCCCCGTACACACTAAACCTGCTCTGATGTTTTGATTACGGACATCATAATATTAAAATTTTGGAAACTTAAGCACTACTTAATGGAGATCAAACATTAATTTTTACAAGCCATTAATTTTATGCATATTTTGAAGCAATAAATGTTTAATAAATTAATACAATCTGTGTACTTATTTCTATTATGATATAAGAATTACAAACTAATATGTACATGTGTGTATGTATAAAAAATATATAAATATTTTTCTCCTCTGGAAAATTGCTTGCCCCTTCTGGAAAATATGGAAAATATTTTGACCTCCCTGATGGCTAGTTTTTTTACTAGCTCATGTGGAATATAGCGTTATGACATGGATCAGAATGGTGGGTGTTAAGCAGAAGACACAAACGTATTAAGGAAGAAATGTTTTGCTGAGAAATTTATAATTATACGAGTGAACAGAATCGTCGTTCTGGAAATCAGAAGACGAATGGAAAGAAAGAAAGACTATTTTAAAAAAGAAAAATTACTAGTATAGCATTGACAGGAAAGACTTTGATAACACTATAGACATCATTCACCCTCAGCCGATAACTCGCAGCGAGAGTCTAATTTCATTACAGGAATCGGGTCACAGCTCCTTTTGGCCAGTTTTTCGTTCGACCTACAAGTATAAAAGTATACGTTCGTTATCCAAAAGTACAATCCTTCCTCACGAAGGTTGAGGATAGTCTTCAGCCACCTGACATGGGGGTACCATTTTAGCTGATACGTCATTTCTTCAGAACTCAAGCATCCACTTTTGGATGTTTTGTCAGCATATCTAGCTCTGCTTCTTGTCAAATATATATTATAGACAGAAACATAGAATTCTGCACCTGTATGTCTTGTTTTCTATCCCAAACAATAACTGTCCCAAATTCAAACAGAATCAAATAATTTTTTGCATATGTGCCCGAATTTAAATTAAATCTTATAATATGGAAGTCATGTATGGTTCTCCATACCGATTTTTTACTTCCATATTCCTTAAGGAAATGGAAGTATGGTGATGGCAAAAAAAATCGTGTTCGAGATTATTGCAGATTCTGATTGTACTACACTCAAAACATGAAAAAAGTCGTTTTTTTCACACAAACATGTGTGTGTCTGTCTGTCTGTGTGTCTACAGTAGATTTTTTTCTATGGCAAACGATAACACCGCAAATTCAAACAGAATTTCTCAAGACCTATTGTTTTTGGTGAAGATCGGTTAAGGGAAAGGGGTAGTTTACATGCAACGTTTTATGTTTTAACAAGGGTAATTTTTTCTATGACGAACGATAACTGCCCCATATTCAAACAGAATCAAATAATGCTTTGCATACATCACTGAATTGTAGAGAACTCAAGGCCTTTTGATTTTGGTGAAGATCGGTTAAGGCGAAGGGGTAGTTTACCTGCAACCTTTTACGTTTTAACAACAGTAAAGTACTTGAAAATTCATTTAAACTTTTTCAAACAATGGTAATTGTTAAAAATAAAATAATTTTGTCGCCAGGCAATAAAATTATAATTTTTTCATTTTAATGTAAATCATGTATGAGAGAAAATATATCGTTCGTGGCAGGCAAGCATATCTCAGTTATGTAATGTTTACGTTTCCATTTTATTATTATGACTACCGCAATAAAAAGGCAGGGAACACACACACACACACACACACACACACACACACACACACACACACACACACACACACACACACACACACACACACACACACACACACACACACACACACACACACACACACACACACACACACACACACACACACACACACACACACACACACACACACACACACACACACACACACACACACACACACACACACACACACACACAAAATTCGCGTTATTTCTGGCCTCATTCATGTTTATTTTCTTACATTTGCACGCTTTTTAAATGGAAAGTGCTGAAACCCTTACCAACATAACGCGTGCAAGCCGAAAAAGTGTCCAGCGTGGATAGCGGTTTGCTTCCTGTGGATCGCTGGGCAGTGTAACTGCACGTGTTTACTGAGGAACGATTCATAGACAGACTTTTCGTCTTTAGGGAATGAACCCTCTGCAAGATGCTGAGGGTCCATGAGTGACTTCGGAGCGCTCCTTCTTTTCCGCGTGTTTGTTCTGTGAAACGTACACTGTAGATTCGCAGCTTTACTCTAAGCAACGCTCAATAGGAAATGTTGAAAATTTTTGTCCACGGTGTACCCTCATACACACTAAACCTGCTCTGATGTTTTAATTACAGACATCGTAATATTAAAACTTTGGAAACTTGAGCACTACTTAATGGAGATAATCATTAACTTATACAAGCCATTAATTTTATGCATATTTTTTATATATATGTGTACGACGTTATCGGCAACAAAGAAGTAGTTTTTGTTAAAATTCCTTCCCGGGATATTTGGCCGTAGTCCAATGTTTTCTACAAAACCAGACGTTTCGGCAATGCCATCGACTTCCATCATCAGTGAAAATGGAGTGCGATAACGTGAGGTGGTATACGTTAGTGACCACAGTACTGTGGTTAAGGCTGAAGCAGTAAGTAGAAAGAAGTAGTGTCTACGGTAATATTTCATTTCGAAAATGATTTTAAATATAAATCTTAGAATATGGAAGTCATGTATGGTTCTCCATACCGATATTTATATGTGTACTACGATATCGGCAACAAAGAAGTAGTTTCAATGGAAATGTTTCATTTCAATTTGTCAAACTTGTTAAATTTTTCAATCTATATTTAAAAATTTTAAATATGAATCTTACAACGTGGGAGTCATGTACGGTGATGGCGAAAAAAATCGTGTTCGAGATAAGGGCTGATTCTGATTGTACTACCCTCAAAACATGAAGAAAAGTCATTTTTCGAAAAGTGTGTGTGTGTGTGTGTGTCCGTGTGTCTATATGTAGAATTTTCTATGGCAAACGATAACAGCTGCAAATTCAAACAGAATCAAATAATGTTTTGCATACACTGAATTGTAGAGGGCTCAAGGCCTATTGATTTTGGTGAAGATCGGTTAAGGAAAAGGGGTAGTTTACCTGCAACGTTTTATATTTTAACAAAGGTAATTTTTTCTATGACGAACGATAACTGCCGTACGTTCAAACAGAATCAAATAACTTTTTGCAGACGTCCATGAATTGTAGACGACTCAAGGTCTATTGATGTTGATAATGATCGGTTAAGGGAAAGGGGTAGCTTACCTGCAACGTTTTACGTTTTAACAAGAGTAAAGTACTTGAAAATTCATTTAAACTTTTTCAAGCAATGGTAATTGTTAAAAATAAAACATTTGTTGGCAATAAAATTATAATTTTTTGAACGCAGAAGCGAGTTCTTAGGATTTAACTGTCTGTCTGTCTAACGAATTGGGGTATGTTCCACGATAACTTTTGAACGCATCAACCAATTTTCGTAAAACTTGTTACACATATCCACACTTTACCCTACAGAACCTTGTCGTTTTTGAGATTGATCACATGAGATATAGGACGGTGAGTCAAAATTGTTAAAAAATCGCAAAATCCCATGTGAGGTATCAAATTAAAGCAAATTAAACCACAGTCTGAATATAGCATTCATTTTGAAATTTTCAAAGTTTCTGGACGTCAGAGCCTAAAACGTTGGCGAAATTTTTGATAAAATCACAAAAATTCATATGGCATAAAGTTAAAACAATTTTGACTAAAATCTGAATGTAATTTTGTTTTTAAAATTTCAAAATATTTGGACTCTAAGAACCAGTAAAGAGATCACAATTTTTTTTGTTAATTATTGAAAATCGAACTGGGTGTCAGATTGAAAGGAATCAACCCAAATCCGAATGTTCCTAAGTGTTTGTGAATGATTATCTGCATAGTTCAGTTTCGTTATAAGAATAAAGTACCTAATTTTTATACATAAAGTGACTTGAAAATAAAATTATATTAAACGACTACTCCATAATAACAAAAATATCATAAATAGTGAAAATAGTTTGAGGGTGGTGAATATTTTTTTTATAAATAATTATATAAGCGAATTCAAATAAATGATTTTAAGTATAAATCTTAGAACATGGAAGTCATGTATGTTTCTCCATACCTATTTTTTTGTATTGATGTTATAATATATGAATAGTAAAATAATTTACCTCTCTTTTGTCCGTCTGGTGGCCTTTTCCTTTTTATATATTACAACGCGTTTCGGGACATATGTCCCATCATAAGGTACACTCCCTTGGTGAAGTTCGTTAAATTATTAAAATATTAAAACAATTTACATACAATTTACACGTGTCATAATTAAATATAATATATCTAAACGCTGGAACACACGCGATGTCGTTGGTGAGCACCACGGAATACTACAGTCGACCTTATGTTATAAATTCATTCGACCGAAAATTTAAAAATTTCAATAAAATATTAACAACTAATATGGTTTCATGCTATGTAACCACGGGTACGTACACAAAATCATTTTTCGTTTTCAGAAAGTCACAGAAAACAAACATAATACAATCAGATGATTCTTTATTTTTAAAATAATAACAAGTGGTTACAATTCGTATTTTATTATCTTTCTCAGCGTTTTTACCAAAAGCAAGCTGATATATTTGATGTCGTTCTGAGTATACATATTAAAAAAACATTT
This sequence comes from Magicicada septendecula, assembly GCA_034769895.1. NCBI lineage: Eukaryota > Metazoa > Arthropoda > Insecta > Hemiptera > Cicadidae > Magicicada > Magicicada septendecula. The sequence goes on from CM068372.1 coordinate 178,357,294, forward strand.
ATAATTAATTAGAACATGGAAGTCATAATGGTTCTCCATACTGATTTTTAATATTATTTCAGTTCATGATTCACGAGCACTATTACCAGCAGACGCGTTTGCTGGAGTGACCCGTATACAATTTCGCGTTACCCGACGACGTAAATTGAACATTAATCTTGGGCGTCAGCGCGGGACAGGGCGGGCAGTGGAACTTCCGCATGCACGCACGCGCAGGCACTAGCGGATTAGCATAAGGGCAATGAGATACAGGCCTCCTGACTCTCTCTACTTCGCCAGACATAACAGTCCGGTTTCCATTTCATTTTGCCTGCATGCCCTTGCCAGCCTCCGACTCTTTGTTTATCTGTTGAATTGATTGTCACCGTCCGACCGTCCGTATCCTACTGTATCGATTCTGACCTGTTCCAAATAATAACTTTCTGACCAGCTGATTGTACACTTACAACTTATGTTTTTTATCTTATATTTGTAAGTATATGTTCCATATCGATTATTGCCGTGTACTTGTTCAAATTTATGGTACATGTTCCATTTAATAAATTTGTAGTTTGCTCATGAGTGTGTATAAGCATAAATACAAAGTTTTGACTCCTGCAGATCGGTAGCCGTCTTCAGGTAGACAGAAGCCGTAAAAATATATCTGTATGGAGAACCATACATGACTTCCATGTTCTAAAATTTATATTTAAAATCATTTACTTGAACTCGGTTCGATAATTTCTAAAAAAATTTCCACCACCCTCAAACTATTTTCACTATTTATAGATATTTCTGTTATTATGGGGTAGACGTTTAATATAATGCTATTTTCGAGTCACTTTGTCTATAAAAATTAGGTACTTTATTCTTATAAAGAAACTGAACTACGAAGATAATCACGTATTAATTACATATTTACATAATTATGTGGCCACAAATTATTTTGTGGCCTGCTGGGCCGTGGTTGCGGATCGTCACGCATAGAAGACTTAATTTAAAATAAAAAAAATTGTTTATGCCTAGCAACAAAATTATTTTATTTTTAACAATTACCATTGTTTGAAAAAGTTTAAATGCATTTTAATTTAATTTCGTAAAACCCACTAAATCAATACCAAACGTAAAAAAAATATCATTTTCATTTATAGTTATTTCGTCTACCTTTCTTCAGTGGATTATTATGACCTTCTTTTCAGGATAATTTATTTATCACAATTAAGTACTTTACTCTTGTTAAAACGTAAAACGTTGCATTTAAACTACCCCTCCTCCTTAACCGATCTTTATCAAAATCAATAGGCCTTGAGTCCTCTACAACTCGGGCAAACATGCAAAAGATTATTTGATTCTGTTTGAATTTGCGGCAGTTATCGTCCGCCATAAAAAATTCCACACACACACACACAGACTTTTAGGAAAATGAATTTTCTTCACGTTTTGAGGGTAGTACAATCAGAACCAGCTCTTATCTGGAACACGATTTTTTCCGCCATAACAATACTTCCATTTCCTTACGAAACATGGAAGTAAAATATCGGTATGGAGAACTGTACATGACTTCCATGTTCAAAGATTTATATTTAAAATCATTTTCGAAATGAAATATTTCTATAGAAACTACTTCTTTCTTCAGAAGTACTGTGGTCACTAACGTATACGACCTCACGTGAGCGCACTCGATTTTGACTGATGATGGCAGTCGATAGCACTGCTGAAACGTCTGGTTTTGCAGAAAACATTGGACCACGGCCAAACAGCCCGGGAAGGAATTTTAACAACAAACTACTTCTTTGTTGCCGATAACGTAGTGCACATATAAAAAATTATCCGCTCCACCTTCAACTACCCTATTATTTTAATTTCTAGAAAATTACCCCCTTCACATAGTTATATAATAACTACCCTTTTCATATATAGATATTTCATCTACCTTTCTACAGTTGATTATTATGACCTTCTTTTCAGAATACTTTATCAAAATTAAGTACTTTACTCTTCTTATAATGTAAAATGTTGCAGGTAAACTATCCCTTTCCCTTAACAGATCTTTACCAAAATCAATAGGCCTTGAGCTCTCTACAATTAAGGCATATATGCAAAACATTATTTGATTCTGTTTGAATTTACGGCAGTTATCATTCGTCATAGAAAAAATTCTACACACAGACAGACACTTTTCGAAAAATGGCTTTTCTTCACGTTTTGAGGGTAGTACAATCAGAATCAGTCCTTATCTCCAACACGAATTTTTCCCATCATCATACTTCCATTTCCTTATGGAACATGGAAGTAAATTCAAGGCGTAGACATAAACTGTAAAACTGGTAACGTTAAAACCTAAAACAACAAACAAAGTAGGTTAACTGAAAGTTGTAACAAACAAAACGGTTAGATTATAACAAAAACACATACAGTTTAAATATCAAAACAAGCTTACTCGTATCCTGTTCCAGCGACAGCTTCAGCTCGCAATAAAAGAACACCAAATTGTCTGAGCGTTGATCAGAAGACGATAGCAGTGCTTACTGATACTCGATTCGTAAATATTTCTCTCTTTGCGTTCAACTATTCTATAAACGTTCACACTTCTCGAGTATCTCTTTAGCGTTTGAAATTGTTTTCATACTGCTTTGGATCTGTCATTCCCTACGTACCATCTTCTTTCATATTTTATTTCAAACGATGCTTAGAATATTTTCTTTCGCTTAGCTTTGTTTTAGGAATGTACGTTAGAGTTTTTTTAGCTGTATTTTGTGTTTTAGCAACTGTTCCTGGACTTGTTTGCCTACTTATGTTGTGTTTCTCGCCTTTACCGATATCCATCTTAAATATTTCGATGCTGTAATGTTAACTTACAAATATTGATAACCGTTTCTAAGGCAATTATTTGGATCTATTTTTTATCAAGGAACCGCTCTATATCAATCATATTGTGTTGTATAGAAAGTTTTGTATAGTGTACTTTTGATTTTATTCGGTTATCTGTTCCTTTTTTTCCAAGTTGTTTTCCTATTTTTGCACCTATCTATATTTACAGGAGATTTTTGTTCTTTAGTTTCTTATTTATAATATTTTTTCCTTTATAGATGTTTTTATTTCCTTGCAATTAGCAATGGTTTGACAACAGATCCTGCTTCAGTACCGTACTGATTTTCACGTATTCTAAGCCAGGATCTCGCGTAGTTTGTATATACGAGTATTATCCGTATAAATTCTACGTAGAATCGGACTGAGGTTAGCACGTTACTTAATGGCTTACTCCATTTGAATTCTACAAATTTCTGTCACTTTAACGTGCCAGTCATACACATTACTTACTTATATTCGTGACAACTTCTTAACTTTACGCCCTCTTTATATTCCACAAATGCATTACATGCTTATATCCGTAGTATTTTAACAGACATTGATTACAGGTCGAGGCATGTTACGTAAAATTCATTATTTGTCATTAACGTTACTTGACTATAGCTTTCTTCCGTTGACCGTGTTGACGTTACTTAGTTACATTAATAATGTAATTAACTAAATGTAATGTATTATAAATGGTGTTCATTAATGATATAGTTTCAGTTCAATATTTATTGTTACACAAAATCCGTCATACTTATCAGTTTTATCCCTGATAAGGTTCAAAAAACAGTTTTATGTTAATCTATAATAACTATTTTTTGTTTGAATGAGACTAGAGGCTCACATTTTCTTTCAGCAAAAGTTTTTGTGTTTTTCATTATTAGTAATAACAACTTTTATTGGCTTAACATACTTTTGTTTTCTCATCACCATAACATTTCACGTTTTATACGACAAGGATCCTCAGTGGCTTAACTGAGACCGAAAAAGACTTGATAATAGTCTCTATTGTTAAGAGACTTCATAGAGACTTGATAAAACACTCTACTAAATAATAGTAGAGTTCTATGTTTTTACATAAAAAAATAATAAAAGTGACGTATGACCTATTTCTACGCGTAGTGAGTTTGTGTCTTGAATGTGAGTGGAGTAGAGCTGATTTTTCGACTGACAGGACTACAGTGTCTAACAAATCTGTTACTACTGTACGCGTACGACGAAATACTATTAAATAAGTATTTTTGTTACCATACAACAAACAATTTTCTACTAAACACGGGGAAAAGTACAAATAGAACCTCTGTGGTGGTTGTAATACCAGCGAAACCATCACTAATTCCTAAGATTTTTAAACGACTGCTTGAGAATAAAAGTAAGGCAGTTAGTTCACAAAGGCTACCTTAATTTATCATCATTTGAAGTCCTCGCTTAAATAGGAACGTAGCCCTGTGGCATAGTCTGTAAAGTCTGAATAATGTAGTAGGATCTGATTGTGATGTAGTATTTTTATGATGTGACGTTTGTAGGATGTTGATGGAAGTTTTGAAATCAGAAAACCGTGAGCTACCCTAACAAATAACATGAATATAACCATCATTTGAACAGATGCAATAATCTGGTTATTACAAGTCTATGGTAGTTGTAATTTATAATATACACACACAGTGGAAAACGTTTAATACGAAAACGGTTAACACAAAATATTGGTTAACACGAAATATGGCTCACAGATGTAATACTTTTGTTTATATTTGAAAAACAGATGTCAGCCATCACTCATTACAATTTTTCTATTACAAAAATACAAGCTTCGGTTGTACTGGAAGTTCGTAGTCGTTTACAAGCAAATAATTCTAAAACATAAAAATTAAAAATTATATAAATACTCTATTACCTTTCCGGTGATAAAGACTCACACGTGAATGTCAATTACGTTAGCTACTAAACCCTACGGTACTTTACCAATAACCAACCGTACCTGTACTAATTTAAATTATATTTAAATAAAAATAAAAATAAAATAAAAATAAAAATATTTTCGTTGTTTCGGTAATGTGATAGTCGGTATCGATATGTAGTGAATATCGCTCATAATTTTTGTAAAATTATAGAAAGCGTGATAATTGATTTGCCAAAAAAAAATGACGGAATATTTTAAAAAGAATAGAACATTAACGCTATAGGAATTTTAGACATACTACATTACTGTACACGAAAACGTGAATCGTAAGACTAAGTGAAGAACAGCTAAAATGCGTGTATACTAAATTTTAAGAAAAATTAAGCATGTTTTTTCCTAAAATTAACCATAAATTATTCAGGACGATAAATAAAACCTTTATATGCAAGTACCTTCTGAATATTCTTTATTGCTTTATTTTAATACACAAGACAAAACGTTATCTGTAGAGTATTTGTTCATTTATCTCGTTTTGTTTCACTTTTTTGTCCGTTTAAGACGAAATTCGGTTAACACGAAAAACAGCTGGTGCCCGTCATTTCTCGTTAACCGTTTGCTACTGTACTTAGTAAAGGTTTCATTTTGCCAGCCCATGAGGTTTTTATATTTAAACAATAATATCAAAAACTAAATGATGCTTACCAAAAGTCACACGTTAAAACATTACGTATTTTCGTTATCACGGACAATTGGTGCACTCGTGACCGCCGACACTGGCGCGAACTCGAAGCATCACAATTGTAGTGCATATTGAGAAAGTACCAAAACTATATATAACAAGTGACATGTGTAGACATTTTACATAAAACAGTTACCAGAAAAGAGAACCGAGTGTTGCACTGTGTTAGTGAATGTGTTGTGTGTGTTCTCCGCCTTCGACAAGAGTACGTCGCTTGTTGACTTGACAATTAGGTTTTACAAGGAAACTTCTTTAGCTGCACGTAATCGTATTCCACGTAATAATAGTTCACGTGCTCTATCAGTTGAATGTAATTTGTATTTTTTGTGGTCTTAAATAATTTTAACGGAATTAAAATGAACATAATTATTATTGACCTAAAACGTCTACCGATTTCTTGTGGATCCGAAACGTTTTTTAGATCAGTGATGGTTACTCCATCGTTCAAAATTCAAACGGTAGTTATCATCACATAAAATACAGTCTAATATAAGAAAACTGCAATAATGGTAATATGATGCCTGATATTATAACTAGCATATTCTGGCGTCGTCTGCGCTTACCGGTAGCAACTGTTAGAGAAATCGTTCGCCTGCTGTGTGTGCCGCTTGCAATGTGTAATACGAGTGCACTTAGTTATGCATAACGCTCAGGCGCTCGTACGTTGAGCAAGTTTTTTAAAGTTTGTGATTCTACGTATTACTTGGAGAGGTAAATATTGTCTATAAGATAATACGAAGAAGATACTTTTAGGATAAATTATTAATAAAAACATATAAGCAACAATTGTTTATTATGCAGAATGTGCTATAAGTCTCTTTATAGCACTAGAAATTGTTCATGGTTTAGTGCTGGCCGTGTACGAATAAATGATGATATCGCTTGTGATGTTTGGTCGTTAACTGTTTTGTAACGATGTTTTTATCGTTACAAAACAGTAATAATAATTATTATTACACATGCTGCGTATTATATTCTTATATTCATCTTATATGTTCCATACATGTTTACACTAATTATAGCTGTATTAACCACTTTTGTGTTGCCCGTATACAGATGCTGAATATGGTAATATTTGTCGAAACGTCGACAAGAAAACGTTATAAAATTGTGATCAGTCAATACCGAACCTTAACAAAGGTTTTACTATTCGAATTTTTCAAAAAATCTGTTTGTGTCAACCGACTTATAGCCTACCATAATACATAAAATTTTATTAATACTTTTTATCAGCTGTAATTAAATTGATTCAACGAATATAGTAGCTAGGTCACCTAGAATGGGTGGATGATCAGCGTATACTAAAGAAAGTCCTGAGGGCGCAGGTGTATAAAATAATAAAGGGGGGTACTTAGAATAAGATGGCTGGATGATGTGCTGGAAGATTTCAGAAGAATGGAGGTGAGGGGTTACGCTGAAATGCCAACGGACAGGAGACGTCGGAGAAGATTGGTGTTGGAAGCCATTCTCAGACCCATAAAGAAGTGTGGGAAGAGCCATCACCTCGTAGAATTTTAGGCGTGTTCCTTTACTTGCTGACTTAAGGGTTTGCCTGATGGTCCCGCACATAAGGTTGAACTTATGCAACTTGTTCACCACGTCGTTGCTTGCATTATAAGACACACTGTAGCCCAGGTATCCAAAACTGCTAACTTGTTCCAGGACAGTACCGTCTATAACAATTTTTGCCCGTACGGGATCAGTTCCACAAAAAGCCATCACCTTGGTTTTAATTGTGGATATCTGCAGTCCAGAGTCTTTGGTTGGGTGATCAAAAGTGATAGTCGATAAATTTAAAAAAATTGTCTATGTAGCGTACAATTTATGAGGAATTTTATTGAAAATAAAAGACTCGGTATCTTTAATAGTTTGACAAAAATTAATAACTTACAACAGCCGTTGTAAATTGTGGACTACCTTCAAAAAATGTATGAAATTGTATTTGCAACAAAACTTCACATATTGTTATTAGTTATGTGTATTTGCGAATATAGAAACATACGCAAACAAAATTGGAATAAATTGTTCGTTTTTTGGGTTTTATAGTTATAAATTTAACTGAAAACCTAATGCAGTAATTTTGGACTTTAGTGATTGGTTAGTGTATGATTGTCCGCTTTGCAATTATTGTTATTTTACTAAAAAATTGCGTAGTAATCTGGGTTTCTGTAATTTTATTGATAATTAAAAAATTATCTAATATTAAAATTTATGTAATAATTAATACAGTTTTTTAAAATAGTAAGTTTTGGAGCTCAGGGCGCTTACTAACTTAAATCGTAGGAATCTTTTTATATGTTTAAGAATTTTTAACGAGATAAATGTGATTAAATATGAAATTGTTTTTAAAAGAGAAACTCTCGGCACTGAAGAAGAATCTCAATTAGAAATAGTTTACCCGTAAATACTAAGCAAAATAATTTAAAAAAACCGAGTAAGAACGTTCCGTACAGGCGGCGGGCAGATTTACACATTTGTTTAAGACTGACGTGTAGTAGAGTGGAGAGCCTAACCTAAATACATTAAAAACAAATATTGCATTAAGTTTATACACAAATGTGGTGCATAATATGTTGCGACCTAATTTGCGACTAATCTAACGTAAGTGTTACAATCGCGTGCACAAAGACGCAGGAACGTGTAAGTACCGCGTTGTTTTCATATGCGACTGAATTTATACATTTCTAACTGTCTGCGTTACGATGCACGGCGTTGTCTCGTCGCTGTTAATATTATTCATCGTTATGTTCGAGCATTTTTAAAATGTCCAACAAACGTTGCCGAAAACGTCTTTTCATTACGCAAAACGTATTTTCGGCCACACTAATGGACAAAAATTCTGAACAATTTAAATAACCTAAAAGATATATGACAAAATTTGCTTCCGTTACCGTAGTATAAAAATAAACACGAGTGAGCCAAAAATAACGCTAATTGTGTGTCTCCTGCCTGCCTTTTTATTGCGGTAATCAAAATAAAAAAACTTTGGAAACGTAAACATTACATAATTGAGATATGCTTGCCTGCCAGAACGATATATTTTCACTCATTCATGATTTAAGTTAAAATGAAATAATTATAATTTTATTGCCTGGCAACAAAATTATTTTATTTTTAACAATTACCATTGTTTGAAAAAGTTTAAATGAATTTTCAAGTAGACTCTTGTTAAAACGTAAATCGTTGCAGGTAAACTACCCCTTCCCCTTAACCGGTCTTCACCAAAATCAATAGGCCTTGAGTCTTCTACAACTCAGGCAGGTATGTAACAAATTATTTGATTCTGTTTGAATTTGCGGCAGTTATCGTTTGCCATAGAAAAAATTCTACACACATACACACACAGAGACACTTTTCGAAAATGACTTTTCTTCATGTTTTGAGGGTAATACAATCTGAATCAGCCCTTATTTCGAACACGATTTTTTCGCCATCACCATACTTCCATTTCCTTATGGAACATGGAAGTAAAACCAATCGTGTCAGTCTCAAATAGGGCCAACTAGGTGACCCAATACAATAGAACCGATACGATACGAACCGGTAGATACCGGATACCGGATCCGGATCCGGGTACCGGATATCGTATCGGTAGATACGATAGAGTAGATAGGGGGTAGGGGAACAATAGAGGGCCGCCCAAATTTAATATGTTTGTGTCCGTACATATGTTTGTGGGCAAATATGTTTTACATAAATGTATTATGTACTATGTACAGTATATGTATAAATGTACTTTTAGTATTTTATTTATTATAATATTAATTTTTTTATATATGCTAATCTTAAGTGTTTCTACTAAAGTATTATTATTAACAGCGACAGAATATAGTAAGATTTGTAAAAACTCAAAAGTTACGTTTCTGGGTCATGTGAAGAAAAGAAACGATGCATTTATTCATAAAACGTTTTTAAATTTAATGTTTTTTTTTACTTCCATTTCCATAAGGAAATGGAGTATGGTCATGACGAAAAATCGTGTTCGAGATAAGGGCTGATTCTGATTGTACTACCCTCAAAACATGAAGAAAAGTCATTTTTCAAAAAGTGTCTGTGTGTGTATCTGTCTGTCTGTGTGTCTGAGTGTAGAACTTTTTCTATGGCAAACGATAACATCCGCAAATTCAAACAGAATCAAATAATCTTTTGCATACAGCCCAATTGTAGAGTACTCAATGTCTATTGTTTTGTGGTGAAGATCGGATAAGGGAAAGGGGTAGTTTACCTGCAACGTTTTATGTTTTAACAAGGGTAATTTTTTCTATGACAAACCTTAACTGCCGCATATTCAAACAGAATCAAATAATTTTTTGCATACTGTCCTGAATTGTTGAGGACTCAAGATCTATTGATTTTGGTGAAGATCGGTTAACGGGAAGGGGTAGTTTACCAGCAACGTTTTATGTTAAGAGTCATTTTTATACGGCGAACGATAGCTGCCGCAAATTCAAACAGAATCAAATAAAGTTTTGCACACATCGCTGAATTGTAGAGTACTCAAGGTCTTTTGATTTTGGTGAAGATTGGTTAACGGGAAGGGGTAGTTTACCTGCAACGTTTTATGTTTTAACAAGAGTAAAGTATTTGAAAAATCATTTAAACTTTTTCAAACAATGTTAATTGTTAAAAATAAAATAATTTTGTTGCCAGGCAATAAAATTTATATCTTTTTCATTGTAATTTAAATCTTATATGAGTGAAAACATATCGTTCCTGGCAGGCAAGCATATCTCAATTATGTAATGTTTACGTTCCCAAAGTTTTATTATTGTGATTACTGCAATAAAAAGGGAGGCAGGACACACACACACACACACACACACACACACACACACACACACACACACACACACACAATGCGCGTTATTTCTGGCCTCACTCATTTTTATTTTCTTACGTTTGTACGCATTTTAAATGGAAAGTGCCGAAACCCACATCAACACAATGTGTACAAGCCGAAAAGGTGTCCAGCGTGGACAGCGATTTGCTTTCTTTGGATCGCTCACCAGTGTAACTGCACGTGTTTACAGACGAACGGTTCATAGACAGACTTTTCGTCTTTAGGGAGTGAACCCTCTGCAAGATACTCAGGGTCCATGAGAGACTTCGGAGCGATCCTTCTTTTCCGCGTGTTTGTTCTGTGGACGTACACTCTAGATTCACAGCTTTACTCTGAGCAACGCTCCATAGGGAATGTTGAATTTTTTTCCACTGTGTACCCTCATACACACTAAAACCTGCTCTGATGTTTTGATTACGGACATAATAATATTAAAACTTTGAAAACTTGAGCACTACCGGTACTTAATGGAGATCAAACATTAACTTTTACAAGCCATTAATTTTATGTATATTTTGAAGCAATAAATATTTTAATAAATTAATACAATCTGTGTACTTATTTCTGTTATAATATAAGAATTACAAACAAACTAATATGTGCATGTGTGTATGTAAAAAAAATATTTTGACCTCCCTGATGACTAGTTATTTACTAGCTTGTGTGGAATATAGCGTTATGACATGGATCCGAATGGTGGGTGTTAAACAGAAGACACAAACGTATTAAAGAAGAAATGTTTTGCTGAGACATTTATAATTATACGAGTGAACAGAATCGTCGTTCTGGAAATCAGAAGACGAATGGAAAGAAAGAAAGAAAGACTCGATTTTAAAAAAGAAAAATGACTAGTTTGTATTAACTGGAAAGACTTTGATAACACTATAAAATAGACATCATTCACCCTCGGCCGATAACTCGATGCGAGAGCCTAAGTTCATTACAGGAATCAGATGCAGTTCCCTTTGGCCAGCTCTTCGTTCGACCTACAAACCTTTTATTCAATAGTAAAGTCCTTCCTCACGAAGGTTGAGGATAGTCTTCACCCACCTGACATGGTGGTACCATTTTAGCTGATACGTCATTTCTTCAGAACTTAAGCATCCACTTAGTTAATATTTAAATGATTTTAAATATAAATTTTAGGACACGGAAGTCGTATATGGTTCTCCATACCGATTTTTCATTTAGGAACAGAGGAAAGCCGTGTTTGCTATGGATGAAATGTGTGTTAGAGGATTTGAGGACGACGAAAGTGAGGGGACGGGGAGAGAAGATTGAGGATAGGGACGCGTGGAGAATGACTGAAACGGAGGTCAAGGATCACCAAGGGCTGTATATCGGTATGTTATTAATAGGCTACAGTTTTATATACTTTTTATAAATTTTATAGATAATTAATCAATTGATCTCAAAAGTAACAGTCGAATTACTTGTAATATTTTACTTGAATTAACATTTAACAATTAACTTTTAATTTACATTGAATTCTAAAATAAATTTTAAAAATATGAGCAAATCTAGAAGAAAATATTGTAACATAACAAGATTACACCTTAGAATAAAGACAAGTATACCATCAAAATTCACTTTGAAATATGCATAAACGCAATCTTTTTAGTAATAAAGTACAAAGAAGAATAAAATGAACATAATAAATAAAGAATTGAAGACACAACATATTATTTAAAGATAAATAATAAGGTAAAGAAATAAAAAGTAATTAAAACAAAAAGGAAAATATTATAATAAATAAATAATAGGGAATTAAGGAATAAAAACTCATGAAGTAAATAATTTAATGACAGTAACAAACAATGACTGACGATGACAATATTACCCAGAAATGAAGATCAAGTGGCAAACAAACATGTAAATAATGATTAATTAATAGAATTATAATGTAAAAATGTTAAACTTAGAAAATAAGTAAAAAGACATTTGTTAGTTCATAAGCATTAGATTAAAACTATGAGGAGGTCTGTGTACCTCAGACAGTTATTTTGTATCATTGAACTACAAACGGTGAATGATATAAATTTTACAAATATAATAATATCGAACTATAATTAAATAAGTTAGGTTGTGTGATAGTGCTAGAAAGTGAGAATAACATTGATATACTTTAAAAAGGAAAAAATCGTGTATAATGAAAGTGATTAAACATAATTATAATATGAGCACTGAATGAAACATAATCTATATGAAACAGTTATGTAGCCCATATAGTGAGATCAAACCAAGTGTAAATAATTAAAAAATAGAGAAATCTTACGTTACAAACTTACAATATAATGTAGTGACGAAGACAAAATAAGGTTCAACGGAATCATATTCATTATAAAAGACGAAACCGAACCTGTGACCCATAAACATGAATAATGAACATGAATATGAATATCATAGCCAAAGCCTTAACTGAAGGAATTAGTATTTTGGTAAAAAGGAAGGGATTGTTGGAAAAATATTGAAACCAGGCAGAACATGTTATTTTGATTGGTGGACTTTTATACAAATTAATTGCAGATAGAAGGCGAGATGACAAAGAAAGACTATTGAAATAACTAGAAGACTAATATTTTAATCGAAAGTATCAAAAACTTGAAGGCCAGAAGCGAAGAATCAAGCAATAAATTCATAAAGAAAACTACCAGATTGGTGAGATTGCTCCGATATGTTAAGCCAGATGTTTGAACCAACATTACCACATTTTAACGATCGAGTTACAGTGAAATACTATAACCAAAACAATATAAACGTTATAAAATTGAATTTTATTTGTACACCATAACTATTAGTATTAAGAGTTCATTTTACTTCCATGTTCCATAAGGAAATGGAAGTATGGTCATGGCAAAAAACATCGTGTTCGAGATAACGGCTGATTCTGACTGTACTACCCTCAAAACATGAAGAAAAGTCATTTTTCGAAAAGTGTGTGTGTGTGTGTGTGTGTGTGTGTGTCTGTCTGTCTGTCTGTCTATGTGTAGACTTTTTTCTATGGCAAACGATAACAGCCGCAAATTCAAACAGAATCAAATAATATTTTGCATACGTCCTTCAATTGTAGAAGACTAAAGGTCTATTTTTTTGGTGAAGGTTGGTTGAGAGAAAGGGGTAGATTACCTGCAACGTTTTATGTTTTAACAAGGGTAATTTTTCCTATGACGAACGATAACTGCCGCACATTAAAACAGAATTAAATAGTTTTTTGCATACGTCCCTGAATTGCAGAGGACTGAAGGTCTGTTGTTTTTTGTGAAGGTCGGTTAAGGAAAAGGGATAGTTTACCTGCAACGTTTTATGTTTTAACAAGGGTAATTGTTTCTATGACGAACGATAACTGCCGCACATTCAAAAAGAATCAAATACGTTTTTGCATACACCTGTAAATTATAGAAGACTCAACGCCTGTTGATTTTGGTGAAGATCGGTTAAGAGAAAGGGGTAGTTTACCTGCAACGTTTTATGTTTTAACAAGAGTAAAGTACTTAATTTTGATAAATAAAGTATCCTGATAAGAAGATCATAATAATCCACTGTAGAAACGTAGATGAAATATCTATAAATGAAGAGGCTAGTTGAACGGAGTGGGGGTAATTTTCTATAAATGGAAATTATAGTCGAAGGGGGAGGGGATAATTTTTTTATATGTGTACTACGTTATCGGCAACAAAGAAGTAGTTTATTGTTAAAATTCCTTCCCGGGCTGTTTAGCCGTAGTCCAATGTTTTCTGCAAAACCAGACGTTTTGGCAGTGCCATCGACTGCCATCATCAGTGAAAATCGAGTGCGATAACGTGAAGTGGTATACGTTAGTGACCACAGTACTGTCGTTAAGGCTGAATAAATAAGTGGAAAGAAGTAGTTTCTATGGAAATATTTCATTTCGAAAATGATTTTAAATGTAAATCTTAGAACTTGGAAGTCATGCATGGTTCTCCATACCGATATTTTAAATTGTTCTTTTGTATGATCCAAAAGAATCACTAGTCAACGTACATCCACAACACCCAATTACAAAACCTTCATTATAAATATTATGTTTTATGTTATATTATGACTTGAACAATACTTTGACTTTAATTTTACATTAACCCTGAGATTGAGATTTTCCATGTAATCCAACCGAAATGAGCTACCAATAAAAGAAGGGACATTGAATGTCAATACAATTAAAAATCTTAAAGAGAAATAATAAATTTTATTGAAATTCAGTCAAGATAGAAAAGGAGTTAGATTATTTAACATAAAAGTTTAATTCTTACATAGAAGAAGGGTAAGTTTAAGAAGTTTAGGAGTTAAGATAAGGATTTAAGATTCAAATAAGATAATCACATGAGACAAAACATCACGTACGAGTAGACTTACATAACTGGCACCAACAATTTGGGGTTAACAAAAAAACAGATAAACTTAAATATAAATATAATAAAGGAAGAGGAAAACAAATAAATATACAATATGTATTAACATTAGCATGATAAGTTGTTAAGTTTAATTAAAAAAATATATAAATTATATAAGTAGATAAAAATATAATACTTTAATGTATATTATTATGATTGTTGTTATTATCATTAATTTGTGTTACTTTTATAATAGAAAAAGCAAAATTGAATTTTATAAAAGTGAAAACGGACACACGGGCGAGCGCCCCCGCCGCACGCACGCACGCACGCACACACACACACACACACACACACACACACACACACACACACACACACACACACACATGTACACACAGATTTTTTTAACGAGTCGTAGCTTTTACATTAACATTATAGTTTTATCTTTTCTCAGCTAACTGGCACGTTTTTGCTATACCAGTTTTTCGATGTCAGAATATTCGCCTAGAGTTAAAGTAGTAATTGCCAGCTTCTTCACCTACGAGCGTATTTGCTAAAGAATATTTTTAAAAAATCAGTTTTTATGAACCAAAGCATGGGTTACCATAAGCAGGAATCTAATGGAGTTAAGTCTGTAGATCATGGTAGCCAGTTAACAGGTCCACCACGACCAGCCGCTTTCCAGCAAATTCATCCCGTGTTTGTTAAAAAATTCGGTCATCTGAAGAGTAGATTGTGCAGGAAATCTAAAGTGTTGAAAAAGCATGTCGATTCATATCGACAGTGAGACTTCTCCCAGAAAAGAGGTGAAACTTCTTCCAGTAAACACAGATTAAATTTAAGTTCTGAACACAAATAAACCTAATTAAAAGGCATAAAGAATCATGAGGGCTACGAGTTTGACACGAATTTTATAGATACTTACTACTGTAGTGTGCATAATGAGTTTCAAGACCAATTGGCAAGAATTAGACAGTAAAATACCTATGTTGAGGGCTAAGGAGGAGCACGCCGAGATATCTGTTTGTCAAGCCGAATTACCACACGGATTTAGTAGAAGATAGTTGGAAGGAAAGAGCTATTATGTACTTGGAAACCACTATAGGTTTCCTATCCAAGGCAAGGCGTGATAACATCTCTGTACTCGATCCATCGGTTACACCTAAATCAGGGAGTCAAAGCTGATCTTAAAGAATGATCTTAAAGAAAAAAAGCTTTGTAAGTTCAAAGAGAAGAATGGATGAAATTGAATGGTGTGGGAGGTAAGATGCGAAATGCTGAAGTATGAAAACAAGTATGAAATTGTTTGGGTACGAATTTCATTAAAAGTGGGAAAGAAATGAATGAAGAGATAAAATGTGACTAAAAAGCCATTGTGTAAACTCCCTGTTACAAGGAAGTAATACTAGTACTGGAAACAAAGATTTGACGACGGGAAGCCTAAAAAGAATGTTTAATATCTTGAGTAGATGTAATTTTTTTCGACGAATTACAGACACAGCAGAAAGAGAGAAATACAGTAATATCGTTTAACAGTTATTGAATAACCATTAATATTGATATAACAAGAAAAGAAACAAGATGGAAACTTTGGGAGCATATAAGGAAGCCAACTAGGTTGCTATGGATATAATAACAGAATTATAGGAAAAGGATTCTAAGAAAACATTTTTCTAGCAAAA
The DNA here is from genome assembly GCA_034769895.1 of Magicicada septendecula. Lineage (NCBI taxonomy): Eukaryota > Metazoa > Arthropoda > Insecta > Hemiptera > Cicadidae > Magicicada > Magicicada septendecula. Next base: position 178,373,642 of record CM068372.1, read on the forward strand.
CCAGCTGAGACATACGATCGAGTATACCCCACGTGGGAAAAGGAATATAGGTCGATCGTCGCTGAGCTGGTAAAGCCCGAGCATTGGGTGGAAATGCAGACAATTCCCTTCTCTTTGCAATGGTCACTTTCTATTAGTTTATTTTTAATTATGCGTGCTATGTATTTTTGTGTGGTTATTAATTTAATCTAAGTTTGGCAACAAATGTCTATCGTCTTCATATAGTTCATATCAGTCTTCTAGTTTCAAAGACAGATGTATCTGTTTTTCACATATCTAGGGTTTGCATTTTATTAAAGTATATTGCCTTTTACATACGTTGACAACTTCACAAGCATGAAAAACAGATAAGTCCTGATTAAAACTTGAGTCCAATTTGCTGGTTAGTTGCAAAACTAGATTCATCCATTGGCTTCACATGAGCGTGTCTAACACCTAACTACTGTTTATAAGCCTAAAAATTGTTTGAGGTTATGGTTACTGACTCTACTAAATATTCTAATATTTTAAACAACTATGGGACGTAGGAGGCAAGTTTTCAACTAAAAATTTCTCTTCAAGATGTACATCGCTCTCCAGGGCAATGGCATGTTCAGTTGAAACCTACTGTAAGGGGGAAAAAAAAAAGAGCAGAATGTTTTGCTACAAGGTGAGGTGTGTTATCGTTCTGAATTAGGGCCATTTAGAAGTATACGCAAACATGGGAAATTTATTAAAGTCTTCAATAAAGTAATCGTTATTGAAAAAGGAAGTAAAGATTTCCTCAAAAAAATTACATATGTAGTCCTATTAAATTAACTGAGAAAATATTTGAAAGAAAACTACAGAGAATTAGAGGTCAGAATGGTTTTTAACAGATTCTCAAAAAAATTGAACTAGACATTGTTACAGCCGAAGAAAATGATGAACCACAAGCACACAAGCAGTAAGTAAAAGACTGGAGGACGTTTCAGATTTATTAATTAGTATCATAAAACTTGTTTTTCATGTACATCAATTAATTGTAATTTGAATCGTTTCTATAACAGTTGTGAATGACAATTTTTATTTACCGATTGGCTTCTAGATTTTTTGAAAACCAGAGACGATTAAAATGAGTTTTAAAACAAGGTACATGCAAAATAATTTTTCAAATATCTCGCCGTTAATAAACATTTAAGTGTTGAAATTTTAGTATTAACTGGCGCACCTCGTAGTATTACACTGAAGAAATTTACACTAAAGTTTACACTAATCACCATGTTATCTCTTAAAGTCATTAATTTTTTTATCTCACCTAAAATTTTTATTTTTTTTGGATCTGTCTGGTTTTGAAACTAAACGATATATATATATATTATATATATTATATTATATTAATATTATATTATATTATATATTATATTATAATAATATATATATATTATATATATATTGCAACGATACAGCCATATGCTGTATTAGGCATTGATTTGAATAAATATAAAATTTGTAGAATTATTATAAGTTAAGGGTAAATGGACAGGTCTAAGATTGTAAAAATATTTCATTGTTAGATTAGGGGAGAAATTAACCTGTTCTGACAGGCAAGGAACACCTGCTCAATTGTATGTGTGTTACGCGTGTATCTTGTGTGTGTTAGTGATGCATGTGCAGACAGGAATCTCGGCTACCCGCCCCAAGTAATTAATAAAATAATTATTTATTTTCACTGTGTGAAAACTAATAAGTTTATAAACAAAAAAAGGCACCAAAGTGTGTGTAAATTTGATAGTTATCCCCAGTGAGAAAATGACGTTAATAGGACACGCTACGCGAAGTCAGTACGAAATAAACGTGCCAAAAAATACGCAAATTACCATAAGACGCTCAAATTAATACAGTGAGTGCTTAATCAAATTAGCTATAATTTGTGCTATCTCGATTCCGTGCAAAACATTGCTATTTGCTAATAATTGCAAATATATGAAAAGGTTCGGGAGTGGGGGCTATCATGTGATCTGCAGGTATCGACAGGACGATTTCGGAACCAACTGGCGCGGAATCTCGAGAGGGTATAAATTAAGGGTTCAACAGAAAACCCTTCTCTTCATTTCAACACACAGTTGCAGTCGGACATGCTGTCCGTCGGCAGAACAGTTTTATTTTTTTCAAGTCTCATTAACGAACAAATAAGACGTTCAACAATTAGGTTGACAATATTTCGGAAAGCGTAAAGTACCGGGACCGTTTAAGTCTACAAAGAGTATCTACGGAGAAGCTACCAGAGCGACGAGGGATTCTAGACGTTAGACGATGTTTTTTGACGCCTAGCCGACGTTTAAGATCCACCTTGCAGCAGATAGCAATTCTCTGAGGCGGACCACACACTGCTGGAGAACAACGCTGGACGCTAGACATATCCAGGACCACGTCAGGCCAGGAGGAATGGAAAACCAACTCTGAACAACGCTGGACCCCGTCAATAAGTCGTAAGATCATCAAAACTCGAGGTGACATGCATAATGCAGTTATAAATGATTTTAAAAAATATCTCATAAGACTATATCAAAAGACAATAAATTAAAACAAAGAAAAAAGTTATAATTAGAACTAATATTTTAGAAATGTAGATAAATGTTTAGTCGTAAGAATGAGCGATCGCATATAAAGAAATAAGAAAAAAAGGAATTTAAAGTTGAGAGAGTAGATTTTGTTTATCAACGTAAATAGTTAAATTGAGTTGATATTTGCATTATAGAAAAGAATAATTTAAATTTTGAATATAAAACAAATGCCAGTCTAAAAGTAATTAATATAAATTTAAATTTAATTGTTAAACATTGGTATAGATTGAGGGAGTTGAGGTCAGATCTGAATTAAAAGAATTCAATTCAAATTACATTTCAATTTTATTTGTTTTAGTAAATCACATTGAATAAATGTCTAGATTAAGATTATTAACATGTCTAGATGTAAGAGTGTTTTAAATGTGTGTAGCACCGTATAGTATAAGAGATAAACACTTAACAATGAGTGATATCGTGACCGAAGATCATTAACGATGTTTATTATTTATAAGATTGAGTAAACAATAAATATGAATTTTTAAATACTCATAAATCTAATACTCTTATTATAGTTACACCTGGTATTGTTATAATTACTTACAACCTGCATATATAATTTGTGTTGTTATATAATTTTGTCGCCCGTGAACGTGGGGCTCGACACGCTCACAATTTAATAATATGTATCGTTGTAATATATATATATATATATATATATATATATTTTGCAACAGATCAAATTTTATTATACTAATAAGGATATAGTGAGTGTGTAAAAATCACAAACAAGTCTATTATGGAGGAGATGAAAAATTATTTATTATATACATAAATATAGTTTTTAAAGATGTATATTGTTTTTTTAAATTGTCATGTATTGATAACAGAATTAATTGTTTGTATTGTTCGATAATATAAATCGATTTTACTTGGTTTCTACAACGTCCTCCTCTCGTCTCGTCGATCCCGTCCTGGCGTCCTCTTCTTCTCGTCGTCCTCTTCTACAGCGTCACTCCTTCCTGGTGTCATCTTCGTCCTGGCGTCCTCTTCGTCTTGTCGTCCTCTTCTACGGCAGGCGGCTCCAGCGGCGATATTTCAATGAGTCTCGTTGTTATGTTTGACTGCTAACATTAATTAGTTTCTTCATAAATTGTTCACTCACAATGCTTATAAATTCCACTCGTACAGTTTATTATTAATTTATATCTTATATTTTCTTAACCTCAGGATTAATCTGGGTATTAACTAATGCGGTGCGTTTAATGTACACCTTCCACGATATCTTGAAGTGTCTTTAAATTCCCTAAGCGGATATCTTAACTTACACGAAACAGCACTGTATTATATTTTAAATTTTATCTAAATATTTTACCCTCGCGGTTCTTAACGCAAAACTTCGTTAAGAATTACCACGGTTTATTTTATATATGATATTTCGACGTTCGTAAGAGAACAGCTCTCTTCACCGGGCACAACTTCCCCTTGCAACTTCTACAAACAGACTGTGTCCATCCTAGCTCTACAACGTATGAATCTCACTGAATTTAGTGTATTCTGATAGGCCAAGCCCAAGTCACATAATTGATGGAACAAACAGATACACAAATTTTATGAAAAACTTTGTATAATTTAGCAAAGTCCTGCATGGAAATTATCTACAATTTTTATTACCCTATCATTGATAAGAGTTACAATTGAGTTTTTCTTCACTCAAAAAACCATATTTCTAAAATAGTTATGAACCTCAGAGTATACACAAATTGAAGCTATTTACCTAAATAATTCCTTGTCAAAGTTTCACTTCAATCGGTTAACTACCACTGAAGCTATAGCGATCACAGTTTATCACACCCACACACGCGCACAAATTCACACAAAAAATACATGACATTATAGAACATCTTTTTATGAAGAGTTTGGTATACGCTACATGCTTATCCATTTCTAAATACAAAACTTACGACTAAAAGACAAAATATTACATAAAACAAATTTAAACAAGAAAATGCTCGTCATCCATGTGCTCTGATATAAACAACATATCTTATCATCCTGTGTTCTGTTGCAATATATATATATATATATATATATATATATATTGTTACGAAATGGCTGTCGGTCTAATCGTAAACGTGTATAAGTGTAATGGGTGTAACGTGTCTTATCAATCCGTCGTCGCTTTGGAACGTAACTTACGCTGATTATGTCCGTTGCGAACGTACGAATAACCAGGTATCGATGTCCTTACCTGTTGTTCACTAGGGGTGTGAAAATCCCGGGTGGCGCCAAATTGTTTAATTAAAACAATTAAAAATTTTATGATGATATGACAAGCGCAGCTCAGGCGGTGTGGAGAATTTAATTTGTCCCGCCTCGACTTGACCTTCTGAATCGGGCCAGTAGTTCGTTGAGTTGGCTATGTGAGCGCTTGTCGTCAATACTAACTGTTCTCTAAAATGTACACAAATTATAATACACCATCCTAATGAAATTAAAACACAGTGGTTACACTCAGTACTTGTTTATTATTTGGAGATTACTAATTATTCATTTTAACACAGATTATATTTTGTTTTGTAATACATTTGCACCGGTAATTTATATGAGACAATTTCTCTGGGTTTGACAAATCGATTTAGAACGTAACAGACATTCAATAATGGCGTCTGTCGAAGTAGTATACAAATATTTACGTTCAAATGTCTTGGATTCTTGTGATTACGATAAAAGGATTATTAATGATTACAACAATAAAAATACACTACCTTACATCATTTATACATAATAATATGTAGTTATAACTTGTTCTTGAAGTGCAGTAAAAGTGTTTCAAAATTTCGTAAACTAACCACAGGTTAACTTTACAAGTTGACAAATTTTCAGTGTCTTAGTTTTTTATTTAATCTTTGAAAGAAATTATGTGCAGTTTAGTGAGAGTTCAGATTACTGTGAGAAATATTTAAAGTGAGTTTATTCGGAAATTTGGGTAATTTAAATGATACTTAACACATCAGTAGACTGGGTGTACTCGGTTGATCTGGTAAAAAGGAATTAGGCTGCAATCATATTTAATTTTCAATTGTCTAGGGCGTCTGGCATCTTTTTCAAATTAATCGGAGCAATTTATTCATTTCTTTTTTATTTGATTGGTCTTCGACATAAGTTAAGTGGTTTCAGTCATCGTCTGCTTCTTTCTTGTTCAGTGGTGGTAATTTCGTTTACTATTTTGATGTTTGAAATTAGAATTTTGATCGTTCAAGATTTGGCGTTTATTCAGCATGAGCGTCACATTACGAGTAAAGAAATTTAACGATAAATCCGTAACCAACGTCTGTCGTCATGGTTACAAATTAATTCTGATTGGTTAATCTTGGTTTATTACCATTGTTATCAAATTTGAATTTTTATTCAAAATAGCTGTATCTCTTCTGATTGCTTTTATTCTTCTGTCTTCTTCCCTACATATTAAATATTATGACTACTGTTATTATTTCCTTTCAAAGATTATTTTGATATCCCTTAAGGTTGGGTTCTTCAAAATATTAATGTTTGTACATTTATGTTAATATTTGGTAATTACATTTCTCCTTTAATTTCAGTCCTTATTCTAAAATTTTTCTTTTAAAATGATTTAAAAATTATTCTTGGCTATCTACTCGCCTTGAATTTGTTAATTTCCTAGTTGATTTTATACAATTTGCAGTTATTTGTTATTGACAGTTAGGCATTTCTTAGGCCGAAGTAGCCATTGATTATTTTTTCCTATTTTATACAAATTATATCTCATTTCACTCCAAAGTGTTTTGTTTTGCTGTTATAATTGATTCGTTTATTGGTTATTGCGTCTTGAATTTGTTTGTGTACTGATTATGTGTCAAGATTATTTTCTATATCTTGGCTAGTCAATTATTTCCTAACTGATTTTCTAGTGTTTATTATTTCTGAATTGATTTATCTACTTATTTATTTAACTTGCCATTGTCAACAATATGGCTATTATTTACTATTCTTTATTACATAAAATATAACAACTAGGCCTATGGACTGTATGCTTCCTTCAGCCATATCCTATTCATAAATTTAAACGAACAATTCTTTACCAGTTATTAGGTACTGTTGGTTTAACATATATTTCATTCCTTTACTATTATTTTGGGTGAGAAACATCATCACTCCTTTTAAACTTACTTAATCTATTATCCCTTATAACATAGGGTGTTTATTGATTGCATTCTTAATTTCTTATTTCTTTACTAATCTCTTTCTCCAATCCATGGTAACACAAACTGTTTACCTTACATGGGCTTTCTCCCCTGAATAACATCGTATCCTTCATTTATATCTAATCTAAACACTATTTTTAATTACCATTAACAATACAGTTCTTATAAGTTCACTATTAAATCATTTAGTGTTTTATCATTGATTTACTAAGTGTTTTCTTATCTATTACAATTTTTTATCATACTATCATTTACAATATCCTTTTTTATTCATCACCTTCACTTTTAACTAATTAGTGTTTATCACTGATTCACTCATTATTTTGGGGTTTTTACACTTTCACTATTGGCACTTCTTAAACTTTTTATTTTAAGTGTTTATTAGTGGGTAATCCCTATTATTATTTTTCTTTGTCACTTAGTTACTTTCAGTTTATTTCTCACTATCTCACTATCTCTCTCTTTCCTTATAAATATTATTTATATCTAATAAGTTCATGTCTTTCTAGATTTCTTACTTACATATACTCCTAATTCTTGGGTAAGTGTATTTTTATTTATCGGGGTTTTATTAATTATGAATTACATTTGTCACTTAGTCAATACTAATGTCTATTTATTATATTGGTTATTTACTGGTTTCGTTTCCTTTGTGATATTTGATTGTATCATTCCTCCCTTCCCTATTCTATACTATATGTCTGTGTTTTATCATCTTGTTTCACTTTATTTCCTTTATACTTGGTTTGTTCCATTTTCATTTTCATTTTTCTTCTCCTTCACTTCCATCTTGTTTCACTTTATTTTGGTTTTTATCTGGCCAATTTCTGGGGTTGGGTCAAAGTCATTTGTCTGTCAGTCTAGTCTGTAATTTTATTTAATAATCACTTTTGGTTTACTATTCTTCCTCCTTCTTTCTTAATTACATTTTATATTTTTATTCTCTTCATTATTTATTTATTAAAATATATTACTTTTTTGCATTTCTTACATACTTATAGATATCAAATATGATCTGAATTTGGCGATGTTATAATATATATAATAAAACTAAACGAATCATATATATATATATATATATATATATAGATAATAAAACTAAACGAATCATATATATGATAATAATGCGCGCGCGCGCGCGCGCGCACACACACACACAGAAATTTATAATTGCGGCGTACATTTTATTTTTTTCGTGTAGTGAGTGTGATAGAGACGATACTTTATACTATAAAAATGCTTGTAAATATTCATACCGGTGTTTATTATAAAGGAATTATTATTCAAATATACAAAACGCGACCCGAGATATTAAAATGTAAACAAAACACATACATAGGATTTTACATGAATAGTAAATTTTCAAGGCCGGCCCCGGCGTGGGGTTTTACACAATACTGAGCACGCGTGCGCCTAAAAGCACGTGCCCCTAACTGTGTTGCATGGATTGGCACAGTTTTTATGTATACAAATTGCACAAACTGGAGCAAATATGTGTTTAGAAAAAGGAAAACAAACGTGTAATATATATTGAAAAATAATGATAGTACGCGTTTGATAGTGCGCGCGTGCTCCGTAACACACCGCAGTGAGCCAACGCTATCACGTGCTACCATCCTCTGTCCCCTCTTCTGTTTGTTTTGTTTTCATTTTGGTTAAAAAAAGTCAATTTACATTGCAAAATTTTATTTTTAAACGTGAGTAGTGAATATTCCTTCGATATGATGGTTTCCGGAGCTGAGTACAAACAAAAGTCAGTTTTGAGATAACACGGGACTTTGGTGTTTTGTAAGTCATCTGCATACTATGTCGAAACTTGTGTATTTTAGGAAGACCGATCGGCTACAGAAAAATTACAAGTATTATAAACCGAAACGGGAGAAACGTTTAGATAATGATGGAATCTACCTCGGATGGGAACTTGGAGTGGATGCAATGATTTGTGGTTAACAGAATCTCTGATTAATTCATAATAAGCATCTCTCCACACCATACACTTCAATTCCAAGAAATAACCTATACGAGGTGCTTCTGTTGAGCCGACCTTGGGGACTAGGTGGTAAGTATCCTATCTGCTGGCGAGATGGAAGGTTTTACTCTTAGATAATAGTCCTTAGAATAGTCCGTATACGTCAGTGAATGTGCAGAGCAACAGATTTCATGCTATGTGAGGTACAGAACATCTTAGGGTTAAGATTTTAGGGTTTCCTCTCTTGTCGATAGACGATGTAAGTACATAAAAACAGTGAATATCTGAGCAGGAGACACCACTGATGTCGTTCTCATAAAGGCAAGAAGGTTTGGCGAATTTCCGGCGTTGAAAATCGGAACCTCTCGGTTAAGGAATGTTATTGCCTACAGCAGAGATCCTGATCCACCAGACTGTGTGTAAGTCATACAACATGAAGCGTGGAGAACTTCACAGCATGAAGCCGGGTTGAGTGGAAAAATATGGTAAGAATGTTTTTGACAAATGTTGAAAAAGAGAGAGTAATATGTATTTAACAGTGGGATATACGCGTATGACATCTAACAGGGCAGAATGGGATATTGCCAGCTAAAATCTACACAGGGTTGAAGTTCGCTGAAAGAAGGAGAATGGATTCTTAATATTAGTAAAGGTAGGATTACGTTTATAGTTTAGGTTAGGTTAAGTTGGATTACGTTAGGTTAGTCTTCTGTGTTTGTCAGTGTTATTCTTCTTCCTGTGGTGTGACAGTCCTTTACTGAGCTTCAAGCCACTTTCAACTTCTTGCTCCAAAAGTTTTAATTCTGTGACACTGACATGCAACGACACCCAGCAACACTTCGGTATTTTTGACAATGTTGTTACTCTACCATGACGTTTGTCTTTTCTTATTCCTCAATTATCTCCTTGTCACCTGCAACGGATCCTGTTTCTTCAATCCTTTGTACGTGTCCTATCCACCTAAGTCTCTCTAACTTAACAATATACACCAAATCGTCGCACAACTGTTTCAGTCCACGCTAACAGCACACACATAACACTACACACCGTTTTCATTAACTGGCTCACATATTTTTTTGTAAGACTTCTTTCTAAAACTCCAACCAATCTTCAGTAATTACTGTTATCTTTTACAACCATACATAACTACAGGCCTTACTATTATTTTAGTAGTGTCAGATTTGTATTACGTTAATTTTACAATTTTATAAGATGCGTGAAATGGAGTTTGTCTTATTTCCTGTGTAATGTAGTTAGTACGTATTACTTACCGTTCTGCCAAGATACACAAAGCCCTTCCTTCATACTGTAATTTCTTGCCGTTACACTTGTCTTCAACCGCTTGCTTGCATGTGAACTATGTTATGCAACAGATGTTGACAATTTTGTTGCGAACAAAATTAACACTGTTGCACACCACTATAGAAAAATTATTCCGATTAGCGCTTTCAAGCTTCACAGCTTACAGAAATTTGTTCATTTTTTCCGATCTGACGATGAGCTGTGAAGCTTGAAAGCGCTAATCGGAATAATTTTGTGTAGTGGTGTGCAACAGTGTTAATTTTGTTTGTGATTATAGCCAGTAACATAACTTTATTAATTAAATTTTGTTGCGGAGGAAAAATCAACAACAAGATTGCTCAAAGATAATATTACTATTTTTACTTTAAGTTATGCATAATTATTACCGGTGTGCATTATATATGAAATTAAGGTGTACATTTCTTATACACATACTTATGTGCTATTCCCCACAGTACATACTTATGTACTGCTACTATAGTACATAATAGTATACCTTGATTCATACTCCACGGCGCTACAGCTCATGAAGAGCCCTGAACTCCAGAGCGATGTGCTTCCACTCCTCTCTATACTGTGCGACTATTCACCACTTTCTGATCCCCAGTCTTTTTCAAGTTTTCATCTACATCGTCCACCCATCTTCTTCTTGGCCTCCCTCTTGCTCTTCTTCCTCCTGGTCCTCCAATGAATACGTTTATCACTGCCCTTTCCTCTGTCATTCTTTGTACGTGACCTGGCCACCTAATTCTACCTTGTTTTATTACCGAGACGATGTCTGGTTCCTTGTGTAGATCGTACAATTCGGCATTTATCCTAATACGCCACATTCCGGCATCTAGTACACCTCCATATATCCTCCTCAGAATCTTTCTTCCCGTCTTCTGATCATATCTTCTTGGGCTGAGGTCATGGCTTCTGAAACATACAATACTAATGGCCGCAATACGATTTTGTAAATCTGGACCTTGGAGTTTCTAGAAATTTGTCTGGACTTTAGGATAGGCAGCAAACAAAAGTAGCACCTATTTCTCATGCATATTGTACTGCTGTTAAAATGCAACACAGTACATAATAGGGAAATTATAAATTTTAAAAGAGAAAAGATGCAAATTTAATATTAAATGGAACATATGTTTTAAAATGTAAACAAAAACATTGGTACTATCGACTCACCCAGTCAACATAGTGTATATGATATAAAACAATATTAAGTTATATGTTCTGAAAAGAATATATGAAATTGGAATGAATGTTATAATAAGAGTAAATAGTAATAAAATTATAATTTAATAAATACCAACTAGAATTACGAATATTAGAGATAAAATAAAGATGTTTAATAAGAAATAGAAAAGTGATATATGTTTTTAATAGGTATATGGTAAACAGATGTAATGAAAGTAGGGAATTATCAAAGTGGCAAATTTGTAAATTGTTAAAGATTGTATTGTATAGAGATGAAAGGAAACGTTTTTAGTCTAAAATTATATTTAATACGAGTAACATCGAGAGTCTAAAATTATATCTACTAAGAGTAGCTTGAAGAGTCTGAATTCATATCTAAGAAAAGTAACATCATTAGTCTAATTTTATATCTAATAGTAACAGCATGAAGAGTCTAAAAGAGTTATATGTAAATTAATATTTGGTAACATTTAAATAAATCAAATTTGTACATCATCAAGTTTAATGTCATATGTAAAAGAAAAATCAGTAAAGGAATTTAATTTGTTATACCAGAGTTTTGATTATAAATTTAATAAAGTAAACAATCAGGAGGAGAGATTCAACATTCCTATTGAGTTTAGTAAAATAAACTAATGTTCAATAAATAAATAATGTTACAAGAAATCTAAACATATCCTTAATAGAACGCCGATAGAAGAGGGAAATCCTGGACTGAAGAATAGTTTAAGTGGCCATAAAATATAATTAAGTATTCCGAGGAGACATCTGTGTTGCAGTCGTCCTAGAAAACAACATTCAGCGGTGAAACCAATAAGAAATTTGTGTGAAGGAACGGATCGCCAAGCCTGATATTGCTTTCGAAAATAATAAACATCAACCAGAAGTGAACCCGTGGCAGCTGGAAGAATTCAGAATCAATCAAGTTACATTTGTTTGGTATCTATTTTTTTTTACATGGTTATTTCTCAAAATACTACATACTCACTGTATTTGGTTTGGTTTAAAGAAAAGAAAATATTATATTCAATCGTAAATACAATCAAACAGCTTAATAATCATTAACCCTGAGAGAGAGAGTTTCTTTTCATGTACTGATAAACAAAAAAATATAATAAAGGTAGTTACATATCATAATTAAATAATTACAAGACTTATAAGTACCAACAGTACATTAATGACATCACCAACGTGGAACATATCTTAAATACAATATCTATTAAAAAATAACAGTACGTAAATGGCACCCGTACGTGAAAGCAAAGATTTTCTTTAAACCAGCACCAAATAACACAATTTTGTTAAATTTAATTAGCAAAAAAAAATTTTCCTAGTAATTAAATTAAGTTAAAGATTTAAAATGGCTAACAAACCAGAGCAACGATATGAATTAAGGAGTAATAGTGCTGAAGAGGAAGAAACTGAAATGGAGATAATAGTAAGGGATGCCCAAGGGGACCAACCAAAGAAACCAACCCAACCAATGGATGCAAATTTCCAGGAGATGATGAGAATTATAATGGAAGGGAATAACGAAACCAACGAAAATTTCAAACAAATGAACGAAAATTTCGATAGAAATAAGGAAGAAACTAATGACAATTTTAAGAAACAGGAAGAAAGAATAAATGAGAAATTAGACAAGAACAATCAGGAAATAAATAAGAAGTTGGACAAAAACAATGAGGAAATGAAAAAAGATTATGAAACATTATTAAAACAAAATAATGAGGAATTAAAGGAGACCATTCAACAACAAATAAACGGGGTGAATAATAAATTAGATCAGCAGAAGGCTGAAATCAAGTTAATATTGAAAAAGTATGAGGAAAAGAACGTGGGGCAATCCACAAAAGTGAAATTGAATATAGAAACAATGAAAGAAATAAGGTGTGATGAAAACCAGTCAATAGAAACAACGATAGAAGATGACAAGCAAAAGGTAGAAACATTGAATAAGATAACGGAGATAGAAATAATACCAAACGATCAAATCAGGGAACCAGTAAATCAGAAAATAAAAGGTAGTAAAGAAATAGAAAATAAAGAAGATAAAAGTGTACCATTATATAAGGATAAACATAGCAGAAACAAAGAGAATAATAAGTATGTAGAAAAGAAGACGAAGAAAATAGGTAACAGACGTCCCAAGAAACAGAAAAATACACAGGAAGAATTAGATATGATTAGGAGTGGGCTGGTTAATGTACATAATCTCCCAATCGCTAATTACATAGAAAGAACAGAATTAACAAATTATAGAAAAAACTTAAGGAAATTTATATTTAAAATGAATACATCAGAAAAAGAAAGGAATAATAAAATATCAGCTGTATCATCAATAGTTGATATACCAGTGACATATTTTGTTAATGAACTAGAGAATAAAGTGTTAAAAGTAGGCGAAGATACCATTGAAAATTTGGTTTTCGAAAATTTGCAATACAGAGTGGTCGAAAGATATGTCATTAGGACAGAATTGATTGGAAATTCAATAGGAGGTCTTGAAATGAGTGAAGACTTCGCAGCAGAAAAATCAGAATACAAGGTAGTAGTGATAAAGTGGACAAGGATAGAATTCATACTGAAAACAATAATAGTCCGGGCAAAAAGGATAACTTATGTATTTGACAATGGATGAACTAAAGATGAAAAATATGGAAAGAAGGGACTGATTTTATGGGAATGGACTAAAGCAAACTAATGGAACAAAGATGGGATTAATTATTAATGCAAATAACATAATATGGAAGTTATTACAAATAAAAAATTTTATTTTATGAATTAAAAGAAAGGAAAATAAACCCCAAAATTCTAAATTAAGTAAGAACAGCTTACCATGTGTTTCGGAAGATATTATTTTGAATTTATTAAGAAGAAATTATTTTGAACCTATTAAGAAGAAAACTCCAAAATTCTAAATTAAGTAAGAACGGCTTACCATGTGTTTCGGAAGAAATTATTTTGAATTTATTAAGAAGAAATTATTTTGAACCTATTAAGAAGAGAACCCAAAAATTCTAAAATAAGGAAGATCATCTTACTATAAATATTTCAAAAGAAATTATTTTGAACCAATAATCATAAAAGAAGAGAAAGACGGTTAATAACCATAATAATTATTTGAATAACCAGATTAATCAGTATAATAACAATGATAAAAAACAATTAATACTAGTTAGTATTTAAGAAGGGTTAGAATGAGTTAGATGAAGATAGAATCTAAAATATTATTGATTGACAGCACCAAGATGGAAATAATAAAACATGTAGGTTGAGTAAGGTTAACCAGTTACATGTGAAAGATAGAACATTAATTGAAGTTATAAAACACTAGAAGTGAAATAGTCATAGAATAAAAATGTGAATAGACCTCAAAGAAATAATGTAACTTTCCCTTGAATGTAAGTTTGTAGCGAAGGAGCTACCTTATAGGTAATTATTATATGTATTGTGTTGTGATAGTGCAACTTTTATTTTTTCCTGGACAGAGATGAAGTTCCTCTGATTTCAGATGATATATTTAGGGAAAACGGCGGAGTAATGGAAGCCAATAGTGCCCCTCCGAATCCGAACCCATGTGTAGTATTTAATGTTAGGGAATTATGGTATTTTAGGGATGATACAAAGAACGAGGTAAAGAAATAAAAAATAAATATGACAATATGACTCGAGGTGTGAAAAGTATGAAGAATCAACATCAAGTTTTAGGTGCTAAGTTACTATATAATATTTGTAAAAAAATCAAGTTAGCCCATGTCAGATATGAGAGAAGGTGGATAAATCATCAAGCAGTGAGAGCGTTAGAGCAAGTTTTGTTAACATTTGTGGACCATTCTCAACTAGTGGTAGGAAACATATTAAAGATATACTGATTATCATGGACAGTTATTAGGTTTACAAAGCATATCACATCATTAAAACTGATATCCATGTTATAGAAAAATAATTAAAAAAAAATAATAATAATTCTGAAATGAAGAACAAATGAAATGTATGACCAGGATTGGGAAGGTGAGGTTTAAAAGCAAGATAATGTTTTAGTCATGTTTTTGAGTTTTTTAGCCATGAAATTAGGCACAATTGTTATTTGTTATTTATTATTGTGATGTAAAACCAGTTGGTTTAATTAACGTTGTTTTAAGTCATAAATAAATGTTTAAGATATCGTGATTCATGATAATGATGGACCATATTTGTAATATTAATAAAAGAAAAAACCAATTTGTTAAAAGAATTTTGAAAGGTACAAATAACTAATTAATCAGATGTTTAAATATTAAGATTAGACTATGTTGGTTATTTCAAAATTTCATCTAAAATTGTATCTGAAATTATAAAATAAGGGAAGGTATTATGTACTGATGTTAAAATGCAACACAGTACATAATAGAGAAATAATAAATTTTAAAAGAGAAAAGATGCAAATTTAATATTAAGTGGAACATATGTTTTAAAATGTAAACAAAAACATTGGGACTATCGACTCACCCAGTCAACATAGAGGTCGATTCCTATATGATATAAAACAATATTAAGTTATATGTTCTGAAAAGAATATATGAAATTGGAATGAATGTTATAATAAGAGTAAATAGTAATAAAATTATAATTTAATAAATACCAACTAGAATTACGAATATTAGAAATAAAATAAAGATATTTAATAAGAAATAGAAAAGTGATATATGTTATTAATAGGTATATGATAAACAGATGTAATGAAAGTAGGGAATTATCAAAGTGGGAAATTTGTAAATTGTTAAAGATTGTATTGTATAGAGATGAAAGGAAATGTTTTTAGTCTAAAATTATATTTAATACGAGTAACATCGAGAGTCTAAAATTATATCTACTAAGAGTAGCTTGAAGAGTCTGAATTCATATCTGAGAAAAGTAACATCATTTTATATCTAATAAAATTCTTTCAATTTTATATCTAATAGTAACAGCATGAAGAGTCTAAAAGAGTGATATGTAAATTAATATTTGGTAACATTTAAATAAATCAAATTTGTACATCATCAAGTTTAATGTCATATGTAAAAGAAAAAACAGTAAAGGAATTTAATTTGTTATACCAGAGTTTTGATTATAAATTTAATAAAATAAACAATCAGGAGGAGAGATTCAACATTCCTATTGAGTTTAGTAAAATAAACTAATGTTCAATAAATAAATAATATTACAAGAAATCTAAACATATCCTTAATAGAACGCCGATAGAAGAGGGAAATCCTGGACTGAAGAATAGTTTAAGTGGCCATAAAATATAATTAAGTATTCCGAGGAGACATCTGTGTTGCAGTCATCCTAGAAAACAACATTCAGCGGTGAAACCAATAAGAAATTTGTGTGAAGGAACGGATCGCCAAGCCTGATATTGCTTTCGAAAATAATAAACATCAACCAGAAGTGAACCCGTGGCAGCTGGAAGAATTCAGAATCAGTCAAGTTACATTTGTTTGGTATCTATTTTTTTTTAAATGGTTATTTCTCAAAATACTACATACTCACTGTATTTGGTTTGGTTTAAAGAAAAGAAAATATTATATACAATCGTAAATACAATCAAACAGCTTAATAATCTAACCCTGAGAGAGAGAGTTTCTTTTCATGTACTGATAAACAAAAAAGTATAATAAAGGTAGTTACATATCATAATTAAATAATTACAAGACTTATAAATAACAACAGTACATTAATGACGTCACCAACGTGGAACATACCTTAAATACAATATCTACTAAAAAATAACAGTACGATATTTACGTACTGTTTATTATAGTAAATGCCATAGTATGGCAAATGGTACTAATGGGATAGTAAATGCCTTTTATAGGCTCGTATTAGCAATATAAACAAACACTACAGAAGAAGGAAAATGGATAAGAAGAAGAGGATGACATCAGCTATTAGAAAACCCACTCACTGTGTACCTATGTTTATATGCAGTGAACTCAATGGGAACGCAAGTACTGACAGAAAATTTACAGACGTGATATTGAAGAGGTTTTAATTCTGAACATATAAATCACAGTCATTACAAAAAAATCGAAGAGATATATAAACTTAATAGGGTTTTGGAGCAGGGGATTATTTTAATTTTGTTTGGTAAATTTTATTTGGGATGTGATATCTTAAATAGGAAGGACAACGATATCGAGAGAAAGTTAAATAAATTTATAACTTTATAACATATAAATTAACATGTAAATTTATAACAATAAAAATACCTGAGGAACAATAAGACGACTATTGAAGAATAAAACGCAAAGGGAGACACAGCTAAAGGTCTATAAGGTCGTGGCTGTGCCGAGTTTAATGTATGGGTGTGAATAATGGACTCTCCTGCAAAAAAATATTTCAACAATACAGGCCTCGGAAATAAAAATTTTAAGAGCAGTTAAGGGATGTAGTTTGAGATTATCTACGAAACGACGACATAAGGAAAACCTGAAGTTACAGTCGGTTCTGGAGAGAATAAAGGAATACAGGAGGAATTGGAAGTCCCATTTGGAACGCATGGTAGATACGCGTATTCCTAAACAAGCGTTTTAATATAGACCAGTAGGGACGAGAGAACGTGATCATCTGAACGATGGTCAGAGACCCTGTCAAGTCGGAACGGACTACAGCCCAAGCCATGTAGTGAAGAGGAAGATATATGAACTGTGGAGTGAACCGAATCTCCCTATACTTATCAAACTGTAAATGATACAGTGGGCTGGACATATGATAAGAATGGATGATACGAAGAACTTCAAAAAGATTCAAAAAGAAAACGACCACAAGATAAACTCCGATGAAGATGGAAGGAAGAATGAGGAAAGATACAGGGGTATTGTTGTGCGTCACATGATAGAAAGCAACGACGATCGATATGGATGAACGGTGACAGAATGGAAAGCTATAGTACCATAATAACAGTAATTATCATTACAAAGTTTTTGTTAGCAAACTTTACAATTTGGGAGATAGACTTTTATGTAAAACGTGTTTTTCACACTTTTTGGCTACAGAATTACAGTACATTCCTACTTAGTGACAAATTACAAAGTTCATTGTTTATTAAGTGAAATAATTATTACCCATTTCACCAGAAATAGAATTTACACTTTCTGAATAGGGATAATCATTTGTTCAGTTTTTGTAACCAGATAGATTTTGTCATTAATAAAATTTCCACCTACTCAAGACCGGCAATTTTTTTCTATACGACAAGTTTAAGTTGACCATTCGATCGTGTGTTACATAATTCAGTCGGGAAAATAATGTACGTTTTTGGCTTTCTCTAGGTTTGATAGAAAATCAGTTCTAAACGATATCGAGATTGAAAATAAAAAAAGTTCGTAATCTTCTTTCATCATTTACTTAAAGCAGTCCTTCGGCTAGGCGTCACTGCTAATCTCTTCATTTTAGTACTATCTACGAACTTAAAGATATGCAAATATCATACACTCGGAGTTTTTTGTTCTTCTACAGCTCATCAGTTGCCCTGCTGTTCCTTCAGTCTCTATATAAACTTGTTCAGTGGGTCTCAAGTTTTGCGGTACAAATTTTTTAAATTATGGGCCTGTATATTATTGCGCAGCATTTGGTCGAGTTCTTTCGACCTACTATTTACCATTTTAATAGTTAATATTTTATAAAGTACATTTTATCTCAGTATTAAGTGATCACACTAATAATCATCCAGTTATCTCTGTTGGAGTCAAATACATACTACAAGGTTCATGCACTGTGGACGCATTTTTACACAGATTAAATTATCTAGATGAGTTGTTCCACGACACTGTAGTTAAAGACATGTTGACTTTGTATGTTTTTATGGATTGCCATCGGATTTTTCACGTTTCCTGGCTATTCTGCTGTTAGTGAAGGGACTATCGGGGACAGAAGCGATGAGACTTTGTGGACGTGTTTATTTCAAACTACGGACCAATGTAAACAATGTGTCTCATTACTTTGTTTTGAATTTACTAACTGAAGTCAGCAACAAATACACGCATGCGGTTTTTATCTGATTTTAAACAAGTACTTTCTTTTAGGTCTTTCTCTACGTCATTCCTCCATGTCTTGGCTTTGCTCCAAAGGTTTCCATTCAAAAGTCCTTTTAACAATTCTAATCTCATCCATTTGCGCAACATGACCAATCCATGCGATAGGACTGATTTAATATGTCTCACTACGTCAGTTTCTCCCATGATTTGATCGAGTTAATGATTAATCCAGACCCTACACGTGCCACTAACATTTCTTATTGGTCCATTTATATTTCTCAACACCTTTCGTTCAAATATTTGAAGTAGGTGTTTGTTATTATCTGTCATGGTCCATGTCTCACTATCAAAAGTTAATATTGACCTTATTAAGATTTTGTATAAGGTCAAATTTATTTTTCAATCTATCAGTTTATATGTCGTTAACGTTTTGTATCCGGTCTTGTCAATTTCAGTTCCTTTAAGTAGGTAAAAACGTCAGCATGACTGATTGAATGTGTACTTAGCAGTTGTAAACACATTATTATTTATATTTCTTTGGCTAATTTCAATGTATTTACTTTTACTTTCATTAATATGTAGTCGTAATCCTCCTACTAGGAGATTGGCCACAAGGCTAAGAAGCTTATCCTGTAAAACAAAATTTGTTACGGATACAGAAAGATTGCCTCGGTTTTGGAGGCCAGGGTTCCTCACTAGCTGTAGCACCGTGGAGTAGTAGTAGTAGTAGTAGTAGTAGTAATATGTAGTCATCTCATATAGATGTTTCAATGTCTAGTTTTTCCAACGTAACCTTCAAAGCTGTTCTAATTCTGGAAATTGCTACCATCGTCAGCATAAGAGCAAAGCTAAGTGGCATTTTATCCAATACAACTCAATTCAGATTTACTTATTGCTGCATCTAATTTCAAATGGAATAATACTGCTGAGAGGGCATCGCCCTGCCTTACACCAGTGCGTTATTAAGCCTTTTCGTAGAGAATAGGCTGTATTTAATGAAAATAAATGGCCAAGGAAAGGGCAGAACGGAGGAGAATTCGGTTGAGGGCAAAAACCCACAAGAGGTTGTGTCTGCCAATTGAAGAAGAAGAAGAAGAAGAAGAAGGAGAATAAACTAATACTTTGTTTTGTGTAGATTAGTGAGGGTTATATCCCTCCATAGAATACAGTTTTGCCATTTTAGATCAAACTATTTATTTTTTGAGCTTTAGAAGACCAGTTTATGGAGGCTGGCTAATAAAATACAAGTTCCGTTTCAATTCCTGGGGGTATCATAAACATTAAGCGCGTTTTTTGGCTGCGAGGTTGATTCAGCCCGTGGGAATGAATACCTGGGGGTAACAATTGGCGGATAAAGCGTAGTGCTGCTCACATTATCTCCTGAACGGCTCGGATAAGACAACTTACCCTGACTATCGTCTAAACTACTTCGGTGGTACAAAACGAGCCATAGTTATTGTAATTGATGTTTCATCTTTCCTTTGTGTTTCCTCTTCACCTAAGTGTGTCATATAGATCGCGGTATTTAAAATCAAGTTGATGGGATTTCCCTCTGAATTTACATGGATAACTGACATAACATTAATAATTGTGATCTGAGAGTTTTTATTATATTTTGTTCGTGTGAGTGCAGTGGCGTATCTAGAATTTGGCTTGGGGAGGGGTTCGGTCGAGTCGGCTTCATACAAAAGAAGAAAACAAATTAATACTAATCAACATTACTATCTTTAAAGTTGTTGAAAACGTGTGATAACATCGTGAAATCAAGCCTATTAGGATAAACGGTAACAACACAATAACATACGCGCTATTGAAACGTTGTTTACAAGATACTTATTGACTGAATTAATTTTCCTATATTTAATATTTCAAATGTATACACGAATATTGTCTAATAAACCTTTTTGTATATTATAAAAGCGTTACTATTATATTAGCGTACACAGCTAAAAAAGTAATGAAATAGCCTAAACATTTAGAGATTCAGAAAGTTTGTCAACTTTTTTCGACCCTCTGGGAAGGGTCCTGTCCCTTTCGCCCCTCTCCCCGTAAATACGCCCCTCGGTGACTTTTTTATACACTAAAGTATTTTTATATACATGTTGTATTTTTCAATATAGAATGGTATCCATTAAATATTAGAAAATGATATCCAGTTCATAAGACAGAAAATATTAGAGTTATCCAGTTTTCCGGATTGCTGACTACGGGTATTCAATCTTGCAAAGATCAAATCGGACAAACGATGTAATATCATTTTCTATATGAGCCTTGTAATATGTTATTCACATTTTTAATCTTAATTTACTTATTGGTATCAAGTTATTATGAATCTATGAAAAATAGACGCCACCTAAATGCAATCACGAACTTCGTCTTCTGCCTTAACACATTCCTGCAATGTGTGTTTTTGAGATGATGTCCTCAGCCATAGAGTAAGCCTTCCAAATTAAATAATTAAATAACAGACATTTTATAATAATAGATAGACATGACTTGATTTTATTTCAGTTTTTATGCGGGGGCACAATTTCCTATCTGCTGACTTGTCGCCAAATACTGGATGAATTCAACGTTTTCTCTGGATTCGTTGAACACACCACAGTGGAACTATCTGGCACACAATGGAACAATTGTTTTTTTTTTGTATCGGCAATCTAAGGACCACATGCCAATTTCAATTCTATAGAGTGCAAAAGTAGGAATTAAATTCCGAGACAAGATCGTATTGTTAGTCCGAAATGATTGTTTTTCGTGGTTTACTCCACTAGGTTCTTCAGCTCTCTTTGCCATTAGGAACTGAGATGCCTCATCCGCCTTTGAGACCGTTGACCGGGTTTCACCTGTAACCCTAGGCAGGGGCCCTTACTGGGTGCTATCATCCGGAGCCAGATGAACCCACGTTATTGAAGAGGTCTGCTCCTCTAAGACTCTTCCGCACGCCCTGCTCAATTGTATTATTATTATTATTATTAATAACGAATTTCGTTTACAATTATTAAATTTACACATATATGTTTATGGCAATTCTCCAGTTTTAAGTCAACAACTAATTACCTAATGAACCAATGACAACAACCTGATTTATTGACTTTATCTCCATATTCAGAATAGAGACTGCATTCCTTACGCATGCAATTTGCAACCGTTGCTGGTTAACGTTCATTCCTGATATTTAAACTCATACGATCCCTGAGCTGCCGAAGATATTGCCAAACATTAAACAAAATACATCGATCGTTAGACAAAACCAAATTAATAAATATTTTTTAAAGCTCTGAGTAAAGTTCTTTATATGTGTGGTTCTTAGTTTTAGCCGAGAAAGAACGCGAGGGGGGACCATACGTTTTTCCACTTAATGAAGATTTCGCTGTACCTTAGATAGTAAAAAAATATAAAAAGAAAATTACAAAAACCTTGACTACTCATTATATTTCTAAAAAATTAATTGCAATGGAGACAGTCATTGTTACTTTATTACAAATAATTATTTTATTATTGTGAATATTAAAAAAAAACTTTAAAATCCTGAACAATGCATGGATGTATTTGTTTTTAGTTAAATTTATAAGCATAATGCCTAAATGACAAACAATCTATTCGTAGATGTTAAGTTTATATGTGTTCCCAAGATATCTATAGCTTTTATGGAATGATTTTCAAAAATATTATGTAACTGATAACAATATATAACCTTTTTTTCAAATAACTTACAAACTTTTTGAAGACGGCCCAAATTTGCAAAGCGTAATCGACAGATATCAAGTGATAATTTTTTTAAATTATGAGAGATACCGAGATCCTATTTAGAATAAAATTCCTTTTAGTTGGATCTCCGGACAGTCTTTTACAATTTTTTCAAAAATTCTGACAGTTTTTTGACCTGTGCCGCTCCTAAAAATAACTGTTTGTAATACAAGCAGTACATTTGTATCTGTGTCAAAATTCCATTTAGCCTGATATCCTGCGCCAATTTTTACAATTAAAAAAAATATTTTTTTTTGTCCAAAATTTCAAAAACTTTCTGTGTTCAGATTTTGGTCAAAATTCTGTTTAATTTAATACTCTGCATGGATTTTTGAAATTGTTTCAATATTTTGGTAACTTTTTGGGACTTGGTGTCCAAAAGTTTGAATTTCAAAACTGAACACTATATTTGGATTGTGGTTAAAATCATCTTTATTTTGATACCCCCATATAGATTTTTGCGATATTTTCAAAATTATGATCAATCAAATTTTTTCTTCTTCCCCCTCCTATTTTTGAATGAATCAGTGTCAGGAAAATAGGTCTGTATGGGATAAAGGTACTTATACGCGTACCAAGTTTTACAAAAATCGGTTAATGCATTTAAAAGTTATCGTGAGATCTACCCCGAACAAGGAAATAGACTGATAGACAGACAAGAACTAAATGGTAGAGTTAAAACTGAGAATTTTCTTCGCTTCTTCTACAAAAGTATTGAAAACGGACGTTTGAGAAACCTTTTCAATTCGTGGTTTTCAATTGACGTTTAATACTTGGCGTGAAGACCTGTTTTTGTAATATTATTTAAATATCATATATTTGTAAATTTGTTCAGTGTAAAGTTTGGCACTTTGATTATCGAAAATTACGGTTAAAGATCGTATAATATTGGTGCAGGAATAGCTCTGAATTTTGATAGCAGTATGCTCTGTTACACATTCTGTCTTGGATCTTATTTTGATTTGTTCTTTTCTGTTTTTTTTTTCTATCAACTTGGATGCAATGCAAAAGGCTGTTAGGCCGGTAGGGTCTGATTTCGTCTTTATATTTACCAGATTTGCGGGTGAAGACAATGTGAGCGATTTTTAATTGCAACGGCCAATACGTGAGTAACAATAACCGATCTACTCTTAGAACCGAATTTCTTTACAAGACAGCCATTTCAGGAGTGTTAGGTTTATGGCCAACTTTTGGTTGTTGACGATGTTTGTTTTGTCTTGAGTTTTATTTATAGTGAAGCTTTTGATAGGCATTGCCATCTGAAGTGGTGCATTTTTACAGCCCTTACTCTTCCTCTTCCATTACTTCCTCCATCAGTTTCATCAGAATGTAGGGTCAAGGTCGTCTCTTGATCGACTGGCAATGCGGCAAACAATGTGCCGGCCATAAATTACGATTTAGCGTTAATGTTGTTAATAATCAGCCGACAGATTTCCGTAAATGAATCAAGGTGCATCGCAGAATATAGTCAACATTTTTATGCACGTAGACTGGTTATATTTCAAGGACGCTACTCAGGTTTACATCAACGTCCTCAGATGGATTATAGCTTTTCATTTGTCATTATCTTTTGTCACAATTACGTAACAAATGGATTGTGTATGTTCATATGTGTCTGTGTGTCTACGTTATGGTTTCCTAACGTCAAAGATATGTTGACATGTAGTTAGTATTACGTAAACATTAGAGGTGGGACATGTGTAATATAGGCGACTGTGTTCACACACACACATACATTACATTTTATATTACATAACACACACACGTTTTAAATATATCTGAGAGTCACCAATATACCTAATAATCAACAGTAGTATATGTATGTATGCGCTGGGACTCAAAAAACAGCCATGTATGCGCTGGGACACAATACCCACTATGTATGTATGCGCCAGGACAAAAAAAACAGCCATGTATGCGCTGGGACACAATACCCCACTATGTATGTATGCGCTAGGACAAAAAAAACAGGCATGTATGCGCTGGGACACAATACATGTATGCGCTAGGACACTCGCTATTGTCTCTCCCCCCCCCCTTTTAGTAAAAAATGTAAATATAAACAGTAAAAAATGTAAATATAAACAGTAAAAAATGTAAATATAAACAGACGCGCGCGCGACGCCGCGTACACATAAACATTCCTAAAAAATGTAAATATAAACAGTATAAAATGTAAATATAAACAGACGGCGACGGCGTTTGTTGACACGCCCCCGCCCCGCGTACACAATAGACATTCCGAGTTCGTTGACGTGTTTTTTTTTCTCCTTTTTACAGTGTAGACAGCGTGGTGGCGTCCGTCCGTCTTTACCTAAATATATTACATTTTTATTTTGTAATCGTGATCGTGTCTTTAACGATTGTGTTATTCTATAGTAAACCGTGACCTTGAAACACACTGACCTAGTAACAAAAATGTAAATATAAACACGCTGACCTAGTAAAAAATGTAAATATAAACAGACGGCGTTTGTTGACACGCCCCGCGTACACATAAACATTCCGAGTTCGTTGACGTGTTTTTTTTTCCTTTTTTAGCGTCGTCTTTACCTAAATATATTAAATTTTATATGTAACGATTGTCTTGGTATACAGATAAGAGAAGAGCGTCGTCTATACCCTAAATATATTAAATTTTATATGTAACGATTGTCTTGGACGTTTTAACATGAATTTGTTTTTAGATATGTTAACCGATAATAACGTTTATATAATACACGTTTGCAGTTGGTTTATTAGTGTTCCAACGTGAATTCTGAAAGTAACATCCTAGTTAATAACATGTCGGTAGTTAAAAATTTACTATATATAGTAATTGTTCAAATATTACTAATAAATTCTTTAGCCGATAATACAACACAGATTGAAGTGGATAAAGTTAAGCAATATTTATATGAATATGGTTATCTTCAAACAGATGATGAATCTTCGTTGCAAGCGGTAAATGAATCAGATATTACTAATGCGTTACTTATATTTCAAGAATACTATAAATTACCTACTGATGGTAAATTAAATAATGAAACTATAAATTTAATGTTAAAACCTAGATGCGGTAATAGTGATATTATTTTTGATTATCGAGTATCCAGTTTTAAATGGAACAAGCCTGAAGTAACATGGCATTATTATTTAGCGAATCAAGAGGTGTTAGAATTGACTAAACAAGCTTTTGCAGTATGGGAGGAAAAGTCTGGTATACGTTTTAAACATGATAGAGTAAATACAGATATTTTAATTTCTAATAAACGATTGAAACATATGATGCAAAAAGAATCGTGGCAATGTACGAGAACGTTTGACGGTAAAGGTGGAACATTAGCACATGCATATTTTCCTGATTATAATAATTCAAGGCGAGAAATTCATATTGATGAAGACGAAAAGTGGTCATATTCGACTGATAACGTTGTTCCTCTTGACCACACAAGTTTGTATGCAACGTTAATACATGAAATCGGTCATGTTATAGGTTTATCACATTCAGATGTATCAGATTCTGTAATGTATGCTTATTACAACGGTAAAATAGAGTTAGGTGATGATGATGTTTTAGCCATTCAAAATTTATATGGTAAGGCAGATAACACTTCTATAATATCTTTCATACCGGAGTCACCATCTTCTTCGGTACCAAAAATACAAAACGAGCATCCTATAGATACAAATAAAATCGATCTTTGTAATTTTAAAAATATTAATTTATTTTTAATTGCTGATAAACGATTATATATATTATATAAAAAATGGTTGTGGATAATAAATCCGGCAGAAATGATATATACCAAACCGCTCATAATAGAACATTGGTTAACGTTTCTTCCAAAGAACTTCACAAAAATTTTAGCTGTATATCAACGACCATCTGGTGAGATAGTTATGTTTATAGATTCTTTGGTATTCATGTTCGATTTAATGAGTCTTAAATTAAGTCATGGTTATCCGAAGCATATCCAATCTTTATTTAACATACAACCGGATAATTTACATGCGGTATTCAACAGTTATACAGGTAAAACTTATATATTTCATGATGATAATTATTATAGAGAAGTCAATGAGTGTACGTTTACTACTAAATCATGGGGTTATATATCTGAAACATTTCCTGGAATACCGCCTAAAATCGATTCATCATTTAGATTTTCTGATGGTAATTTATACTTTTTTAAGAACAATACTGTGTATGTCTTTAATGAATTTACGGGTGAGTTAGTTAGAACAGAAAAAAATAATCTATCGATATTCGGATTGAAATGTGTAAATGATGATGTACTATACAAATTAAAAGAATTAATATTACAATTGATAATTCAAAAGAAAGACCAATCGATATCAAATAATAATCGATAGTAATGTTGATGAACAAAAATAAAAGTTCAGTTTCCAAGAGCATAATGATTTGAACGTATAGTTGTGAAGAATACGTGAAGCGGTTAACATGGAGAAAGGAAATATTCATGCTTTCAATTGGTGTATATATTGCATAGAATCTACTGATTCAACGTTTAATGAAATATGTTATTTTGTAAATAATGAATTTTCTGAAGCAAATGTTACTATAATTGAAAATGAACAAATTATCAAGATACAATCCCCAACGATTTGCTTCTATGACGATATATTACAAAGGTTAGAAAAATATCGAAACCAATTAATAATCGATATTGATTTTGAAGAAGAATACAAAACTCTCCGTTGGAAGTAGTTAGTTAGTAGAGGCTCAACAAGTTGGATGCAATGTCAAAAATGGCGAAGTTGTGCGAAAAATTGAACCCCTGTAAGTTATTACAAGATTTTTTTGAAGAAGCAGGATTTATTTTTAATGGTGATTTAGACAGTATTGTGTGTCGTGAGTGTGGATTTAAAACAAGAGGATCTTTATCTATTTCGCATATTCAATTTATGCACAAACTTTTTAATTCAGAATGTAAAATGGTATGTTATATATATGATAAATATAATAATTATGCACTATACAGTATATTATTACATATTGATGATATAATGAATGCGAAAAAATGTATATCAGAAACTGAAGAAATTATGAAGTTAACATTTTGCTGTTGGCCTAAACGTTTACCACGAGTTGATAATTTAGTATCGGCAGGTTTTTTGTATACTGGAGTGGACGATGATTTAATGTGCATAGACTGTAAAGTTATACTTCACGATTGGCAAGACACAGACGATCCATGGTTTGAACACGCTAAGGCATCTCCAAATTGTTTACTTGTTAAATTACACGGAGTCATAAAAGATGGTTCCATTAAGTGACAAAAGTGGAAAATGTATTGAAGACTTTTTTAAAAATCAAAGATTTGTTGATGATTCGGATAATATTGTTTGTTCTAAATGCGGTTTTAAAACTATATGTTTTAATACTATTACGCATATTCAACTTATGCACAAACTTTTGTATCCGACATGTAAAACTGTACGTTATATATCTTATAAATATGAAGACTATATCAGATCAAAAAAGTGTGTTGCTAATTTTGTTAATATATTAAAGTGAAAATAAAATTTATAAAAAACAGAGTTGATGTGTTTTTGTTAGATATTTGTTTAACCTTATTACATTTTATATGTAACGATTGTCATTCTATAGTAAACAATTATACGTAAGGTAGGAGTTGGTTTATTAGTGTTCCAACGTGAATTTTGAAAATAACATCTTAGTTAAATATGTCGGTAGTTAAAAAATTTTACTAACGAAACCGTCATTGATAAAGAGTACAGCAGATAATCCCATTGAACCTTTTTAATCAATGTAAACATGACCTCAAGATTAACACTGACCTATTAAAAACATATAAACATATACAGACGGCATTTTTTTTGTTGACACGTATACGTTCTTGTGATAACGTTTTATACTCCATTTTTGATAGTTCAGTCAAAATGAAGAATTTAACACTGCAAGATGTCTTATTTCATCCTATGTTTGATAGATTCGTCATGAATAAAACAAAAGTAGAGATTGAATTTATGCGAGATATATTGTTGGTACTTCTAAAGTGTCGTAAAGTGTTGGAATTTTATAATTCAGACGGACTGAAAGAGATTACACCGGAACGTAGAGGACAAAGCGGTGAGGCGTTTATACATTTTCTTGAATGTCCATGGGCACATGAATCTACTGTGGATGGGCCGGACACATGTGTTTGTTGTTATATATCTACACATTGTGGTGATATCATTAAGCTTCTCGATGAACGATTCAAGTGACGTTTATATAACGGTAAGTACTCCAAGACACTATTGTATATTACAATTTTTGTGTAATTAAATATATAGAATGTATACAAAATAAAAAATGACAATAAATCTTTTTTTTTTTGTTCAGGTATTAAAAACATACACATACATAAAAATATGTTACAGATCATTTTTTATTATTCGGATACTTAATAAAAACAGTTTACAATATAATACATGTACATAAAAAAGATTCTAAAAAAAAAATATTGTTACATTTACAATATAATAAATGTTAATTCAGGTATTAAAAATACATGAACATAAAAAGATTCTAAAAAAATATAACAAAACAGTTTACAATATAATACATGTACATAAAAAGATTCTAAAAAAAAAAAATATGTTACATATCAATGTGATAGCAAGAGTTTTGATTTTTACTAGATAGGTAAAACTCACTTTAAAAAAAATAAAAATGTTATTAATTAACATGTGATAGCAAAAAGATTGATTTTTACTAGATAGGTAAAATTCACTTTTTATTTACAAAATAAAAAACGTTATTTTGTTTTAAAAAACTTGTTTTATCATTACGCTAATGAATAATGACCGTACGGTAGTGTATCTATTTTATTATCACAAGGGATTCTTTTATTGTCTAAATTACTTAAAGCTAATTTGTTACACGTAATTGTTTCAACTAAATGTTTTTTTGATCGGAATAATTTCATCAGTCTATAATTATTTATAGTTTTAGAATAGACGCACTTTTTGAAATCTTCAAAACTTATATGTTTGCTGATAACGTTTTTTTTAATTCCTTTTGCCCTTTTTTTAACTTTGTTATCTACCGTTTTAAATGTATATAATTTAGAGCGTAAGCCGATAAATTCTTTAATTGGTACACCCGAACATTCATCTTTAAATTTCCCGATAATTTTTTTATTTTCAATTGAATAACAGGGATGATTGGGTGAATAATCTGACGTATCAAAGTGTGTAACTAAATCCGGTTCTAATATATCTTTGTAAAAATCTTCTGTATGAATTTCGTAAAAAAGGCTATCTGTATCTGTATACAATAGGGAAATTTTTTCACCGTATTTTTTCTTCATTATATCATAATGAAAATCATACATTAACGTTTTACTTATTTCTAATACGCTTAATCCGATATATATTGGTTTATCTAAAAATAAATGTTTTTTATCCGATAATACCGCACATAAAGATTTATTATAAATTATTCTGTCTTTAAATACCGGTTGTGTAATTAAATTTAATAATTTTTTTTCATCACTTACAAGTTTAAGGTTAATTCTTTTCCTAACGTTCTCCATACATTTACCGAACACTGAGTTGTTTAATAATTTAAAAAAATCTTTTTCAAAATCATTTTTAGCTTGTTTTCGTTTTTCTGTATTTAAATCAATGTACGTTTTTAACCAAGGGCTCTGTAAAAATTCTAAAATACGATGAATTTTTACAACTTTTATACCGTGTTTAACAGCTTGTTTTAAATTAATGTAATGACATATATATTTTTCTTTATTTTCTAATGTTGTTAACAATTTTTGTTGTTTTGTTCCTTTAACACATTCATTAACAGGTAAAAACGGTAAATCGCTATGATGATTATGTAAGTGATGAGGATACTCGACGTCTACTTCTAAAATATAACCAACAGGAGAATCGTCTGCAATATCTAGTATATTAAAATTAGGATCGTTAGGATCCTTCCAAGTAAAACCAGCATATGGCATACATTTATTCATTGCCCAACCGTACAGATTATTTGCGTCTAAATAAGTTAAATATTTAATTGGGTTAGTTACATCAAACGTTTCTGGAATATATTTATTATTAGCAACAGATTCTTTTTTTATGCAAATACTCAGCCCCCCCCGTACCCCGTTTTCACATAAGAGGTACATTTCGTAATCAGTTAATAATTCTAGTTTAATTTTTGTATAACTTAACATCGCATCAAAAGCAAAACCTGGTATTGTAAAGTAGTGTGCACAGTCTAGTTTATAAGATTGCATACAAAGAGATCTAAAATTTTCAAAAATATCACATAATATTAAAACATCAATTTTTAAATATAGATCGCTATACTCTCCAAGTGTTTGTATATTAAAATGATTCCAAACATTACAAGCATGTTCATAATCAGCATTTCCAATTTCTGAATCATTTAGTGAACTATAAAAACATTCTTTTGGTGGTAATCTACGTTCTTCCAATTTTTTCCAGGAATTCGTATATTCATAAGGGTACACACCTTTTCTGGTAACTAGTGGCATACTGTTTGCAGAAAAAAATTTTCCAATATGAAAAAATTTATCCTTAGGCAGGTTATTACTAAGCTCAGCCAACGGATAATTCATAAAACGATAAGTGTCAATAAATCTAATATTAAAACCCGAACGTGTTTTTTTTGCAAAAGAAATATACTTTTCTCTAGTATTAGGAATTACATGAATATTTTTTATATCATAACCCAATTGACGCACTATAAAATGCGAATCATAATTAGAACTACCATGTATGAAAACAGGTACAAATTTCTGTTGTTGTCGTTTCAAGTTACACGTATTACATAATGTTGAACGAAATTGACCAGTTAAATGACAATGATCTCGAACTTTAGGATATAATAATGTAAATTCCTTGTTACACATCTCGCAATGTGTGACCGATTTAAATTTCATTTTATCATCTCGAGTCATATGTAACGGAATATTTTGTTTAATAAGTAAACCGATTAAATTAATTTTTTCAACTAAAAATATCATAAATTTTTTCGCAGCATTTTTACCACGATATAAGTATGGTTCCGAAGGCAATTGGTTTCTTATACTTTCAGGGATATTGCTATCTATAACAAAATATACGCAAAAACTCATTGGAATATGAAATTCATTAATTGCAGTAAATTTGTTTTCGGGGTTGGGCAAACAAGTACTAACAGGTTTCAAAATACATTCGAAATCTGCATATACTACAATAGGAACTCTATATTGATAATGAAATTTATTAAATTGTAATATGTTGTTATCAGTAGTGGGTAATACTATTTTTACGGGAGAATATTTTCCGCAATATCTATTATGATTTTTCAATTGTTTTGACTTTTTAGTAAAAAACGATAAACAACGTTTACATATTTCAATTTTTTCTGTATGTTTTGTTAACTGTGATCTTATTAACTGGGAAAAATTCTTTATATAACAATAATGATAATTAGCATTATTCGACATATTTAATACTAAAAGGTCAAAATGATTATTCTTTTCTTCCTTACACACTTTAAGAGGAAAAATTGATTTCTTTTCATCAATAGAATAAATGTTAATAGAAACGTTATTAGTTTTTTCGAAACGAGAAATTTGGTTTAAAGGTGTAGGAAAGTCTATATGTCTAAAATCAAA
The DNA here is from genome assembly GCA_034769895.1 of Magicicada septendecula. NCBI lineage: Eukaryota > Metazoa > Arthropoda > Insecta > Hemiptera > Cicadidae > Magicicada > Magicicada septendecula. The sequence continues at coordinate 178,406,243 of CM068372.1, forward strand.
CTTATTTTCTAAAACAAAATAACGAAAATTAACACGTTCAATGTGAGGTCCAGTTACATAACGAGAGAGGATTGCCCATTTAAAACAATAATTATCTTTATTTTTAGGATTTATTATACATTTTTTAATTTGTAAAAATTTTGGAAGTTCAATATATGAAGCTCCTCTTAATGGTTTAAATCGATTTATACGTAATAAAATTCCGTCTATACGGTGAAGACTCCATCCGGAACCTTTACCCATATATACGTCTTCATCATAACAAATTTCTTTAATCGCATTGTTAACTATTATGTTAACATTATCGTTTTCTATAATCGGAATATTTTTTGTTTTAAAGGCTCTGTCTTGTGTTTCATTAATAACGGGTTTTATATATGTACATTCAACTATAATGTTAAATTTTACTGGACCAAACATTGAAATAATATTACTTAAAATTGTAACTATATTTATTTTAATATAAACTAACAGCAAGCAAATATCCTTATAATTATTACTTGTATTTTTGTAAAAATATGTTTTTAAATTACCTTTAAAGGCATTCTCTATCTCAATAAAGCTATTGGATTCTACAATTTGTTGTAATCTAATAGATTTTAATCTAAAATTTGGTATTGATGATGAAGATGATGATGATGATGATGATGATGATGATGATGGTAGAGATGATAGTGGTGTTGACCGTGTTTGTCTGTGTTTACGGGCGAATACTTTCCGCAATATCTTTGATTTTAATCTAAAATTTGGTATTGATGATGAAGACGATGATGATGATGCTGGAGATGATAGTGGTGTTGACCATGTTTGTCTGTGTAATCCACCCAAATCTGAAACATGTGATGGACCAGGTTGTGGATCGTTTTCGTTATTAAAATCTTGATGTCTGCTGTGCGATGAACCAGGTAACTGACCCAAATTTGGTACACGCGATGGATCGGGTTGTGTTGAAGGTATTCGTTCGTATGATGATGAATTATCTATCATCTGTTCTTGTTCGACAGCATTTCTTATAATTTGTCGTTTTTTAAACGGTAGATTTTTATCCATAATCTGTAGGAATATATTTAAAACAAAAAAATATTCATATCAGTTCCATATTTATAAAAAATAATTGTTCAATATTTTTTTGTTGGCGTGTTCTTTTTGTATGGAATATGTATTTGTTATAAACGAATAATATTCTTAGTAATTTTACTAATGTAAATTACAATAGAAAGAGAGGTTATCTATGATTATACTTACAATTTTGTACAAAAAATATTCATATCAGTTCCATATTTATAAAAAATAATTGTTCATATATTTTTTTGTTAACGTGTTCTTTTTGAATAATTGTTCATATATTTTTTTGTTAGCGTGTTCTTTTTGTGTGGAATATGTATTTGTTATAAAACGAATAATATTCTTAGTTATTTTACTAATGTAAATTACAATAAAAAGATAGGTTATCTATGATTATACTTACATTTTTGTAAAAATCCAATGTATTGAGACCTATGCTGGCTAAAAACCAATCTATTGCTATAAATTGTTTTTTATTGTATGGCTATTTATACTGTCAACCGACCGATAACAGGAAAACAGTAAAAAATGTATTTTGAACCAATACCGTGCTGTTGTTTAAATTTTTTAAAAACTGTTGTCAATAAAATGCGCTGTGACTGATACTGAATAATCGGTAATTATTTAACCTCTTGATCTCGTATTTTTTGTTGTTGTCGGTAAACAAATTATTTACTTGATCTTTTAATCTTCTACTTACGCGTATTGAGAAGGTGTGAAACTGATAATGTATTTTCTGTGTATATAAACCGATTGAAAATTGTGGTTAAATTTTTTTAAAACTGTTGTCAATAAAATGCGATGTGACTGATAATGAATAATCAGTAATAATTACTTGACCTCTTGATCTCGTATTTTTGTTGTTGTCGGTAAACAAGTTATTTACTTGACCTTTTAATCTTCTACTTACACGTATTGAGAAGGTGTGAAACTGATAATGCATTTTCTGTGTATATAAGCCGATTGAAAATTGTGATTCAGCATCCAGAAACATACCAGCTACTACAGTCTGCGATCGTCATTAAGGTAATATTATTATTTTTATTTTTTGTTATGTTCTACACAAGAACATGTACAGTAATTCTTGGTTACCTGTAAAATATGTGTTTTTCCTATGTCATTTTTAAATATATTATTATAAAAGTATACAAAAAAGTTAATTTGTCTTTGTTATAAGTGTTAACTAGCCTATATTATTTTTATATAATGTGTTCTATACGTTTATCTATTAATTTTATTTTTTTATCTAAGTTATTAAAGGTTCCATTTTAGTATTTAAAATATATTTTCTATTTTTTCTGTTTTACAAAATTAGTAATTTAAAGAAAATTTATTTTTGTATGTTATAGATTTTGATAATTTAAAATCTTATCATTGTAATGGATGCTCAGCATGAAGAAGGTCTTTTATTTAATTTGTGTTTGTTTAGTTTAACATATATAAATAATATGTATAACAATTCTTAGTTACCAGTTATAAATTAGTAATGTAATGAAAAATTATTTTTTGTATGTTATAGATTTTGACAATTTAAAATCTTATCATTGTAATGGATGCTCAGCATGAAGGAGGTCTTTTATTTAATTTGTCTTTGTTATAAATAATATGTATAACAATTCTTAGTTACCAGTTATAAATTAGTAATGTAACGAAAAATTATTTTTGTATGTTATAGATTTTGACAACTTAAATCTTAAATCATTGTAATGGATGCACAACATGAAGGAGGTCTTCATCATGAAGAATGTTTGTCGTTAGAAGACATTTTAAAATTAATTTATTATCTGGGTCTATCTTCCTACGGTCAGTGGGAAGATATGATGAAAAAAATTCAACCAGACATTATCTCAATAGATAATGTTAATGTATTTTCTCTATATATTCAATTACGAGATGTAACCAAAAAAATAAAATTTGCTCTCGAAACTACAATTGTTAATTCGCAAAAAGACTTAATGTTTTTAAATGATTATTTATTTGATATTGAAGAAATATATAACTATTTGAATACAAATATTGTACATTTTAAAGAAAAAAATATATTAAGAACAACCTTTTCTATAATCAATTCTATTATAAAAAATAAAATGATGTATAGATTTGAAGATGAAGAAGAAGAAGAAGATCCGATGAACATTGACATTGTTAATAATGACGATGATGATGACGATGGTGATGTTGATTTTAAAAGATTATTTAAATCAGTAAAACGTTATACATCTAAAAACGAAAAAACTGATGAATTGTATGATCAGTATATTTCTTTTAAAAAAGATGATTCAACTAAAACTTTAACAACACCCGGAGAAAAGGGTCGTTACTTAATAAAAATTGATATAACTGATGTTAACGATTTAAAAGGAATAAATAAGAAAGACAGATGGACTAAAGCTGCCTATAGAAGTCAATTTTTATTGCAAAGTAAAGATTCCACTTATATGCAATTGCATAAAATTGTATTGTCAAAATCACGCGAATTGGCTAAGATAAAAAATATTAAAAAACAAACTTATAAAAACTAGTCTTAATGTTTTTGGTTAAGATCAAAAAATAAAAAATATTTTCAAATTTTTGTTGTATGTATTTTGTTGGTATTCACTTTGTATTTGTTGTAGTATGTAATCTATACACAATTACAACAATGTTTTGTATGTAAATTAATAAAAAATAAAAAATATTAAAAAACAAACTTATAAAAACTAATCTTAATGTTTTTGGTTAAGATCAAAAAATAAAAAACATTTTCAAATTTTTGTTGTATGTATTTTGTTGGTATTCACTTTGTATTTGTTGTAGTATGTAATCTATACACAATTACAACAATGTTTTGTATGTAAATTAATAAAAAAAGTATGTATGTTTTTTAGTATGTAACTAAATGTATTATTTATGAATGGTATGTATGTATGTATGTATGTATGTATGTATGTATGTATGTATGTATGTATGTATGTATGTATTGCTGGTATAAAAAAAGTATGTATGTTTTTTAGTATGTAACTAAATGTATTATTTATGAATGGTATGTATTTTATGTATGTATGCATGTATGTATGTTGTATAGAATGGTAAACTGTAAAAATTATAATTGTAATATAGACTATATTTTAGTATGTAACTAAATGTATTATTTATGAATGGTATGTATTTTATGTATGTATGCATGTATGTATGTTGTATAGAATGGTAAACTGTAAAAATTATAATTGTAATATAGACTATATGTTTTGAATATATGTTTTTTAGTATTAATAAATCAAAAAATCAAAATGTTTTAAAATTTGTATTTTTTTTTTAAAAAAAAAACCTTTATTTTACATATAATTACAATAAAAAGTTAAGTAATCATACAGTCCCAACAATTTATTCTTTTAGTGTCTTCATCATGTTCATCACACAAACAGTTCCAATATTGAATTATCCATTTAGTAATATAAAACACGTTACTTAATGCACAGTTTGTTGAAGAGTGATCATACGGACAACGTATACTATTTAAAGACTGCTTCTTCAAGACGCTTAGAGACGGACACTTGAGTGATTCAATATCCACTATTTTTACATGACAGTTCAATTCTTTTTGTAAAGCTATTTTTTTTTCACGTCCTTTTACATAAATGCACTTTCCATATATATATGAATTTAATATTACTGGAAGTTCACTATATTCTGTTAATCCACAATTCCAACTAAGTCCCAGATAATTATTGTTAATCCAGTCATTAACTTTTTTTTTCTTTTCTGATAGATGTCTGTAATCGAATGGAGGTAAGAATAAGTATTGATTACAAACATCAGCGAATTTAGTGTTTACTATAGGTTGCACGCACAGTTCTTTAATAATATAATTATTTCCATCATCGCGAAAACTTTGAAAGTCCATAACATATTCCATTGCGTGCAACAGCAGAACTGATATCAGTTTTATCAGCGTAGTAATGTCACGTTCTCAGTACGCACGCGTAAATAGGAGATCAAAAGATCAACTACGTTAATATAAATTATACAGTTAAGCAATCATACAGTCCCAATATTTTTGTCTTTCAATTTCTTGTTCCAGTATTCGATAATCCACTTAGTTAAATTATGTACATTATTTAAAGCACAATAATATGAATTATGTTTGAAAGGACAGTGAATAGAATATGAAGACTGCTGTTTTAACACTTTTAAGGATGGACAATCGAGTGTTTCCATATCTAATATTTTTACATAACAATTAAATTCTTTTTCTAATGCTACTTTTTTTTCTGATCCTTTAACATAAATACATTTACCGTTTATATATTTATTTAATATAAACTGTAGATCATTATAATCTTGAAGACCGCACTTCCAGCTAAGTCCAAGACACTTGTTTTCAATCCATTTATTAACGTTTTTTTTCTTCTCTGACAAATGTTTGTAACTAAATGGTGGTAAAAACAAATACTGATCACTAGCACCAGAAAATTTGTTATCTTGTATACACTGAATACAAAGTTCTTTAAAAATGAAATTGTTTCCATCATCGCGAAAACCTTGAAAATCGATAACGTATTCCATTGCGTGCAACAGCAGAACTGATACACTTTTTATCTACGTAATTATATTTTAAATACTTTTCTTACAGTACCAGATAAAGGCGTATATTGCATAATTGTATCGTAAAAAATGAGACAGTAGATAGTAGTTTTTTCCGGTATGTCTGTTGACGTCTCAATATCCAGACGGATGTCTATTGAACCAGTTTTTAATGATTCATTTTGTTTTGAACAATCAATTACACAAAAAGGTGTATACGTTAGAAAGTTTGAACGGTTTATCATTGGCGCATTTTCACTTTTGTAATAATACGAGGACTGAAATATTGAATAATACTCATGTAGAATCGACGTTTCACCATTAAAATTATCATACGGATAGTATTCTGAATTTAAATATAACTTTACATTATAAAATGAAGCAAGATCAAAATGTGCTGGATTTTTGTGTCCATTATTTTTTCTTTTCTTTTTTCTCCATAGATTTATCAAAATTACAAATACGTATTTTTTTTGTTTGTTGTACTATTTTCATGATTGAAAAAAAAAAATTCAAATGATTTGGTTTTTATCAATCCAACTGTTATGCGACTTATCGTATCCTAACCACTGAACAAGTAATTTATTACCTTTACGTTTTAATATTTTTTCAATTAAAAATATATTGTCGTATTTTGTTTTACTAATTTCTTGTTCGTAAAATCCGCCATCTAATACGGTTCCTGTATCATCTTTTAAAATATATGTTCTAGGTACTGTTTGTTTAATATTATGAATTGTAAATATTTCATTTGTCCAATTTGGTAAATAACCCTTAGTAAAAATTTGTTTGTATTTACTAATTCTCACTCTATCCCCAACTTTATATTTTGCAGGTTTCTTATTAACAGGTATTCGTTTTTTATTTATTTGTGTTAATACCCTTTTCTCATTATTTATATTAACATCTTTAGGTTTCATACTTATAGTTCTATGTACAGTATTATTATATTTTTTCAATAACTGAGGAAGTACTTCGATCCATGTATACTTTCCACTGGTAGTAAACCACTTCCACATATGGTTTTTTAAAGTACGATTAAAACGTTCAATAATAGAGGCTTTTTTATCTGAATAAGTTGAATAATGATTTATATTATAATGATTAAATAATTGCTGAATCGGTAAATTGTAAAATTCTTTTCCTTTATCAGTTTGCAAATGTTTCATTTTGTTTACATGTAATATAGGTCTTAGAGCTTTTACAATGTCGTGTGAGGTTTTTGATTTTAACGGAACTGCAAATGCAAATTTACTAAAACAATTTATCACTGTTAGTATATATTTATAACCTTTATTCAACTTTGAAAAAGAAATCATTTCTACAAGGTCAGCTTGATACAAATCGTGAATACCTTTTAGTTCGACATTGCGTGTAGGAAAATTCCTTCTCGCTTGTTTATGTAATTCACTACTTATCGCCTGTCTGATGCTCATTATTCAAAGTACAACAATTAATTAAAAACTGTTTACATCTATGACCTTAGTTATCAGAGATTACTTTGTATAGTACGACAACTAAAAAGGTTATCGGTATCTTATATTTAGGTAAAGACGAGTTGCACGACCGTCTGTTTATATTTACATTTTTACTAGGTCAGTGTGTTTCAAGGTCATGGTTTACTATAGAATGACAATCATTACAAATAAAATGTAATATATTTAGGTAAAGACGACGCTAAAAAAAAGAAAAAAAAAAAAACACGTCAACGAACTCGGAATGTTTATGTGTACGCGGGGCGTGTCAACAAACGCCGTCTGTTTATATTTACATTTTTGTTACTAGGTCAGTATGTTTCAAGGTCACGGTTTACTATAGAATAACACAATCGTTAAAGACACGATCACGATTACAAAATAAAAATGTAATATATTTAGGTAAAGACGGACGGACGCCACGCTGTCTACACTGTAAAAAGGAGAAAAAAAACACGTCAACGAACTCGGAATGTCTATTGTGTACGCGGGGCGGGGGCGTGTCAACAAACGCCGTCTGTTTATATTTACATTTTATACTGTTTATATTTACATTTTTTAGGAATGTTTATGTGTACGCGGCGTCGCGCGCGTCTGTTTATATTTACATTTTTTACTGTTTATATTTACTGTTTATATTTACATTTTTTACTAAAAGGGGGGGGAGACAATAGCGAGTGTCCTAGCGCATACATGTATTGTGTCCCAGCGCATACATGCCTGTTTTTTTTGTCCTAGCGCATACATACATAGTGGGGTATTGTGTCCCAGCGCATACATGGCTGTTTTTTTTGTCCTGGCGCATACATACATAGTGGGTATTGTGTCCCAGCGCATACATGGCTGTTTTTTGAGTCCCAGCGCATACATACATATACTACTATCAACATTACATAATAAAGCAGACAGATTTTAAAAAATCAAATTGATACATAGTTACAGCTGTTAGTTTGCATTTACGTATGTCGATATACCGACTGGTCGGTCAAAATGAAAATAGGTAATTTATTTAAATGAACTTGGAATTTAATATGCGTCAAGTATTTATTATTCAGCTCAGGTACTAGACGACCCAATTAGTTGACACATTTTTTTGTTCGAATTTTTATGTTACTGCCTAATGTATGGTCAAACTGTCAAATTTGTCCAAATTCGAATAAAAGACCGTACTAAATTATGTGTTACTCAACTCCAAATCTATATTTGCCAAAGCCCACTCACTGATTCATCACTGTATCTCAACAATGACAAGGCCTATAAAGATGAAACTTTACATAGATATTCACTAGATACTGTAGATGTGCAATAAGACGGGGTTTGACAAAATTCAAAATTTTAGGGGGGTTTTGGAGGGGTCAAAGTGACCGAATATTCTCATAAGAAATACATGACAGTTAAAACGTGACAACTGTTAGGCAGCTTCTAGATGAGATAGAAACATGAAATTTGTTCTACAAGTTAATTAACCCTCTTTTAAAGAACACAAAGGTCAATCTTAAATAATTTTAATTAAAACTACCCTAAAGAAATCTATAATATATTTGCTAAATACCACTTACTCACTTAGTCCCTGTTTACTACACCTGGAAAAACAATAAGTTTAGTCAGCGGAAACAAGGCAAACCGTTCCCGGACATCCAGGAGTGAAAAAAGATCAAGTGCTCGGTCGGGTTTATACTGTACACCCTAACAATGCAGAATGTTACTACCTGTACAGACTTTACCTGTTATACCTAGGAGAACTCGAGCAGATGAAGTTAAAGCCTGTCTAAAGAGTTCTGTCCTGTGGCCTAAAGTCCAAGTTCGTTCCTTGAGAGTCAACATGCGGGTGCATCTTAAAGGCAGACGAGTTTTCAAGTTTACTTTTACAGATAGGTAATGGAAATCTACCTGAAGAAAATGGCAAAGTCAATATAACAAAAGACTTATGTGAAGTTGTATGCGACTTGACAACGTTGGCTGAAAAAATTTACCCAGATTTAACTAATTTTTACTTGAAAGATGTATCTTGGCTGAAAGAAAGAGCTATCCTTACTCCAAAGAATGACACTGCTGCAAATATCAATAACACATTATTGGAAAAACTGCCAACTGAGATTGTCCAGTACCAATCCGTGGACTCTGTGGTGGAAGTAGAAGATGCGGTCCATTACCCAGTAGAGTTCTTGCACACGCTTAATCCTCCAGGCATTCCACCGCTCTTTGCCTTAAAGTTGGAGCTCCAATAATGCTGCTACGAAACCTGGTACCGCCTAAGCTTTGTAACGGTACTAGGCTGCAGATTAAATTGTTGCACAACAACGTCATAGAAGCAACAATATTCAGTGGATGTGGTCAGGGAGAAGCAGTCTTCATTCCACGCATTCCCCTTAATTCCATCGTATTAACATTTTCAGTTTAAAAGACTCCAGTTCCCTGTCAAGCTCTGCCTTGCTATGACAATAAATAAATCACAAGGGGAGTCTTTGAAAATGGCCGGTGTTGATCTGAGGGAAGACTGCTTCTCCCATGGCCAGTTGTATGTTGCTTGCTCACGAGTTAGCTCTTCTGAGAGTTTAACTATCCTTCAACCACAGGGTCAAACAAAGAACGTTGTCTACAAGGAAGTTTTATAAGTGCCGTATTTCGTTTTACAAAACGATTTCAGTAGACTTAGTATTAGCACCCATTTATGCTTTTAAAAATTTGTAAATATTACGTTTATACAATGTGCTTGGTTACCCAAGGTTAAAAAAAAAACCACCGAACCAATGCAGTAAAAACCGTAGCGAAGCACGGGTATGCAGCTAGTATTCTCATATTATTGTGTGTCTACTATGCTGTTACTGGCAAAGGAAACGATGCAATTTCTTAATTTTTCGGATCCTCTCGAGGCACCACTGTCTCAGAAAAACCTGAACCTTTGATGTTTTACCGATTCAGAATTGCGTTCTCTAAAAACATAAATTAAGTGTAATATTACAATGGCATAATTGCTAACAGCAGTCTCCTAATTTAAAAATTCGTGAATGTTTTACATGAAACAGGCTTATTAAAAAATTAACCTTTGATAGACAAGGCACTTACACAGTAGCGACCAATATCCATTCACACTGTTACACGCAAATCCACGGCCCGTTTTGTTTATTTCTGTTTGAGTAGTAATCGACAAAACATGGAGGCTGTCGTTGCCTTTCGCGTCAACTGTAACATGATTAGCATGTAGGTATTCTGAGTACGTTCGGCGTTGTCTCCTGAACGGTACTGGATGACGACTTTAGAGATTGGATCAATATCTCCGGCCGCTGTCCGCCGGAGGAGTTGTACCCAAACAGCAGGCGAATCAATACTGGTGCCCCATCGGACCGAGTCTGGCCAAAAGTGCCACCTTACTACCAAGATAAAGGTTTGCCTGGTTACTAATCACTTTGAGTAATAAGGATCTCATTAATGGCGTCAACTGTTGGCTGGATACTTAGCGGTAGCGTTTTTTGGAAAAGCTAGTGCAACGAAATAACAAGTACCTGTCGTAGGAGCAGTAGCGTTTTTTGCAAAAGCTAGTCCAATGAGATAACAAGTACCTGCCGTAGGAGCGGTAGCGTTTTTTGCAAAAGCTAGTCCAACGACATAACAAGTACCTGCCGTAGGAGCGGTAGCGTTTTTTGCAAAAGCTAGTCCAACGACATAACAAGTACCTGCCGTAGGCGCGGTAGCGTTTTTTGCAAAAGCTAGTCCAACGAGATAACAAGTGCCTGCCGTAGGAGCGGTAGCGTTTTTTGCAAAAGCTAGTGCAACGACATAACAAGTACCTGGCGTAGGAGCGGTAGCGTTTTTTGCAAAGCTAGTCCAACGAGATAACAAGTAGACCTACCTGGCGTAGGTGATGACTGGAAAACTGTCATAATATAGGCCTATACGTATTTTTTTCAATGTAACAAAATACTTTGTTTAGGATTAGATTATTGTAATTTTTAAAATATCTGTGACAGTAACACTTACACTACTGAACTGTCGAAGCCTTCCTGTTGTTTCCAATTGATTTTAACTTTGTACGCGTATTGATATCCTAGTCCCTCAGCGCGTTTTGTACGAGTCGTTGGGACGTTTAATGCGTTTGTTTTAAAACGTTAGAAACCGTCTGTTTAATAATATGTAAATTTAATAATTACACAGTTGGTTCAGTTCTACAGATTCTTTTTAGTAGTCTTAACAGTCCAGACCGCATAGGTATACCATGTTATTTTAGTGTTTATGTCCCGATTAAGGAAGATGATAAATAGAGAGTAAGAAATGCAGATAGGTGAGCAATTGAATCATGAGGACACTGTACGATTCGAAGGAGCCCAATGAATACAATGGCTAGGGAACATAGATTCAAATCTACCTTCTGAAGCTACCGTGCAAGTGGTTAAGTTTAAACATTATAAAATATACTTTCAAGTGCACAAGTGCAGAGCGACCATTCGATCAGCGTCTATGTAGTACTTTTTCTAATATCTACTCGTAATTATGGTAATTGTGCACATACTGTCATGTCCATCGATAATGACTTTTGATTAGAACCGCACGCCTTTTCAATCAGACCTAATATTGTAAGTTATGCTGCAGCTGCTTTCAAACTTGTAACCGTCTATAGCATAGAGCGCGCTGTTCATTTCACCGAACACGTTTTCCATGAGACGAGATTTTACAAGTCTGTCATTTTCATTGATCAAAGATCCTTAATGCTGTAACGGTTGTTACATTTCATCATTGCTCCCCCTCCCGTAATGTGTGTGTTGATCCGCGAGGTTGATGCAAAGTAAAAGTAGACGCGCGTTATCTCGCGGGGCTATGTGGGGCTAACTGGAAAAAGGGGGGGAGAGGTAGTGAGTCAGTAGCGAGTGAGCGGGGCTTTCTGGCTGTAGCCTTGCATCTTTGTACATCCAATTACAGCTGTGTAATCCATTCTGCCTTACGAGGTAAGGAAATTCACTCAAAATTTAGTAATTTGTTAAGTCAAAAGACTTGAAATATGTTAAAATTTGTTTGTTATGTAAACACTTATATATGTACAGTCTATTATATTATTAGAGACAATCGATTAGTGATTATTATGTAAAAAGTAATTATGTAACAGGTTCATGTTTGTCAGTCTGATATTAACTGGAGCAGTTATGTATTATGTATCCCTTATTAATGATTAAGCTCCAAATTATCGATTGATAACCGTTCCTTGGCAATTTTGTATGATTTCATTTTGTGAGAGAATGCATAGCTCAGCTATCTGACACTAAAAAGATAGAGTCTATAATATTGCTGCACATGTTAGGGATGTGTAAACTGTTAGAATCAAATTTTCCGGTGTGCAGGCTGCAAGCGTGTGTCGGTATTACACCTTGAGACTGATCTAGTGAACGACATGGTAGCTCACGGTGCGTGTTCCCAAAACTGTGAGTTTGCCACCGTTCTGCTGCTTCAAAGTCCTAATATAATATAATAAGGAATATATATATATATATATTTATATATATATTCCTAATATAATAAGGAAGGTAAATTTTGATTAAAAGGTGCACCTAAAATAGTGTGATTAAAAGAAATCGTAATGTTGATATTGTAAAACCGAATGTAAAGCCATTGTGATACAAAGTTTTGTAAAAGCATTTTTGTAAAGGCGGGAGCCTTAGCCGCTCACTATCATTTCGTTGTTTCGTCGAATAAAGTATTGTTAACTTTTATCTCGTGTTACGTGTTGTATACATGGCTGGCAGCTCTCTCAGGGTTCCCTGTGTTGTAATCCTGAGTACAAAGGGGGTTACAATGCATGTAGCAGATCCGCCACCACGGTTCAGCAGGAAACTCCTATGAGGTTTCAGACTGCACCTTAAAGTTACAGTTCTTTTAAATAAAATGTTCAAATGTCATACAAAAATAAATGTTACTTTACCGCCGCACTTGTTCAGGAACACCAGTCTTGCTGAACGCAAGCCTTTAGGGGAAGGATCGGGAAGAGAGTTCCGCGCCCAGCTCATGGGAAGCCGATTTCCGAAGCCCGTAGTATTTCGGAGCCTGTTGAAGATAATTGATTTCCTTTCTCTGCGCAAGGCGTCCTCTTGAGGAAGAAATCGGACATAGGAGGCAGTGGCAAATATGGAAAGCCATCAACACCGAAACGTTCTCATGGGCGTTCAGTCGGGTGAAGGCTTCAAGAGATGTACAGATAGTCACTAATGGAACGAGTGACCAAGGCCTTGTATACAAAGAGCATCGTATACACAGAAATGGCGTTACAGAATTGGTATATTACAGAATAGCTGCCAGCACGTGCAAAAAAAAAAAAAGAAAAAAGCCCGATGTTAATAATTTATTATTTTGCGTTGCTCGGTCACGAACTAATATTTATAGCAGTTGATATTTGAAAGTTTAATACTTCATGAAATGTATAAAAACAATTTTTTTTTACTTTACAATTTTGTACGGTAGTTTGAAGAACTTACGTACTGTACTACACTGTATATATAGAAAGTACGAATCATTTACGCCAATTGTTCTACTTAACAGAAAGATTTATCCGATAGTTCTTGATGTACACGGAATACAGAAATAGGCTCAGATAATACTCTTTATAGGCTCAAAGATTATCAAGGCCACAATAAAACTAAAATTCGTTCCAATTTGATTGAAGCCTTATTGACGATCAAAATTTAAATCCACACACACACACACACACACACACACACACACACACACACACACACACACACACACACACACACACACACACACACACACACACACACACACACACACACACACACACACACACACACACACACACACACACACACACACACACACACACACACACACACACACACACACACACACACACACACACACACACACACACACACACACACACACACACACACACAGTATATAGGTAAAGATGTAGTAGAAGTAAGAGAGCAGTATCGTGAAATTAAAAAAGATCATGATTATAAAAACACAATTACTACGGTTAGAATTGCCCAATGGAGACTCGTGTATCAGAAAAGAACTGGAAGGTCATATTTTTGTTCATTCGGAGTAAGAGAAAGGCTGTCACCTCTCCCGAGGGCTCAAGGAATCGTACGTCATAGGAACTGTTCTCCCTAGTTCAATTGCCCTATCGCGTTATCTCTTGTGAAGGTCAAACATGTTTATTATGAATTAGAGTGGGGTTAACAAACAGTGGAACCTCTGGTTTTATATGCATACGTCTAAACATAGAAAACCTTCACTGGAAACAATGAAGTCTCAGTTGACTGACGTTACCCCGCTCACGCACGCACACGCGCACACACACACACACACACACAAACACATACACACACACACACACAGTTTAATTATGGCAACTACAATTGAAATTCCCTCCAAGTGTGAGATTCGGTCTGTTATTAGATTTCTTCAAGCTGAAGGTCATAGTGCTACAGAAATTCATCGAAGGTTGTCTAATGTGTATGGAGAAAATGTGGTGCGTGATGGTTCAGTTCGGGAATGGTGTCGAAAATTTAAAGAAAATTTAAAGGGCAAGGAAGAAAGTCCGTGGCTACTGATGTTGTTGAAAGGGTAGACAGGATGGTTCTAGAGCGCCGTCGTTTCACAATTAATGAACTTTCTGCTGATTTTCCTGAAATATCTAGGTCTGCTCTTTATGATATTCTTACTAAGAAGCTTGGGTATAGGAAACTCTGTGCTCGGTGGGTTCCCAAACAACGCACGACCTCACGCAGCTGCACTCACACAAAACCTGCTTCATGAATATGGTTGGGAAGTCCTTGATCACCCATCTTGTAACCCAGACTTGGCACCAAGTGACTACCATTTGTTCACTGACTTGAAAAAGTGGTTAGGTGGGCAGCGGTTTGATTCCAATGATGAGTTAAAGTCCAGTGTGGCAGATTGGCTGACTACTCAGGAGCGAACATTCTACAACATGGGCACAGAAAAGTCGGTGCCTCGCTATGATAAGTGCCTCAACAATGGTGGTGACTATGTAGAAAAGTAGTTTACAAATATATGAAACTTTTGTATATAATAAAATTACTGATGTTATTCATGTGTCTGTTTATTGGTCTATCGGAGGTTGAAAAAAAATAGCCCTCGTATAATAATTACTCAACCCGAGGATAGGTAAATAAAGAGGATGTGAAAGACACAGGCAGTGGGTTAAAAATCTTTTCGACTGCAGCGCACTGTCATGCTGTAATATCACGCCAAAACCGAGGAAACCAAGAAGTATGGACCCTTCGCAGATTTCAAATGTTTCTGAAGGAGGTCACAACACAGCTCACAATTGACTGTTGACTCCATAGGCATAGAATGTTTCACAATTATACCCTCAGGACCCCAGAAAAACATGAGTATTACCTTGCCCATCTTGCGTACTTTTTTTTAAATTTTAGCAATATTGTATGTTGCCATTTCATGCTTGCTTAGTTTCTGATTGAAATCAACGAAATCGTGACTCGTTGGCAGACACAAAGTCATCTCTTTCAGTTTCATACCATTGCAACAACGCTGTACAAGCGACCGCAAGAAAATCTTTTATTTCGGGGGTTAGTTACCTCGGTCCCCGTCTTTGTTAAAAAGTAGCACCTCGCTTAAGCATGGATAACCGACATTATTTCAATCACCTCGTCGGTATTATGTCGTCCATCTTTCTTCTCTGATAACTCGTTCTAATGGACGCATTTGTTATACAATTTTTGAATTTTTGATCATATATTTGTCGTAATGATAAACAACTTTCTCCATACTGGTTTTGAATTTTTCAGTAGATATCAACTGATTTTTGATATCACTACAAAAAAAATAATATCACTGCGTCCTGCTTGTATTTGGAGCATGTCGTAATATGCTGCAACAGTTTTTGCCGTCTGCTTATGTTATGATAAATGTGATGCCGATTCTGTATGATCGAAGAAACACTACCTCAACGACAGCAGATCGCAGTATGAGTAAATATTTTTATGATCTTATTAAGATTAATTTTTGACTAACCCTCGTAAAATAGTATTTAATAACGATTAACGAATTTAATTAGTGTAAATTAAGATTTTGTTAATGTAATTTAATAGTACAAAATATGTTTAAGGAACAGAACCTAAATTATGACCTTAAAATCTAATTTTACATTATCAAAAGGGCTAGGTCAAACTATTACCATCGTTAGAATTTATAACACAATGCTGAGACCTCTAAACAATCTGTGGTTTTCTTCAGATGTTGTTCAACTAGACATTAAATACAAACTTATTTTTTAAACTTAATTTTACAATCTCGAGTAGGCTGAAGTTTGTGTTTAATGTAATAACTAGCTTGTGGTTGTACTAGCTTAACTTACCACTTGAAGACGACCACAAATCGTTGTGTGATAAATTCTAACAATGATAATAGTCTGACCTAATAGTCCTTCTAATAATATATTAAAATATTTTTAAGATGACTCTTGCAGGTACAATCCATCTCTGCAATGGATCTGAATTAGACTTTTAAAGACTCTCGTGGGGTATGCGTGAGATTGATTCTGAAACCATGCATTTGGAATCATTTGCAGAAATGTCTGTAGTTTTTCTGCAATAGAGGCTTCCAGCATTTCAATGCGCCAAGCCGCCTCAACAATAGACGCAAGGCTATTTCCGTCCTCAAAAAAAAAAGTTTATTACGCAACACTATGATGTTTCTACATTGTAACCTTGACACTGTGTAATGGACTCGGTAGGATTTTGTTGGGCCCAATAACGATGCCATATGTACATGCTCTTAAAACTTAACCACACTTTTGCATCGGGCAGTGTAGAAGTCTGGAAAGGGTGTGTAATTTTGTTATTTTGCAACACACACACACACACACACACACACACACACACACACACACACACACACACACACACACACACACACACACACACACACACACACACACACACACACACACACACACACACACACACACACACACACACACACACACACACACACACACACACACACACACACACACACACACACACACACACACACACACACACACACACACACACACACACACACACACAATTTTATAGATATATGTTTACAATATATATTTATATATTATGTGTATTACAATAAATCTATGCTTTTATATATATATATATATAGGTAGTACAGTGAAACTTCGCTAATTCGGACTTCACCAATTTGGAATTTCTATAATTCGGACTGGGGTTCTCAGTACTGTAATTTATACGTACATATGTAAAAATTCAAAATCAAGTGTAGATTTAGCCTACTTGAGAAGAGAAAGGCCGGAAATACTGTACATAGTGTATTTCCATGAACTGGGATTATTAATTGGTAGGTCAGCGATAACGAAAAGCGGTGTCGTATACATATCCTGGAAATTCTGAACAGTAATGTACAATTCATAACAACGGATATGACGCATACAGACTTTCACATTTGTCATCATTGTGAACGTTCGTCCCATAGCCAGTACTTTACGTTTTGACTCCGTAGTGTTCGTACCTTTTACTGCGTTCAAAAATGAGTAAACGTGGTTCGTATAAATCGCTCACGATAGAACAAAGGTAAAAGTTTTAAAATGTATTGACAAAGGTGATTCGGTTCAGAGTGTTTTACGCGATTTCGGTATCAGTAAATCGACATTTTAGGATATTAAAAAAAGCAGATCAGCAATTACAAATTTTTCATTGAATAGAGACTTTGATAGTGCCAGTGAAATTAAGCGAAAACGGATGACTCCTGCCAAAACATCTGACATTGACGAAGCTGTTTGGACGTGGTATAAACAACAACAAGCTGCTGGTGTACCGATCCGTGGGATAGAATTGCAGACTCCTGCTAAACGTTTTGCAACTCGATTTCAAAACCAAGATTTTAAGGCAAGTGCAGGGTGGTTGTTTAGATGTAGGAATCGACATGGCATAGTAAACCGATCGATTTTTGGAGAACTTTTAAGTGCAGATCATGAAGCTGTTCAACCATATAAGGATAAATTACAAAAGATTATTAATGATAATGAACTTGAACCGTGGAAAATCTACAATGCTGATGAGACGGGATTGGTTTGGAAGGCAATCCCAAAAATACACAATCTAGTAAAAAAGAAACCCATACACCTTGACATAAAATAAATAAAATGAGGCTGTCTGCATTACTGTGTGCCAGTTCCGATGGTACGCATAAATTAAAATCTGTTGTTGTAGGAAAATCTAAAAACCCAAGAGCAATGAAGAACATAAACGAGACTGATCTTCCTGTGATTTATAAAGCTCACAGAAACGCGTGGTTCAGCTGTGAAATTTTCAGTTCTTGGTTTCATAACAATTTTATTCCATCAGTCACAACATTTCAGATGGAAGAAAAAAATGTTGCTAGGGAAGAAGTTAAACCAGTGTTGTTATTGGACAATGCTCCAGTGCAACCTGCAGAGGACATTTTACGAAGTGATAATGGAAAAATAAAATGTCTATTCATGCCTCCAAATACATCGGCACTAATACAACCAATGGACCAAGGAGTAATCTATAGTTGCAAACGGCTGTACAGAAAGAAACAGCTACAAGATTGTCTCGTATTTTTTGAAGATGGAGAGGGTTGCAGTACCAGTTTAGGTGAACAGACTTTAATCAATATGAAAAATTACAACATAAAAAATGCTTTATTTAACTGGGCTTCAAGTTGGAAGGAGGTGAAAGCCACGACGATTGCTAATTCTTGGAGAAAACTTCTTAACCCTGAAGATAACGAAGAAGAGGATTTTAATGGAATTGAAGAAGATGATTACAGAAATATTTTAGAAAATGCAGGAGAACATGAGACAAACACGGAAAATATTCGAGAGTGGCTGGATGAAGATGCTGGTGAGGTAGGGTACGTTGTGCAGTCGGAAGAAGAAATAGCTGCTACTATAGAAGGTCGCCAAACTAAGGGACTGATGACAGACGATCAATATGGCGATGATGATGACGATGAGGAAGAAAACGATCACGAAGAAAGTGAGAATGTTAAAATAAGTGATGCAATAAAAAACGTACAATCCTTGTTGAAGTTTGTAGAATGCCTGCAAACTCTGACTTAAGCAAATATGTTTTTGTTTTAAGTGAAATGAAACAGGATTTTGTGAGGAAACAACTAAAAACAAAATACTTATATTGATGTCAGTCTGATATTTGAATATTACAAGAATATTCTTGTTCCACGTGACACTAAACTGGGAATCTCGCACAAAGAGCACGTCTGCTCTGGTCGACGCTTTCTGAAGAAATCCCAAACCTCACAGCACAGATTTGCGATCTGACTGACACAACAAAAGTTCTGATTGGTTGAAATTCCTTTCTGCGTCATAAATAAAGAAAGGTCTGGCCAGGCTTTGCACAAAAACGTTAAAACATGTCCGATTGTTATATGCAGATTTTACTACTCATTAAAATATTCAACATATAAAACTGTATAAAAAAACATATTAAAATATGTTGAATCGTTCATACGACATTGGAAAACTGTAGAGTCGAATACGATTTATAATCTGTAATTATTTATTTTGCTAGATTTTCGTGAGTAGATTATTAGATAATGTTTTGAAGAAATGTTCACATGACAAAAAAAAAAATAAAAAATACAAATTCATGCGCACTAAAAATACATTATTTATAGAAATAAAATGTAAGTATACAAATAAATAGATAAATGATTTTTGACCATAATTTGACAATGTAGGTACGTTTATGTAGTGGGATGTAAGCTGTAAAGATGATAAGCTATTCGGCTAAGGTAGATACATTCAGTGTGCAGCCTACCAAAAGCAGAACGCGGCTGGAGCTCATTGTTTTACTAAACTCTCGTAAAGTGGAGCACACGCAAGGATTTCCATATATCTATGACACGGTTTTAAAAACCCACCGCGCTATCATACGTAATGGTTACCAAAATCATACTTGCAAAGCGGCCCGGTCCATTCTACACCAAACGTATTTAATACAAATACTTTCTCTACGCTGAGTCTGCGCGCGTAAGTTTTAAAATTGTGGAAATTACTGTCCGCCAGCTGCATTTTGTTTGGGATTTCTAGGCCGCCGCTGTAGTAACAATGTATTTGGGCCGTTCGTATTAAGTAATAAGCTATTTATTAGCTGTTGCCAACTGTATATTTATCGTATTTTTGTTAAAATACAGAATGCCTGGCGAATATGCGGGATAAACGTCATTATTTTACTGTATAATTCGATTCACATTGAAAGCGTAAACAATAATTTATGTATAACAGACGACTTGAAGAATACATAAACCAATTCATACATAAGCCGCCGAGCGTATTTGTACAGATTTCAGAATTTTCCGCACACAAATACATAATTCACCACAGATATCTAGTTTGTTTTTTGACTTTCAATAAAACTCTAAAAATTTTGGAAATTTTTGACACTATAAGTAGTCTTCTATGGGTCATTCCCACAAAGCTAATAAGTTCGAGTACTCTGTATTGGATTAAATAACATTTTTATTTTAATTCTAGTCAATGTATGATAAAAAATTTAGATAACTCTTTTTAATTCAGCACAGTGTTTTCTTTTGCATGATGTTAACCATTTTACATAAGAATTTGTCAAAATGTGAAAATCAACTCCGTCCAGCGTATCTGATTCTAAGTATGTTTACAATGTCTAGGTTTTAATGAAATGATTTTATTTATAAGTAGAGTTGTGATCCTTATTCATAAAATATACACACATAAGGTTTAAATATGAAATTTAAATATACTGTATTGTTCCAGAAATATATTGCTTCCTTAAATCATGTAACTGGGTTTCTTAACAAGCTCCAGGGACAAAAGGAAATTTCATGATAGTTTATTAAATTGCAAACACGGACACCTAAAAACCTCTGTTTGAGATAAGGGTGTCATTAGTTTGTTGTTTTTTGTTAGAAGAATTAAACACTAGCATATTAGCCTAGGTAAAACACCCGATTGAAATCTAATTTAAAAAAATAGACTAAAAGGGTTTGTTGCCACTAATTCACTAAATATCATGTATTACGTACATGTACTAAAAGTTGCCTAAAAAGTTGAACAACATCCTCATGTTTGGGTAAGCGTATAAAGGTGACAAAAACGGGTTTTCACAAATATAAATTAAAATTGTTAATGTCACTAATAAGAATTTAAATTTAAGATGATTTCTGATATGTTCTGTTTCGATAAATATTGCCCGAGTGAGATTTTTTTTAAGCTCTCCCCTTTTTTTAACCTTTTACGTTTAACGTTTATTTACCCCCAAAACTAAGAGTTAGAAAATGACTTATACATAAAAGAATTATTTAATTCACTTAAAAATGACTTCTGTTGCTTCTGCGTATGATTAAGATTAGGCATGTTAGACTAAAAAATTAAAAAGTTTATTGTTATTTTGGGATACCTAATTATACGGAAATTTGGTATCCGTAGTTTACATGAACACTTACATTACAAATATCGGTATGGAGAACCATACATGACTTCCATGTTCTAAGATTTATATTCCGATACCCACCATTAATGATATTTACACTTCATAGAGTAATAGTTTCATCATATGTAATTGCTAAGGTACCTTATCCTTCAAAATTAAATACTCGTACTTTACTTGATATCAGCAAAGTAATTTTCAAAAATTCACCCCCTTCCCTTCAACTATCCTCTCCGTTTATAGATATCTCATTACCATTTTACAGTGGATTAATATGACTTTATTTTCGGAGCGACATATTTATCAAATGTAAGTACTTTTTTCTTGTTAAAACACAAAACAATGCAGGTAAACTACTCCTCCCCCTTAACCGAACAACACATTTTTGATATTTACACTTTTATTGAGTAATAATTTCATCATATGTAATTACTGAGGTATCTTATTCTTCAAAATGAAGTAGATTATTCGACATCAGAAAGGTAGTTTTTAAAAAGTTACCTTCCCCCCTTCAACTACCCTTTTAATTTATAAATATATCATCTACCTTTCTACAATGGATTATTATGCCCGTCTTTTCAGGATAATTTATTTATCAAAATTGAGTACTTTACTCTTGTTAAAACATAAAACAGTTTTCGGACTACAGACACACACACACACACACACACACACACACTCTCTCTCTCTCTCTCTCTCTCTCTCTCTCTCTCTATATATATATATATATATATATATATATATTGTAACGTCTCGCGGGTTTACTCTAGGAGTCTTATAGACGTACTTTTTTGTTAATTAACTCTAAGTTTTATTAGCCCCACTTTGTTAGCGTCATCTTGTAACGTCTCGCGGGTAAATCTCTCGGAGTCTATAAATATACGTTTCCTAAAATGGGTTTCTTATCGTCTCCCTTGCGATCGTCACTGTAATTATTTAATGAAATAATGTTTTATTAGCCCCACTATTGGGTTTGCCCACTTGTAACGTCTCGCGGGTAAACTTTCGGAGTATATAGAAATTTTACGTCTATTTATGCTCTTCGAAAATCTCGCTTTAATAAGAGTCACAGAATTTGTTATAATTTATGTTCAAAGTTTCCAAAAATCGAGTGTGTGTGATTACGCAAATATTTCCCTTAGATTTTATTTGGGTGAAATCAATACCGTTGTTTTAGAGTAGTTAGGAGAGAGAGTGCAAAGAGAATTACTCTCTTAGTATACGATTAGTTCATTCAAATTTCTCCGCTCATGAGACCAGCTGATTGTGACTTTTACAAACACATTTGAGGTTACATTAACTCCAAATGGTACGTAATATTTTCTGGTTGTCCGTTCTCTTCTCATTCTCCTGACAATCTGTAACAAACTACCATCTACTGAAAAATAATACACATTTTTATTCAAACAACAAAGTATTCATTGGATTTATTTTGCATTTTTTTATCTTCTCCCAAAACAGAAAGGGATAATCGATTCTTACTGACAACACAGCATTAGTTCGATCTTATTTTTAAACATATAATGTATAACAAATATTTTTATTTTTATTTCAATAACAATTAAGAAACAATTTATAAATTTCCCAGGGTTATTGTAGAGTTCTTTGTACTATGAGAAGGTCAGAAATGAGTATTTTAATACCAAGCTTTACATAAATTATTTTTTTTTATAATTTGTAGTATTTATATTATGTAGTTAATGGGTAGTCCGCTAGATCGCAGATTACGTTTCTTCAATGAAAACACGAAAATTATTTAATGGCGGCCGGAATGTTTACCAGTCCACATTTGCTGTTTTTTGGTTTAACAAAATAATAAAGTTTATTTTCACCTCTTCTCCTGAAGTGTTTAAAGATATGGTGCTGTTTCTAGTGTTATAATGTTATAGTTGAGATGTAATTTAGTTAAATTTTACTTGCTAACGATCTCACCAAAATGTCGACGTTCTGTGGACTAGGCCTGGATCTCGGAGGTTGATTTTTTTTTCAAAGTTTCATCAAATTACGGGCGTGAATGGTTCTATTCGAAGGAGTTCTAATATGTAGTGGACATCACTTGTTAATTTTATTAATTTTGCACTACTTATTCCAAATGGTATCTGTTAATTTATTCAATTTTTATAGACATTACATTTTTCCAAAACGTTCACTTTCAAATCGTTTTAACAATTAAAATTCAATCTTGTTAGTTGGTTACTCGTAGTAACCAAGAATTTTTTATGGTTTTTTTATTGGTGGTGAATCTATATACTTTTTAGTATATAGGCTATTATTAATTATTATAAATTTATTTCTTCTTTTTAGAAAAATAATCCTTTTTAGATTTTATTTATAATCGAATTTAATTTATTTAAGGTTTTTCTTCATATTTTTCCTTAAACTTGTACGTTGGTATTTTACATTTTAATTCCTTTTAATTTGATTCATTTATGATTTATTATTTACTTAATCTATCCTTACTCTAAACTATTTTTCCTATGCCATCTTGCTAACATAGTATTATTTTATATTATTATTAATTAAATTTCACCCTGGGTTATCTTATATTTAAACAAAATCATTATTTTAAACACAAAGATTATTCCTAGGTACAAGACCTTTGTGGCCTACACAATACAGAATTACACAGAATACAAAAAATACAAAAATTGTAGCAGCAATATAGTCCACTGCTACAATATTGATTGTTTTTCATCTCCAGTACCAATCTGTGAGATGCTCTTTTTTAAGGTTTACACTTTCTCTAAGTACACTATATTTCACTTTGTACATTATATTTCACTTTGTTATTGTTTACAGTGTTTTGTAATACAAAGTTTTTTATAGCTTGGTACATAATACCCATTTCTGACTTTTAGAATGGGGTGATTACTGGTTTTAACGATGGTGATTGTGTTATCATATTTGGGCAGGGGTTATGTAACGTTACATGAAGCTCCCCCACTAGAACAGATTTATTTTTGTTTACTTGTTTAAAAAAATAATCTTTGAACTCTTCAGTCTTCGGATTCTTTCATCATTCTTCATAATATCTCTTTATTTCTGATTGGTTATACACCTGTTATTCGGTTAATGGTAATAGGCTTGATTTTATATTCAACTCTCTCTCTCTCTTGGAGGCAAATTTATTAATGATTTAATTTCTCTGGGTAGTGGTCTTCCACATATTACTTGATAAGGGTTGGTCACACTAATCATAAAAAACTTGTTTTGACCCTCATATTTCTATTTGGTTCTATAAATTTGCTTTCTCAATTAAGCTTCTGTCTGCTATCTTTCTTCTGTTTTCTTCATTCATACTTCTGGAATCTAATATCACTTTTTTCAGCTATTTTATAATCCCTTAAATATTCAATTTCCCTAACATTTTTCCCTATCCTGTGCGGTGGTTCAGTTCGGGTGACCACGTTGGGTCCATTACTCCGCTGTCCATCCTTACACCTTCTGAGATCAGGGGAACATCATCCCTGCTCAGTTGAATGATTGCTGGAACATTGCTACAGTCAATTCATTATAATAAAAAACTTACAAGTAGTCGATTAGCGACTAATACTAAACACTTTTGGGATTCTTCACTCTGTTGCTGTTTGCATTTAATTATATATTTCTTTTTCTTCTTGATTCCTTCTTCTTTTTCATTAACTAATAGCATATAACATTCTTGATAGGCATTATTTTAAAATCCTTTTGACTTTCCTTCTTGTGACATATTTTCTCCGTATCATTTCTTCCTATATCATTTTCAATTCCGAGAAATTCTAAATTATAGTTGTATTAATTATCATCATTCTTTAGCTTCATTGTAGTCATTAAATTATTCGTTATTCTTCTTATTTTACCTTCCTATCTGAGCACATTACCATCAATTGTTTTTATTTATTTATTTATTCTTCTGTTTGTTACCATCAAAATATTATTTTTCCTATTATTCCATCTTGAATCAGTTATTTATAATTATTATTTAATAATCTGTTCTTACATTTTCTTGGTGGTTTGGCTTTTTATTTTATCAAATTGTTTCGAAATATTTAGTAAGTTGTCCTTACATAGTTTTTGAATTTTGGGGTTTTCTTTCTTTCCAATCTTGCTTGGTCGGTATCAGAAAATCAGTCCCCTTTTTCTAGTTGGTTATTATTTAGTTTAACCATGGTCCATTAACTCATGTACTCCCTTTCCTCGGATTACTGGGGTGTTCGGAATTAATTCTCTCCTTGATAATCTCCTTACCATCCGGCTCTCCCACTTTGCTGCTATGAAACCTTCATTTAAGTACCGGTCTTCCGTCATTGTTCGTTCCTTTTTAACTAACAGGTATTGTACCTCCTCTGACATAACATATTCACTCATTTTTAATATCATTCCATTCCCTTGTTCCTCTGGATTATTTACCAAATTTTTTAATGATATATTCCGTCTTGAAGATATGACTGATATCTTCTGATGCACTTCAATCGTCGACATATTTAACTGATATCTAAACTTAATTAACTCCCTCTGTTCATTAATTAGAAGGTTAAATACATTAATTAATCCACCTGTAATCATCTCCCATTCTTCCCTTGTGTTTATTATTTTCTTTCTACATGTTTTTATTATTTTCTTGGTCTTCTTTTCCAGGTATTGATTATCCTCTTTGTAGTGGCTATTTTTATTTTCCGATGACATTACACCTTGGTATTCTGTAATTTCTACTTCCTTCCTGCTCTCTTCTGTATTCGGATTTACTTTAATACCTTCGGAAATGTTGTCTATTGTTCCATTCAAATTATTGCAACCACTGTCCATTGTTTCCTCTAACTTTCTGAAACTCTCATCCATTTGCTTATTTGTCTCCCCCTTGTATCCATCTACTCTTTGTCTAAGTGTGTTAACCTTTTCAATCTTCTCCCCGAAAGTTTCTCTTAACTCCTTATTGAACTTCTCCATCTTACCCTCAATCCGCTTTAAACTTTCTTCGATTATTTTCTCCATTTGTTTTAAACTGTCCCTCAAGGTTTCATTTTGCTTCCTTGAGTTCTCCTCCTGTTTCCTAAAGTATTCATCTATTTTGTCAAATTTTTCGCTCAAGGTTTCATTTTGTTTCCTTGAGTTTTCATTTATTTTATCGAATTTTTGTTTTGAGTTTTCCTCCTGTTTCCTAAAATTTTCATCTATTGTTTGTTTATTGCTTTCCTTAATGCTATCAATTTTCTCCATCATTAGCCTCATCATTTCTTGCCAATCTGGTTCTCTTCTGGCTTCCGCTTTGTCTGGTTGGTCCCCTTGGGCATCCTCTTCAACTATTTCCTTTTCCGTATCCTTAACTACTTCGGTTTCTTCTTTATCACCCGTTGGTTGTCCCATTTCACTGTCCGTAACTACTTCTATTTCTCGTTCCTGTCCACCTTCTTCCTTCTCCTTGTCTTCTGCCCTCTTCTTCGATCTGCCTCTGGTATTATGCATTTATTGTTTTCTCATAGTTGCCGACGAAAATTAGGTTTTTTGTTATATTATCTTTCGTATATCTCAAAATTTCTTTCCTAATTAAAGCCCTTTTAAGTTGAGCGCCATCTTGTAACGTCTCGCGGGTTTACTCTAGGAGTCTTATAGACGTACTTTTTTGTTAATTAACTCTAAGTTTTATTAGCCCCACGTTGTTAGCATCATCTTGTAACGTCTCGCGGGTAAATCTCTCGGAGTCTATAAATATACGTTTCCTAAAATGGGTTTCTTATCGTCTCCCTTGGGATCGTCACTGTAATTATTTAATGAAATAATGTTTTATTAGCCCCACTATTGGGTTTGCCCACTTGTAACGTCTCGCGGGTAAACTTTCGGAGTATATAGAAATTTTACGTCTATTTATGCTCTTCGAAAATCTCGCTTTAATAAGAGTCACAGAATTTGTTATAATTTATGTTCAAAGTTTCCAAAAATCGAGTGTGTGTGATTACGCAAATATTTCCCTTAGATTTTATTTAGGTGAAATCAATACCGTTGTTTTAGAGTAGTTAGGAGAGAGAGTGCAAAGAGAATTACTCTCTTAGTATACGATTAGTTCATTCAAATTTCTCCGCTCATGAGACCAGCTGATTGTGACTTTTACAAACACATTTGAGGTTACATTAACTCCAAATGGTACGTAATATTTTCTGGTTGTCCGTTCTCTTCTCATTCTCCTGACAATCTGTAACCAACTACCATCTACTGAAAAATAATACACATTTTTATTCAAACAACAAAGTATTCATTGGATTTATTTTGCATTTTTTTTATCTTCTCCCAAAACAGAAAGGGATAATCGATTCTTACTGACAACACAGCATTAGTTCGATCTTATTTTTAAACATATAATGTATAACAAATATTTTTATTTTTATTTCAATAACAATTAAGAAACAATTTATAAATTTCCCAGGGTTATTGTAGAGTTCTTTGTACTATGAGAAGGTCAGAAATGAGTATTTTAATACCAAGCTTTACATAAATTATTTTTTTTTTATAATTTGTAGTGTTTATATTATGTAGTTAATGGGTAGTCCGCTAGATCGCAGATTACGTTTCTTCAATGAAAACACGAAAATTATTTAATGGCGGCCGGAATGTTTACCAGTCCACATTTGCTGTTTTTTGGTTTAACAAAATAATAAAGTTTATTTTCACCTCTTCTCCTGAAGTGTTTAAAGATATGGTGCTGTTTCTAGTGTTATAATGTTATAGTTGAGATGTAATTTAGTTAAATTTTACTTGCTAACGATCTCACCAAAATGTCGACGTTCTGTGGACTAGGCCTGGATCTCGGAGGTTGATTTTTTTTTCAAAGTTTCATCAAATTACGGGCGTGAATGGTTCTATTCGAAGGAGTTCTAATATGTAGTGGACATCACTTGTTAATTTTATTAATTTTGCACTACTTATTCCAAATGGTATCTGTTAATTTATTCAATTTTTATAGACATTACATTTTTCCAAAACGTTCACTTTCAAATCGTTTTAACAATTAAAATTCAATCTTGTTAGTTGGTTACTCGTAGTAACCAAGAATTTTTTATGGTTTTTTTATTGGTGGTGAATCTATATACTTTTTAGTATATAGGCTATTATTAATTATTATAAATTTATTTCTTCTTTTTAGAAAAATAATCCTTTTTAGATTTTATTTATAATCGAATTTAATTTATTTAAGGTTTTTCTTCATATTTTTCCTTAAACTTGTACGTTGGTATTTTACATTTTAATTCCTTTTAATTTGATTCATTTATGATTTATTATTTACTTAATCTATCCTTACTCTAAACTATTTTTCCTATGCCATCTTGCTAACATAGTATTATTTTATATTATTATTAATTAAATTTCACCCTGGGTTATCTTATATTTAAACAAAATCATTATTTTAAACACAAAGATTATTCCTAGGTACAAGACCTTTGTGGCCTACACAATACAGAATTACACAGAATACAAAAAATACAAAAATTGTAGCAGCAATATAGTCCACTGCTACAATATTGATTGTTTTTCATCTCCAGTACCAATCTGTGAGATGCTCTTTTTTAAGGTTTACACTTTCTCTAAGTACACTATATTTCACTTTGTACATTATATTTCACTTTGTTATTGTTTACAGTGTTTTGTAATACAAAGTTTTTTATAGCTTGGTACATAATACCCATTTCTGACTTTTAGAATGGGGTGATTACTGGTTTTAACGATGGTGATTGTGTTATCATATTTGGGCAGGGGTTATGTAACGTTACATGAAGCTCCCCCACTAGAACAGATTTATTTTTGTTTACTTGTTTAAAAAAATAATCTTTGAACTCTTCAGTCTTCGGATTCTTTCATCATTCTTCATAATATCTCTTTATTTCTGATTGGTTATACACCTGTTATTCGGTTAATGGTAATAGGCTTGATTTTATATTCAACTCTCTCTCTCTCTTGGAGGCAAATTTATTAATGATTTAATTTCTCTGGGTAGTGGTCTTCCACATATTACTTGATAAGGGTTGGTCACACTAATCATAAAAAACTTGTTTTGACCCTCATATTTCTATTTGGTTCTATAAATTTGCTTTCTCAATTAAGCTTCTGTCTGCTATCTTTCTTCTGTTTTCTTCATTCATACTTCTGGAATCTAATATCACTTTTTTCAGCTATTTTATAATCCCTTAAATATTCAATTTCCCTAACATTTTTCCCTATCCTGTGCGGTGGTTCAGTTCGGGTGACCACGTTGGGTCCATTACTCCGCTGTCCATCCTTACACCTTCTGAGATCAGGGGAACATCATCCCTGCTCAGTTGAATGATTGCTGGAACATTGCTACAGTCAATTCATTATAATAAAAAACTTACAAGTAGTCGATTAGCGACTAATACTAAACACTTTTGGGATTCTTCACTCTGTTGCTGTTTGCATTTAATTATATATTTCTTTTTCTTCTTGATTCCTTCTTCTTTTTCATTAACTAATAGCATATAACATTCTTGATAGGCATTATTTTAAAATCCTTTTGACTTTCCTTCTTGTGACATATTTTCTCCGTATCATTTCTTCCTATATCATTTTCAATTCCGAGAAATTCTAAATTATAGTTGTATTAATTATCATCATTCTTTAGCTTCATTGTAGTCATTAAATTATTCGTTATTCTTCTTATTTTACCTTCCTATCTGAGCACATTACCATCAATTGTTTTTATTTATTTATTTATTCTTCTGTTTGTTACCATCAAAATATTATTTTTCCTATTATTCCATCTTGAATCAGTTATTTATAATTATTATTTAATAATCTGTTCTTACATTTTCTTGGTGGTTTGGCTTTTTATTTTATCAAATTGTTTCGAAATATTTAGTAAGTTGTCCTTACATAGTTTTTGAATTTTGGGGTTTTCTTTCTTTCCAATCTTGCTTGGTCGGTATCAGAAAATCAGTCCCCTTTTTCTAGTTGGTTATTATTTAGTTTAACCATGGTCCATTAACTCATGTACTCCCTTTCCTCGGATTACTGGGGTGTTCGGAATTAATTCTCTCCTTGATAATCTCCTTACCATCCGGCTCTCCCACTTTGCTGCTATGAAACCTTCATTTAAGTACCGGTCTTCCGTCATTGTTCGTTCCTTTTTAACTAACAGGTATTGTACCTCCTCTGACATAACATATTCACTCATTTTTAATATCATTCCATTCCCTTGTTCCTCTGGATTATTTACCAAATTTTTTAATGATATATTCCGTCTTGAAGATATGACTGATATCTTCTGATGCACTTCAATCGTCGACATATTTAACTGATATCTAAACTTAATTAACTCCCTCTGTTCATTAATTAGAAGGTTAAATACATTAATTAATCCACCTGTAATCATCTCCCATTCTTCCCTTGTATTTATTATTTTCTTTCTACATGTTTTTATTATTTTCTTGGTCTTCTTTTCCAGGTATTGATTATCCTCTTTGTAGTGGCTATTTTTATTTTCCGATGACATTACACCTTGGTATTCTGTAATTTCTACTTCCTTCCTGCTCTCTTCTGTATTCGGATTTACTTTAATACCTTCGGAAGTGTTGTCTATTGTTCCATTCAAATTATTGCAACCACTGTCCATTGTTTCCTCTAACTTTCTGAAACTCTCATCCATTTGCTTATTTGTCTCCCCCTTGTATCCATCTACTCTTTGTCTAAGTGTGTTAACCTTTTCAATCTTCTCCCCGAAAGTTTCTCTTAACTCCTTATTGAACTTCTCCATCTTACCCTCAATCCGCTTTAAACTTTCTTCGATTATTTTCTCCATTTGTTTTAAACTGTCCCTCAAGGTTTCATTTTGCTTCCTTGAGTTCTCCTCCTGTTTCCTAAAGTATTCATCTATTTTGTCAAATTTTTCGCTCAAGGTTTCATTTTGTTTCCTTGAGTTTTCATTTATTTTATCGAATTTTTGTTTTGAGTTTTCCTCCTGTTTCCTAAAATTTTCATCTATTGTTTGTTTATTGCTTTCCTTAATGCTATCAATTTTCTCCATCATTAGCCTCATCATTTCTTGCCAATCTGGTTCTCTTCTGGCTTCCGCTTTGTCTGGTTGGTCCCCTTGGGCATCCTCTTCAACTATTTCCTTTTCCGTATCCTTAACTACTTCGGTTTCTTCTTTATCACCCGTTGGTTGTCCCATTTCACTGTCCGTAACTACTTCTATTTCTCGTTCCTGTCCACCTTCTTCCTTCTCCTTGTCTTCTGCCCTCTTCTTCGATCTGCCTCTGGTATTATGCATTTATTGTTTTCTCATAGTTGCCGACGAAAATTAGGTTTTTTGTTATATTATCTTTCGTATATCTCAAAATTTCTTTCCTAATTAAAGCCCTTTTAAGTTGAGCGCCATCTTGTAACGTCTCGCGGGTTTACTCTAGGAGTCTTATAGACGTACTTTTTTGTTAATTAACTCTAAGTTTTATTAGCCCCACGTTGTTAGCATCATCTTGTAACGTCTCGCGGGTAAATCTCTCGGAGTCTATAAATATACGTTTCCTAAAATGGGTTTCTTATCGTCTCCCTTGGGATCGTCACTGTAATTATTTAATGAAATAATGTTTTATTAGCCCCACTATTGGGTTTGCCCACTTGTAACGTCTCGCGGGTAAACTTTCGGAGTATATAGAAATTTTACGTCTATTTATGCTCTTCGAAAATCTCGCTTTAATAAGAGTCACAGAATTTGTTATAATTTATGTTCAAAGTTTCCAAAAATCGAGTGTGTGTGATTACGCAAATATTTCCCTTAGATTTTATTTAGGTGAAATCAATACCGTTGTTTTAGAGTAGTTAGGAGAGAGAGTGCAAAGAGAATTACTCTCTTAGTATACGATTAGTTCATTCAAATTTCTCCGCTCATGAGACCAGCTGATTGTGACTTTTACAAACACATTTGAGGTTACATTAACTCCAAATGGTACGTAATATTTTCTGGTTGTCCGTTCTCTTCTCATTCTCCTGACAATCTGTAACCAACTAGCATCTACTGAAAAATAATACACATTTTTATTCAAACAACAAAGTATTCATTGGATTTATTTTGCATTTTTTTTATCTTCTCCCAAAACAGAAAGGGATAATCGATTCTTACTGACAACACAGCATTAGTTCGATCTTATTTTTAAACATATAATGTATAACAAATATTTTTATTTTTATTTCAATAACAATTAAGAAACAATTTATAAATTTCCCAGGGTTATTGTAGAGTTCTTTGTACTATGAGAAGGTCAGAAATG
Organism: Magicicada septendecula; assembly: GCA_034769895.1. Classification (NCBI taxonomy): domain Eukaryota; kingdom Metazoa; phylum Arthropoda; class Insecta; order Hemiptera; family Cicadidae; genus Magicicada; species Magicicada septendecula. Next base: position 178,439,054 of record CM068372.1, read on the forward strand.
AGTATTTTAATACCAAGCTTTACATAAATTATTTTTTTTTAATAATTTGTAGTGTTTATATTATGTAGTTAATGGGTAGTCCGCTAGATCGCAGATTACGTTTCTTCAATGAAAACACGAAAATTATTTAATGGCGGCCGGAATGTTTACCAGTCCACATTTGCTGTTTTTTGGTTTAACAAAATAATAAAGTTTATTTTCACCTCTTCTCCTGAAGTGTTTAAAGATATGGTGCTGTTTCTAGTGTTATAATGTTATAGTTGAGATGTAATTTAGTTAAATTTTACTTGCTAACGATCTCACCAAAATGTCGACGTTCTGTGGACTAGGCCTGGATCTCGGAGGTTGATTTTTTTTTCAAAGTTTCATCAAATTACGGGCGTGAATGGTTCTATTCGAAGGAGTTCTAATATGTAGTGGACATCACTTGTTAATTTTATTAATTTTGCACTACTTATTCCAAATGGTATCTGTTAATTTATTCAATTTTTATAGACATTACATTTTTCCAAAACGTTCACTTTCAAATCGTTTTAACAATTAAAATTCAATCTTGTTAGTTGGTTACTCGTAGTAACCAAGAATTTTTTATGGTTTTTTTATTGGTGGTGAATCTATATACTTTTTAGTATATAGGCTATTATTAATTATTATAAATTTATTTCTTCTTTTTAGAAAAATAATCCTTTTTAGATTTTATTTATAATCGAATTTAATTTATTTAAGGTTTTTCTTCATATTTTTCCTTAAACTTGTACGTTGGTATTTTACATTTTAATTCCTTTTAATTTGATTCATTTATGATTTATTATTTACTTAATCTATCCTTACTCTAAACTATTTTTCCTATGCCATCTTGCTAACATAGTATTATTTTATATTATTATTAATTAAATTTCACCCTGGGTTATCTTATATTTAAACAAAATCATTATTTTAAACACAAAGATTATTCCTAGGTACAAGACCTTTGTGGCCTACACAATACAGAATTACACAGAATACAAAAAATACAAAAATTGTAGCAGCAATATAGTCCACTGCTACAATATTGATTGTTTTTCATCTCCAGTACCAATCTGTGAGACGCTCTTTTTTAAGGTTTACACTTTCTCTAAGTACACTATATTTCACTTTGTACATTATATTTCACTTTGTTATTGTTTACAGTGTTTTGTAATACAAAGTTTTTTATAGCTTGGTACATAATACCCATTTCTGACTTTTAGAATGGGGTGATTACTGGTTTTAACGATGGTGATTGTGTTATCATATTTGGGCAGGGGTTATGTAACGTTACATGAAGCTCCCCCACTAGAACAGATTTATTTTTGTTTACTTGTTTAAAAAAATAATCTTTGAACTCTTCAGTCTTCGGATTCTTTCATCATTCTTCATAATATCTCTTTATTTCTGATTGGTTATACACCTGTTATTCGGTTAATGGTAATAGGCTTGATTTTATATTCAACTCTCTCTCTCTCTTGGAGGCAAATTTATTAATGATTTAATTTCTCTGGGTAGTGGTCTTCCACATATTACTTGATAAGGGTTGGTCACACTAATCATAAAAAACTTGTTTTGACCCTCATATTTCTATTTGGTTCTATAAATTTGCTTTCTCAATTAAGCTTCTGTCTGCTATCTTTCTTCTGTTTTCTTCATTCATACTTCTGGAATCTAATATCACTTTTTTCAGCTATTTTATAATCCCTTAAATATTCAATTTCCCTAACATTTTTCCCTATCCTGTGCGGTGGTTCAGTTCGGGTGACCACGTTGGGTCCATTACTCCGCTGTCCATCCTTACACCTTCTGAGATCAGGGGAACATCATCCCTGCTCAGTTGAATGATTGCTGGAACATTGCTACAGTCAATTCATTATAATAAAAAACTTACAAGTAGTCGATTAGCGACTAATACTAAACACTTTTGGGATTCTTCACTCTGTTGCTGTTTGCATTTAATTATATATTTCTTTTTCTTCTTGATTCCTTCTTCTTTTTCATTAACTAATAGCATATAACATTCTTGATAGGCATTATTTTAAAATCCTTTTGACTTTCCTTCTTGTGACATATTTTCTCCGTATCATTTCTTCCTATATCATTTTCAATTCCGAGAAATTCTAAATTATAGTTGTATTAATTATCATCATTCTTTAGCTTCATTGTAGTCATTAAATTATTCGTTATTCTTCTTATTTTACCTTCCTATCTGAGCACATTACCATCAATTGTTTTTATTTATTTATTTATTCTTCTGTTTGTTACCATCAAAATATTATTTTTCCTATTATTCCATCTTGAATCAGTTATTTATAATTATTATTTAATAATCTGTTCTTACATTTTCTTGGTGGTTTGGCTTTTTATTTTATCAAATTGTTTCGAAATATTTAGTAAGTTGTCCTTACATAGTTTTTGAATTTTGGGGTTTTCTTTCTTTCCAATCTTGCTTGGTTGGTATCAGAAAATCAGTCCCCTTTTTCTAGTTGGTTATTATTTAGTTTAACCATGGTCCATTAACTCATGTACTCCCTTTCCTCGGATTACTGGGGTGTTCGGAATTAATTCTCTCCTTGATAATCTCCTTACCATCCGGCTCTCCCACTTTGCTGCTATGAAACCTTCATTTAAGTACCGGTCTTCCGTCATTGTTCGTTCCTTTTTAACTAACAGGTATTGTACCTCCTCTGACATAACATATTCACTCATTTTTAATATCATTCCATTCCCTTGTTCCTCTGGATTATTTACCAAATTTTTTAATGATATATTCCGTCTTGAAGATATGACTGATATCTTCTGATGCACTTCAATCGTCGACATATTTAACTGATATCTAAACTTAATTAACTCCCTCTGTTCATTAATTAGAAGGTTAAATACATTAATTAATCCACCTGTAATCATCTCCCATTCTTCCCTTGTATTTATTATTTTCTTTCTACATGTTTTTATTATTTTCTTGGTCTTCTTTTCCAGGTATTGATTATCCTCTTTGTAGTGGCTATTTTTATTTTCCGATGACATTACACCTTGGTATTCTGTAATTTCTACTTCCTTCCTGCTCTCTTCTGTATTCGGATTTACTTTAATACCTTCGGAAGTGTTGTCTATTGTTCCATTCAAATTATTGCAACCACTGTCCATTGTTTCCTCTAACTTTCTGAAACTCTCATCCATTTGCTTATTTGTCTCCCCCTTGTATCCATCTACTCTTTGTCTAAGTGTGTTAACCTTTTCAATCTTCTCCCCGAAAGTTTCTCTTAACTCCTTATTGAACTTCTCCATCTTACCCTCAATCCGCTTTAAACTTTCTTCGATTATTTTCTCCATTTGTTTTAAACTGTCCCTCAAGGTTTCATTTTGCTTCCTTGAGTTCTCCTCCTGTTTCCTAAAGTATTCATCTATTTTGTCAAATTTTTCGCTCAAGGTTTCATTTTGTTTCCTTGAGTTTTCATTTATTTTATCGAATTTTTGTTTTGAGTTTTCCTCCTGTTTCCTAAAATTTTCATCTATTGTTTGTTTATTGCTTTCCTTAATGCTATCAATTTTCTCCATCATTAGCCTCATCATTTCTTGCCAATCTGGTTCTCTTCTGGCTTCCGCTTTGTCTGGTTGGTCCCCTTGGGCATCCTCTTCAACTATTTCCTTTTCCGTATCCTTAACTACTTCGGTTTCTTCTTTATCACCCGTTGGTTGTCCCATTTCACTGTCCGTAACTACTTCTATTTCTCGTTCCTGTCCACCTTCTTCCTTCTCCTTGTCTTCTGCCCTCTTCTTCGATCTGCCTCTGGTATTATGCATTTATTGTTTTCTCATAGTTGCCGACGAAAATTAGGTTTTTTGTTATATTATCTTTCGTATATCTCAAAATTTCTTTCCTAATTAAAGCCCTTTTAAGTTGAGCGCCATCTTGTAACGTCTCGCGGGTTTACTCTAGGAGTCTTATAGACGTACTTTTTTGTTAATTAACTCTAAGTTTTATTAGCCCCACGTTGTTAGCATCATCTTGTAACGTCTCGCGGGTAAATCTCTCGGAGTCTATAAATATACGTTTCCTAAAATGGGTTTCTTATCGTCTCCCTTGGGATCGTCACTGTAATTATTTAATGAAATAATGTTTTATTAGCCCCACTATTGGGTTTGCCCACTTGTAACGTCTCGCGGGTAAACTTTCGGAGTATATAGAAATTTTACGTCTATTTATGCTCTTCGAAAATCTCGCTTTAATAAGAGTCACAGAATTTGTTATAATTTATGTTCAAAGTTTCCAAAAATCGAGTGTGTGTGATTACGCAAATATTTCCCTTAGATTTTATTTAGGTGAAATCAATACCGTTGTTTTAGAGTAGTTAGGAGAGAGAGTGCAAAGAGAATTACTCTCTTAGTATACGATTAGTTCATTCAAATTTCTCCGCTCATGAGACCAGCTGATTGTGACTTTTACAAACACATTTGAGGTTACATTAACTCCAAATGGTACGTAATATTTTCTGGTTGTCCGTTCTCTTCTCATTCTCCTGACAATCTGTAACCAACTAGCATCTACTGAAAAATAATACACATTTTTATTCAAACAACAAAGTATTCATTGGATTTATTTTGCATTTTTTTTATCTTCTCCCAAAACAGAAAGGGATAATCGATTCTTACTGACAACACAGCATTAGTTCGATCTTATTTTTAAACATATAATGTATAACAAATATTTTTATTTTTATTTCAATAACAATTAAGAAACAATTTATAAATTTCCCAGGGTTATTGTAGAGTTCTTTGTACTATGAGAAGGTCAGAAATGAGTATTTTAATACCAAGCTTTACATAAATTATTTTTTTTTTATAATTTGTAGTGTTTATATTATGTAGTTAATGGGTAGTCCGCTAGATCGCAGATTACGTTTCTTCAATGAAAACACGAAAATTATTTAATGGCGGCCGGAATGTTTACCAGTCCACATTTGCTGTTTTTTGGTTTAACAAAATAATAAAGTTTATTTTCACCTCTTCTCCTGAAGTGTTTAAAGATATGGTGCTGTTTCTAGTGTTATAATGTTATAGTTGAGATGTAATTTAGTTAAATTTTACTTGCTAACGATCTCACCAAAATGTCGACGTTCTGTGGACTAGGCCTGGATCTCGGAGGTTGATTTTTTTTTCAAAGTTTCATCAAATTACGGGCGTGAATGGTTCTATTCGAAGGAGTTCTAATATGTAGTGGACATCACTTGTTAATTTTATTAATTTTGCACTACTTATTCCAAATGGTATCTGTTTATTTATTCAATTTTTATAGACATTACATTTTTCCAAAACGTTCACTTTCAAATCGTTTTAACAATTAAAATTCAATCTTGTTAGTTGGTTACTCGTAGTAACCAAGAATTTTTTATGGTTTTTTTATTGGTGGTGAATCTATATACTTTTTAGTATATAGGCTATTATTAATTATTATAAATTTATTTCTTCTTTTTAGAAAAATAATCCTTTTTAGATTTTATTTATAATCGAATTTAATTTATTTAAGGTTTTTCTTCATATTTTTCCTTAAACTTGTACGTTGGTATTTTACATTTTAATTCCTTTTAATTTGATTCATTTATGATTTATTATTTACTTAATCTATCCTTACTCTAAACTATTTTTCCTATGCCATCTTGCTAACATAGTATTATTTTATATTATTATTAATTAAATTTCACCCTGGGTTATCTTATATTTAAACAAAATCATTATTTTAAACACAAAGATTATTCCTAGGTACAAGACCTTTGTGGCCTACACAATACAGAATTACACAGAATACAAAAAATACAAAAATTGTAGCAGCAATATAGTCCACTGCTACAATATTGATTGTTTTTCATCTCCAGTACCAATCTGTGAGATGCTCTTTTTTAAGGTTTACACTTTCTCTAAGTACACTATATTTCACTTTGTACATTATATTTCACTTTGTTATTGTTTACAGTGTTTTGTAATACAAAGTTTTTTATAGCTTGGTACATAATACCCATTTCTGACTTTTAGAATGGGGTGATTACTGGTTTTAACGATGGTGATTGTGTTATCATATTTGGGCAGGGGTTATGTAACGTTACATGAAGCTCCCCCACTAGAACAGATTTATTTTTGTTTACTTGTTTAAAAAAATAATCTTTGAACTCTTCAGTCTTCGGATTCTTTCATCATTCTTCATAATATCTCTTTATTTCTGATTGGTTATACACCTGTTATTCGGTTAATGGTAATAGGCTTGATTTTATATTCAACTCTCTCTCTCTCTTGGAGGCAAATTTATTAATGATTTAATTTCTCTGGGTAGTGGTCTTCCACATATTACTTGATAAGGGTTGGTCACACTAATCATAAAAAACTTGTTTTGACCCTCATATTTCTATTTGGTTCTATAAATTTGCTTTCTCAATTAAGCTTCTGTCTGCTATCTTTCTTCTGTTTTCTTCATTCATACTTCTGGAATCTAATATCACTTTTTTCAGCTATTTTATAATCCCTTAAATATTCAATTTCCCTAACATTTTTCCCTATCCTGTGCGGTGGTTCAGTTCGGGTGACCACGTTGGGTCCATTACTCCGCTGTCCATCCTTACACCTTCTGAGATCAGGGGAACATCATCCCTGCTCAGTTGAATGATTGCTGGAACATTGCTACAGTCAATTCATTATAATAAAAAACTTACAAGTAGTCGATTAGCGACTAATACTAAACACTTTTGGGATTCTTCACTCTGTTGCTGTTTGCATTTAATTATATATTTCTTTTTCTTCTTGATTCCTTCTTCTTTTTCATTAACTAATAGCATATAACATTCTTGATAGGCATTATTTTAAAATCCTTTTGACTTTCCTTCTTGTGACATATTTTCTCCGTATCATTTCTTCCTATATCATTTTCAATTCCGAGAAATTCTAAATTATAGTTGTATTAATTATCATCATTCTTTAGCTTCATTGTAGTCATTAAATTATTCGTTATTCTTCTTATTTTACCTTCCTATCTGAGCACATTACCATCAATTGTTTTTATTTATTTATTTATTCTTCTGTTTGTTACCATCAAAATATTATTTTTCCTATTATTCCATCTTGAATCAGTTATTTATAATTATTATTTAATAATCTGTTCTTACATTTTCTTGGTGGTTTGGCTTTTTATTTTATCAAATTGTTTCGAAATATTTAGTAAGTTGTCCTTACATAGTTTTTGAATTTTGGGGTTTTCTTTCTTTCCAATCTTGCTTGGTCGGTATCAGAAAATCAGTCCCCTTTTTCTAGTTGGTTATTATTTAGTTTAACCATGGTCCATTAACTCATGTACTCCCTTTCCTCGGATTACTGGGGTGTTCGGAATTAATTCTCTCCTTGATAATCTCCTTACCATCCGGCTCTCCCACTTTGCTGCTATGAAACCTTCATTTAAGTACCGGTCTTCCGTCATTGTTCGTTCCTTTTTAACTAACAGGTATTGTACCTCCTCTGACATAACATATTCACTCATTTTTAATATCATTCCATTCCCTTGTTCCTCTGGATTATTTACCAAATTTTTTAATGATATATTCCGTCTTGAAGATATGACTGATATCTTCTGATGCACTTCAATCGTCGACATATTTAACTGATATCTAAACTTAATTAACTCCCTCTGTTCATTAATTAGAAGGTTAAATACATTAATTAATCCACCTGTAATCATCTCCCATTCTTCCCTTGTATTTATTATTTTCTTTCTACATGTTTTTATTATTTTCTTGGTCTTCTTTTCCAGGTATTGATTATCCTCTTTGTAGTGGCTATTTTTATTTTCCGATGACATTACACCTTGGTATTCTGTAATTTCTACTTCCTTCCTGCTCTCTTCTGTATTCGGATTTACTTTAATACCTTCGGAAGTGTTGTCTATTGTTCCATTCAAATTATTGCAACCACTGTCCATTGTTTCCTCTAACTTTCTGAAACTCTCATCCATTTGCTTATTTGTCTCCCCCTTGTATCCATCTACTCTTTGTCTAAGTGTGTTAACCTTTTCAATCTTCTCCCCGAAAGTTTCTCTTAACTCCTTATTGAACTTCTCCATCTTACCCTCAATCCGCTTTAAACTTTCTTCGATTATTTTCTCCATTTGTTTTAAACTGTCCCTCAAGGTTTCATTTTGCTTCCTTGAGTTCTCCTCCTGTTTCCTAAAGTATTCATCTATTTTGTCAAATTTTTCGCTCAAGGTTTCATTTTGTTTCCTTGAGTTTTCATTTATTTTATCGAATTTTTGTTTTGAGTTTTCCTCCTGTTTCCTAAAATTTTCATCTATTGTTTGTTTATTGCTTTCCTTAATGCTATCAATTTTCTCCATCATTAGCCTCATCATTTCTTGCCAATCTGGTTCTCTTCTGGCTTCCGCTTTGTCTGGTTGGTCCCCTTGGGCATCCTCTTCAACTATTTCCTTTTCCGTATCCTTAACTACTTCGGTTTCTTCTTTATCACCCGTTGGTTGTCCCATTTCACTGTCCGTAACTACTTCTATTTCTCGTTCCTGTCCACCTTCTTCCTTCTCCTTGTCTTCTGCCCTCTTCTTCGATCTGCCTCTGGTATTATGCATTTATTGTTTTCTCATAGTTGCCGACGAAAATTAGGTTTTTTGTTATATTATCTTTCGTATATCTCAAAATTTCTTTCCTAATTAAAGCCCTTTTAAGTTGAGCGCCATCTTGTAACGTCTCGCGGGTTTACTCTAGGAGTCTTATAGACGTACTTTTTTGTTAATTAACTCTAAGTTTTATTAGCCCCACGTTGTTAGCATCATCTTGTAACGTCTCGCGGGTAAATCTCTCGGAGTCTATAAATATACGTTTCCTAAAATGGGTTTCTTATCGTCTCCCTTGGGATCGTCACTGTAATTATTTAATGAAATAATGTTTTATTAGCCCCACTATTGGGTTTGCCCACTTGTAACGTCTCGCGGGTAAACTTTCGGAGTATATAGAAATTTTACGTCTATTTATGCTCTTCGAAAATCTCGCTTTAATAAGAGTCACAGAATTTGTTATAATTTATGTTCAAAGTTTCCAAAAATCGAGTGTGTGTGATTACGCAAATATTTCCCTTAGATTTTATTTAGGTGAAATCAATACCGTTGTTTTAGAGTAGTTAGGAGAGAGAGTGCAAAGAGAATTACTCTCTTAGTATACGATTAGTTCATTCAAATTTCTCCGCTCATGAGACCAGCTGATTGTGACTTTTACAAACACATTTGAGGTTACATTAACTCCAAATGGTACGTAATATTTTCTGGTTGTCCGTTCTCTTCTCATTCTCCTGACAATCTGTAACCAACTAGCATCTACTGAAAAATAATACACATTTTTATTCAAACAACAAAGTATTCATTGGATTTATTTTGCATTTTTTTTATCTTCTCCCAAAACAGAAAGGGATAATCGATTCTTACTGACAACACAGCATTAGTTCGATCTTATTTTTAAACATATAATGTATAACAAATATTTTTATTTTTATTTCAATAACAATTAAGAAACAATTTATAAATTTCCCAGGGTTATTGTAGAGTTCTTTGTACTATGAGAAGGTCAGAAATGAGTATTTTAATACCAAGCTTTACATAAATTATTTTTTTTTTATAATTTGTAGTGTTTATATTATGTAGTTAATGGGTAGTCCGCTAGATCGCAGATTACGTTTCTTCAATGAAAACACGAAAATTATTTAATGGCGGCCGGAATGTTTACCAGTCCACATTTGCTGTTTTTTGGTTTAACAAAATAATAAAGTTTATTTTCACCTCTTCTCCTGAAGTGTTTAAAGATATGGTGCTGTTTCTAGTGTTATAATGTTATAGTTGAGATGTAATTTAGTTAAATTTTACTTGCTAACGATCTCACCAAAATGTCGACGTTCTGTGGACTAGGCCTGGATCTCGGAGGTTGATTTTTTTTTCAAAGTTTCATCAAATTACGGGCGTGAATGGTTCTATTCGAAGGAGTTCTAATATGTAGTGGACATCACTTGTTAATTTTATTAATTTTGCACTACTTATTCCAAATGGTATCTGTTAATTTATTCAATTTTTATAGACATTACATTTTTCCAAAACGTTCACTTTCAAATCGTTTTAACAATTAAAATTCAATCTTGTTAGTTGGTTACTCGTAGTAACCAAGAATTTTTTATGGTTTTTTTATTGGTGGTGAATCTATATACTTTTTAGTATATAGGCTATTATTAATTATTATAAATTTATTTCTTCTTTTTAGAAAAATAATCCTTTTTAGATTTTATTTATAATCGAATTTAATTTATTTAAGGTTTTTCTTCATATTTTTCCTTAAACTTGTACGTTGGTATTTTACATTTTAATTCCTTTTAATTTGATTCATTTATGATTTATTATTTACTTAATCTATCCTTACTCTAAACTATTTTTCCTATGCCATCTTGCTAACATAGTATTATTTTATATTATTATTAATTAAATTTCACCCTGGGTTATCTTATATTTAAACAAAATCATTATTTTAAACACAAAGATTATTCCTAGGTACAAGACCTTTGTGGCCTACACAATACAGAATTACACAGAATACAAAAAATACAAAAATTGTAGCAGCAATATAGTCCACTGCTACAATATTGATTGTTTTTCATCTCCAGTACCAATCTGTGAGATGCTCTTTTTTAAGGTTTACACTTTCTCTAAGTACACTATATTTCACTTTGTACATTATATTTCACTTTGTTATTGTTTACAGTGTTTTGTAATACAAAGTTTTTTATAGCTTGGTACATAATACCCATTTCTGACTTTTAGAATGGGGTGATTACTGGTTTTAACGATGGTGATTGTGTTATCATATTTGGGCAGGGGTTATGTAACGTTACATGAAGCTCCCCCACTAGAACAGATTTATTTTTGTTTACTTGTTTAAAAAAATAATCTTTGAACTCTTCAGTCTTCGGATTCTTTCATCATTCTTCATAATATCTCTTTATTTCTGATTGGTTATACACCTGTTATTCGGTTAATGGTAATAGGCTTGATTTTATATTCAACTCTCTCTCTCTCTTGGAGGCAAATTTATTAATGATTTAATTTCTCTGGGTAGTGGTCTTCCACATATTACTTGATAAGGGTTGGTCACACTAATCATAAAAAACTTGTTTTGACCCTCATATTTCTATTTGGTTCTATAAATTTGCTTTCTCAATTAAGCTTCTGTCTGCTATCTTTCTTCTGTTTTCTTCATTCATACTTCTGGAATCTAATATCACTTTTTTCAGCTATTTTATAATCCCTTAAATATTCAATTTCCCTAACATTTTTCCCTATCCTGTGCGGTGGTTCAGTTCGGGTGACCACGTTGGGTCCATTACTCCGCTGTCCATCCTTACACCTTCTGAGATCAGGGGAACATCATCCCTGCTCAGTTGAATGATTGCTGGAACATTGCTACAGTCAATTCATTATAATAAAAAACTTACAAGTAGTCGATTAGCGACTAATACTAAACACTTTTGGGATTCTTCACTCTGTTGCTGTTTGCATTTAATTATATATTTCTTTTTCTTCTTGATTCCTTCTTCTTTTTCATTAACTAATAGCATATAACATTCTTGATAGGCATTATTTTAAAATCCTTTTGACTTTCCTTCTTGTGACATATTTTCTCCGTATCATTTCTTCCTATATCATTTTCAATTCCGAGAAATTCTAAATTATAGTTGTATTAATTATCATCATTCTTTAGCTTCATTGTAGTCATTAAATTATTCGTTATTCTTCTTATTTTACCTTCCTATCTGAGCACATTACCATCAATTGTTTTTATTTATTTATTTATTCTTCTGTTTGTTACCATCAAAATATTATTTTTCCTATTATTCCATCTTGAATCAGTTATTTATAATTATTATTTAATAATCTGTTCTTACATTTTCTTGGTGGTTTGGCTTTTTATTTTATCAAATTGTTTCGAAATATTTAGTAAGTTGTCCTTACATAGTTTTTGAATTTTGGGGTTTTCTTTCTTTCCAATCTTGCTTGGTCGGTATCAGAAAATCAGTCCCCTTTTTCTAGTTGGTTATTATTTAGTTTAACCATGGTCCATTAACTCATGTACTCCCTTTCCTCGGATTACTGGGGTGTTCGGAATTAATTCTCTCCTTGATAATCTCCTTACCATCCGGCTCTCCCACTTTGCTGCTATGAAACCTTCATTTAAGTACCGGTCTTCCGTCATTGTTCGTTCCTTTTTAACTAACAGGTATTGTACCTCCTCTGACATAACATATTCACTCATTTTTAATATCATTCCATTCCCTTGTTCCTCTGGATTATTTACCAAATTTTTTAATGATATATTCCGTCTTGAAGATATGACTGATATCTTCTGATGCAGTTCAATCGTCGACATATTTAACTGATATCTAAACTTAATTAACTCCCTCTGTTCATTAATTAGAAGGTTAAATACATTAATTAATCCACCTGTAATCATCTCCCATTCTTCCCTTGTATTTATTATTTTCTTTCTACATGTTTTTATTATTTTCTTGGTCTTCTTTTCCAGGTATTGATTATCCTCTTTGTAGTGGCTATTTTTATTTTCCGATGACATTACACCTTGGTATTCTGTAATTTCTACTTCCTTCCTGCTCTCTTCTGTATTCGGATTTACTTTAATACCTTCGGAAGTGTTGTCTATTGTTCCATTCAAATTATTGCAACCACTGTCCATTGTTTCCTCTAACTTTCTGAAACTCTCATCCATTTGCTTATTTGTCTCCCCCTTGTATCCATCTACTCTTTGTCTAAGTGTGTTAACCTTTTCAATCTTCTCCCCGAAAGTTTCTCTTAACTCCTTATTGAACTTCTCCATCTTACCCTCAATCCGCTTTAAACTTTCTTCGATTATTTTCTCCATTTGTTTTAAACTGTCCCTCAAGGTTTCATTTTGCTTCCTTGAGTTCTCCTCCTGTTTCCTAAAGTATTCATCTATTTTGTCAAATTTTTCGCTCAAGGTTTCATTTTGTTTCCTTGAGTTTTCATTTATTTTATCGAATTTTTGTTTTGAGTTTTCCTCCTGTTTCCTAAAATTTTCATCTATTGTTTGTTTATTGCTTTCCTTAATGCTATCAATTTTCTCCATCATTAGCCTCATCATTTCTTGCCAATCTGGTTCTCTTCTGGCTTCCGCTTTGTCTGGTTGGTCCCCTTGGGCATCCTCTTCAACTATTTCCTTTTCCGTATCCTTAACTACTTCGGTTTCTTCTTTATCACCCGTTGGTTGTCCCATTTCACTGTCCGTAACTACTTCTATTTCTCGTTCCTGTCCACCTTCTTCCTTCTCCTTGTCTTCTGCCCTCTTCTTCGATCTGCCTCTGGTATTATGCATTTATTGTTTTCTCATAGTTGCCGACGAAAATTAGGTTTTTTGTTATATTATCTTTCGTATATCTCAAAATTTCTTTCCTAATTAAAGCCCTTTTAAGTTGAGCGCCATCTTGTAACGTCTCGCGGGTTTACTCTAGGAGTCTTATAGACGTACTTTTTTGTTAATTAACTCTAAGTTTTATTAGCCCCACGTTGTTAGCATCATCTTGTAACGTCTCGCGGGTAAATCTCTCGGAGTCTATAAATATACGTTTCCTAAAATGGGTTTCTTATCGTCTCCCTTGGGATCGTCACTGTAATTATTTAATGAAATAATGTTTTATTAGCCCCACTATTGGGTTTGCCCACTTGTAACGTCTCGCGGGTAAACTTTCGGAGTATATAGAAATTTTACGTCTATTTATGCTCTTCGAAAATCTCGCTTTAATAAGAGTCACAGAATTTGTTATAATTTATGTTCAAAGTTTCCAAAAATCGAGTGTGTGTGATTACGCAAATATTTCCCTTAGATTTTATTTAGGTGAAATCAATACCGTTGTTTTAGAGTAGTTAGGAGAGAGAGTGCAAAGAGAATTACTCTCTTAGTATACGATTAGTTCATTCAAATTTCTCCGCTCATGAGACCAGCTGATTGTGACTTTTACAAACACATTTGAGGTTACATTAACTCCAAATGGTACGTAATATTTTCTGGTTGTCCGTTCTCTTCTCATTCTCCTGACAATCTGTAACCAACTAGCATCTACTGAAAAATAATACACATTTTTATTCAAACAACAAAGTATTCATTGGATTTATTTTGCATTTTTTTTATCTTCTCCCAAAACAGAAAGGGATAATCGATTCTTACTGACAACACAGCATTAGTTCGATCTTATTTTTAAACATATAATGTATAACAAATATTTTTATTTTTATTTCAATAACAATTAAGAAACAATTTATAAATTTCCCAGGGTTATTGTAGAGTTCTTTGTACTATGAGAAGGTCAGAAATGAGTATTTTAATACCAAGCTTTACATAAATTATTTTTTTTTTATAATTTGTAGTGTTTATATTATGTAGTTAATGGGTAGTCCGCTAGATCGCAGATTACGTTTCTTCAATGAAAACACGAAAATTATTTAATGGCGGCCGGAATGTTTACCAGTCCACATTTGCTGTTTTTTGGTTTAACAAAATAATAAAGTTTATTTTCACCTCTTCTCCTGAAGTGTTTAAAGATATGGTGCTGTTTCTAGTGTTATAATGTTATAGTTGAGATGTAATTTAGTTAAATTTTACTTGCTAACGATCTCACCAAAATGTCGACGTTCTGTGGACTAGGCCTGGATCTCGGAGGTTGATTTTTTTTTCAAAGTTTCATCAAATTACGGGCGTGAATGGTTCTATTCGAAGGAGTTCTAATATGTAGTGGACATCACTTGTTAATTTTATTAATTTTGCACTACTTATTCCAAATGGTATCTGTTAATTTATTCAATTTTTATAGACATTACATTTTTCCAAAACGTTCACTTTCAAATCGTTTTAACAATTAAAATTCAATCTTGTTAGTTGGTTACTCGTAGTAACCAAGAATTTTTTATGGTTTTTTTATTGGTGGTGAATCTATATACTTTTTAGTATATAGGCTATTATTAATTATTATAAATTTATTTCTTCTTTTTAGAAAAATAATCCTTTTTAGATTTTATTTATAATCGAATTTAATTTATTTAAGGTTTTTCTTCATATTTTTCCTTAAACTTGTACGTTGGTATTTTACATTTTAATTCCTTTTAATTTGATTCATTTATGATTTATTATTTACTTAATCTATCCTTACTCTAAACTATTTTTCCTATGCCATCTTGCTAACATAGTATTATTTTATATTATTATTAATTAAATTTCACCCTGGGTTATCTTATATTTAAACAAAATCATTATTTTAAACACAAAGATTATTCCTAGGTACAAGACCTTTGTGGCCTACACAATACAGAATTACACAGAATACAAAAAATACAAAAATTGTAGCAGCAATATAGTCCACTGCTACAATATTGATTGTTTTTCATCTCCAGTACCAATCTGTGAGATGCTCTTTTTTAAGGTTTACACTTTCTCTAAGTACACTATATTTCACTTTGTACATTATATTTCACTTTGTTATTGTTTACAGTGTTTTGTAATACAAAGTTTTTTATAGCTTGGTACATAATACCCATTTCTGACTTTTAGAATGGGGTGATTACTGGTTTTAACGATGGTGATTGTGTTATCATATTTGGGCAGGGGTTATGTAACGTTACATGAAGCTCCCCCACTAGAACAGATTTATTTTTGTTTACTTGTTTAAAAAAATAATCTTTGAACTCTTCAGTCTTCGGATTCTTTCATCATTCTTCATAATATCTCTTTATTTCTGATTGGTTATACACCTGTTATTCGGTTAATGGTAATAGGCTTGATTTTATATTCAACTCTCTCTCTCTCTTGGAGGCAAATTTATTAATGATTTAATTTCTCTGGGTAGTGGTCTTCCACATATTACTTGATAAGGGTTGGTCACACTAATCATAAAAAACTTGTTTTGACCCTCATATTTCTATTTGGTTCTATAAATTTGCTTTCTCAATTAAGCTTCTGTCTGCTATCTTTCTTCTGTTTTCTTCATTCATACTTCTGGAATCTAATATCACTTTTTTCAGCTATTTTATAATCCCTTAAATATTCAATTTCCCTAACATTTTTCCCTATCCTGTGCGGTGGTTCAGTTCGGGTGACCACGTTGGGTCCATTACTCCGCTGTCCATCCTTACACCTTCTGAGATCAGGGGAACATCATCCCTGCTCAGTTGAATGATTGCTGGAACATTGCTACAGTCAATTCATTATAATAAAAAACTTACAAGTAGTCGATTAGCGACTAATACTAAACACTTTTGGGATTCTTCACTCTGTTGCTGTTTGCATTTAATTATATATTTCTTTTTCTTCTTGATTCCTTCTTCTTTTTCATTAACTAATAGCATATAACATTCTTGATAGGCATTATTTTAAAATCCTTTTGACTTTCCTTCTTGTGACATATTTTCTCCGTATCATTTCTTCCTATATCATTTTCAATTCCGAGAAATTCTAAATTATAGTTGTATTAATTATCATCATTCTTTAGCTTCATTGTAGTCATTAAATTATTCGTTATTCTTCTTATTTTACCTTCCTATCTGAGCACATTACCATCAATTGTTTTTATTTATTTATTTATTCTTCTGTTTGTTACCATCAAAATATTATTTTTCCTATTATTCCATCTTGAATCAGTTATTTATAATTATTATTTAATAATCTGTTCTTACATTTTCTTGGTGGTTTGGCTTTTTATTTTATCAAATTGTTTCGAAATATTTAGTAAGTTGTCCTTACATAGTTTTTGAATTTTGGGGTTTTCTTTCTTTCCAATCTTGCTTGGTCGGTATCAGAAAATCAGTCCCCTTTTTCTAGTTGGTTATTATTTAGTTTAACCATGGTCCATTAACTCATGTACTCCCTTTCCTCGGATTACTGGGGTGTTCGGAATTAATTCTCTCCTTGATAATCTCCTTACCATCCGGCTCTCCCACTTTGCTGCTATGAAACCTTCATTTAAGTACCGGTCTTCCGTCATTGTTCGTTCCTTTTTAACTAACAGGTATTGTACCTCCTCTGACATAACATATTCACTCATTTTTAATATCATTCCATTCCCTTGTTCCTCTGGATTATTTACCAAATTTATTAATGATATATTCCGTCTTGAAGATATGACTGATATCTTCTGATGCACTTCAATCGTCGACATATTTAACTGATATCTAAACTTAATTAACTCCCTCTGTTCATTAATTAGAAGGTTAAATACATTAATTAATCCACCTGTAATCATCTCCCATTCTTCCCTTGTATTTATTATTTTCTTTCTACATGTTTTTATTATTTTCTTGGTCTTCTTTTCCAGGTATTGATTATCCTCTTTGTAGTGGCTATTTTTATTTTCCGATGACATTACACCTTGGTATTCTGTAATTTCTACTTCCTTCCTGCTCTCTTCTGTATTCGGATTTACTTTAATACCTTCGGAAGTGTTGTCTATTGTTCCATTCAAATTATTGCAACCACTGTCCATTGTTTCCTCTAACTTTCTGAAACTCTCATCCATTTGCTTATTTGTCTCCCCCTTGTATCCATCTACTCTTTGTCTAAGTGTGTTAACCTTTTCAATCTTCTCCCCGAAAGTTTCTCTTAACTCCTTATTGAACTTCTCCATCTTACCCTCAATCCGCTTTAAACTTTCTTCGATTATTTTCTCCATTTGTTTTAAACTGTCCCTCAAGGTTTCATTTTGCTTCCTTGAGTTCTCCTCCTGTTTCCTAAAGTATTCATCTATTTTGTCAAATTTTTCGCTCAAGGTTTCATTTTGTTTCCTTGAGTTTTCATTTATTTTATCGAATTTTTGTTTTGAGTTTTCCTCCTGTTTCCTAAAATTTTCATCTATTGTTTGTTTATTGCTTTCCTTAATGCTATCAATTTTCTCCATCATTAGCCTCATCATTTCTTGCCAATCTGGTTCTCTTCTGGCTTCCGCTTTGTCTGGTTGGTCCCCTTGGGCATCCTCTTCAACTATTTCCTTTTCCGTATCCTTAACTACTTCGGTTTCTTCTTTATCACCCGTTGGTTGTCCCATTTCACTGTCCGTAACTACTTCTATTTCTCGTTCCTGTCCACCTTCTTCCTTCTCCTTGTCTTCTGCCCTCTTCTTCGATCTGCCTCTGGTATTATGCATTTATTGTTTTCTCATAGTTGCCGACGAAAATTAGGTTTTTTGTTATATTATCTTTCGTATATCTCAAAATTTCTTTCCTAATTAAAGCCCTTTTAAGTTGAGCGCCATCTTGTAACGTCTCGCGGGTTTACTCTAGGAGTCTTATAGACGTACTTTTTTGTTAATTAACTCTAAGTTTTATTAGCCCCACGTTGTTAGCATCATCTTGTAACGTCTCGCGGGTAAATCTCTCGGAGTCTATAAATATACGTTTCCTAAAATGGGTTTCTTATCGTCTCCCTTGGGATCGTCACTGTAATTATTTAATGAAATAATGTTTTATTAGCCCCACTATTGGGTTTGCCCACTTGTAACGTCTCGCGGGTAAACTTTCGGAGTATATAGAAATTTTACGTCTATTTATGCTCTTCGAAAATCTCGCTTTAATAAGAGTCACAGAATTTGTTATAATTTATGTTCAAAGTTTCCAAAAATCGAGTGTGTGTGATTACGCAAATATTTCCCTTAGATTTTATTTAGGTGAAATCAATACCGTTGTTTTAGAGTAGTTAGGAGAGAGAGTGCAAAGAGAATTACTCTCTTAGTATACGATTAGTTCATTCAAATTTCTCCGCTCATGAGACCAGCTGATTGTGACTTTTACAAACACATTTGAGGTTACATTAACTCCAAATGGTACGTAATATTTTCTGGTTGTCCGTTCTCTTCTCATTCTCCTGACAATCTGTAACCAACTAGCATCTACTGAAAAATAATACACATTTTTATTCAAACAACAAAGTATTCATTGGATTTATTTTGCATTTTTTTTATCTTCTCCCAAAACAGAAAGGGATAATCGATTCTTACTGACAACACAGCATTAGTTCGATCTTATTTTTAAACATATAATGTATAACAAATATTTTTATTTTTATTTCAATAACAATTAAGAAACAATTTATAAATTTCCCAGGGTTATTGTAGAGTTCTTTGTACTATGAGAAGGTCAGAAATGAGTATTTTAATACCAAGCTTTACATAAATTATTTTTTTTTTATAATTTGTAGTGTTTATATTATGTAGTTAATGGGTAGTCCGCTAGATCGCAGATTACGTTTCTTCAATGAAAACACGAAAATTATTTAATGGCGGCCGGAATGTTTACCAGTCCACATTTGCTGTTTTTTGGTTTAACAAAATAATAAAGTTTATTTTCACCTCTTCTCCTGAAGTGTTTAAAGATATGGTGCTGTTTCTAGTGTTATAATGTTATAGTTGAGATGTAATTTAGTTAAATTTTACTTGCTAACGATCTCACCAAAATGTCGACGTTCTGTGGACTAGGCCTGGATCTCGGAGGTTGATTTTTTTTTCAAAGTTTCATCAAATTACGGGCGTGAATGGTTCTATTCGAAGGAGTTCTAATATGTAGTGGACATCACTTGTTAATTTTATTAATTTTGCACTACTTATTCCAAATGGTATCTGTTAATTTATTCAATTTTTATAGACATTACATTTTTCCAAAACGTTCACTTTCAAATCGTTTTAACAATTAAAATTCAATCTTGTTAGTTGGTTACTCGTAGTAACCAAGAATTTTTTATGGTTTTTTTATTGGTGGTGAATCTATATACTTTTTAGTATATAGGCTATTATTAATTATTATAAATTTATTTCTTCTTTTTAGAAAAATAATCCTTTTTAGATTTTATTTATAATCGAATTTAATTTATTTAAGGTTTTTCTTCATATTTTTCCTTAAACTTGTACGTTGGTATTTTACATTTTAATTCCTTTTAATTTGATTCATTTATGATTTATTATTTACTTAATCTATCCTTACTCTAAACTATTTTTCCTATGCCATCTTGCTAACATAGTATTATTTTATATTATTATTAATTAAATTTCACCCTGGGTTATCTTATATTTAAACAAAATCATTATTTTAAACACAAAGATTATTCCTAGGTACAAGACCTTTGTGGCCTACACAATACAGAATTACACAGAATACAAAAAATACAAAAATTGTAGCAGCAATATAGTCCACTGCTACAATATTGATTGTTTTTCATCTCCAGTACCAATCTGTGAGATGCTCTTTTTTAAGGTTTACACTTTCTCTAAGTACACTATATTTCACTTTGTACATTATATTTCACTTTGTTATTGTTTACAGTGTTTTGTAATACAAAGTTTTTTATAGCTTGGTACATAATACCCATTTCTGACTTTTAGAATGGGGTGATTACTGGTTTTAACGATGGTGATTGTGTTATCATATTTGGGCAGGGGTTATGTAACGTTACATGAAGCTCCCCCACTAGAACAGATTTATTTTTGTTTACTTGTTTAAAAAAATAATCTTTGAACTCTTCAGTCTTCGGATTCTTTCATCATTCTTCATAATATCTCTTTATTTCTGATTGGTTATACACCTGTTATTCGGTTAATGGTAATAGGCTTGATTTTATATTCAACTCTCTCTCTCTCTTGGAGGCAAATTTATTAATGATTTAATTTCTCTGGGTAGTGGTCTTCCACATATTACTTGATAAGGGTTGGTCACACTAATCATAAAAAACTTGTTTTGACCCTCATATTTCTATTTGGTTCTATAAATTTGCTTTCTCAATTAAGCTTCTGTCTGCTATCTTTCTTCTGTTTTCTTCATTCATACTTCTGGAATCTAATATCACTTTTTTCAGCTATTTTATAATCCCTTAAATATTCAATTTCCCTAACATTTTTCCCTATCCTGTGCGGTGGTTCAGTTCGGGTGACCACGTTGGGTCCATTACTCCGCTGTCCATCCTTACACCTTCTGAGATCAGGGGAACATCATCCCTGCTCAGTTGAATGATTGCTGGAACATTGCTACAGTCAATTCATTATAATAAAAAACTTACAAGTAGTCGATTAGCGACTAATACTAAACACTTTTGGGATTCTTCACTCTGTTGCTGTTTGCATTTAATTATATATTTCTTTTTCTTCTTGATTCCTTCTTCTTTTTCATTAACTAATAGCATATAACATTCTTGATAGGCATTATTTTAAAATCCTTTTGACTTTCCTTCTTGTGACATATTTTCTCCGTATCATTTCTTCCTATATCATTTTCAATTCCGAGAAATTCTAAATTATAGTTGTATTAATTATCATCATTCTTTAGCTTCATTGTAGTCATTAAATTATTCGTTATTCTTCTTATTTTACCTTCCTATCTGAGCACATTACCATCAATTGTTTTTATTTATTTATTTATTCTTCTGTTTGTTACCATCAAAATATTATTTTTCCTATTATTCCATCTTGAATCAGTTATTTATAATTATTATTTAATAATCTGTTCTTACATTTTCTTGGTGGTTTGGCTTTTTATTTTATCAAATTGTTTCGAAATATTTAGTAAGTTGTCCTTACATAGTTTTTGAATTTTGGGGTTTTCTTTCTTTCCAATCTTGCTTGGTCGGTATCAGAAAATCAGTCCCCTTTTTCTAGTTGGTTATTATTTAGTTTAACCATGGTCCATTAACTCATGTACTCCCTTTCCTCGGATTACTGGGGTGTTCGGAATTAATTCTCTCCTTGATAATCTCCTTACCATCCGGCTCTCCCACTTTGCTGCTATGAAACCTTCATTTAAGTACCGGTCTTCCGTCATTGTTCGTTCCTTTTTAACTAACAGGTATTGTACCTCCTCTGACATAACATATTCACTCATTTTTAATATCATTCCATTCCCTTGTTCCTCTGGATTATTTACCAAATTTTTTAATGATATATTCCGTCTTGAAGATATGACTGATATCTTCTGATGCACTTCAATCGTCGACATATTTAACTGATATCTAAACTTAATTAACTCCCTCTGTTCATTAATTAGAAGGTTAAATACATTAATTAATCCACCTGTAATCATCTCCCATTATTCCCTTGTGTTTATTATTTTCTTTCTACATGTTTTTATTATTTTCTTGGTCTTCTTTTCCAGGTATTGATTATCCTCTTTGTAGTGGCTATTTTTATTTTCCGATGACATTACACCTTGGTATTCTGTAATTTCTACTTCCTTCCTGCTCTCTTCTGTATTCGGATTTACTTTAATACCTTCGGAAGTGTTGTCTATTGTTCCATTCAAATTATTGCAACCACTGTCCATTGTTTCCTCTAACTTTCTGAAACTCTCATCCATTTGCTTATTTGTCTCCCCCTTGTATCCATCTACTCTTTGTCTAAGTGTGTTAACCTTTTCAATCTTCTCCCCGAAAGTTTCTCTTAACTCCTTATTGAACTTCTCCATCTTACCCTCAATCCGCTTTAAACTTTCTTCGATTATTTTCTCCATTTGTTTTAAACTGTCCCTCAAGGTTTCATTTTGCTTCCTTGAGTTCTCCTCCTGTTTCCTAAAGTATTCATCTATTTTGTCAAATTTTTCGCTCAAGGTTTCATTTTGTTTCCTTGAGTTTTCATTTATTTTATCGAATTTTTGTTTTGAGTTTTCCTCCTGTTTCCTAAAATTTTCATCTATTGTTTGTTTATTGCTTTCCTTAATGCTATCAATTTTCTCCATCATTAGCCTCATCATTTCTTGCCAATCTGGTTCTCTTCTGGCTTCCGCTTTGTCTGGTTGGTCCCCTTGGGCATCCTCTTCAACTATTTCCTTTTCCGTATCCTTAACTACTTCGGTTTCTTCTTTATCACCCGTTGGTTGTCCCATTTCACTGTCCGTAACTACTTCTATTTCTCGTTCCTGTCCACCTTCTTCCTTCTCCTTGTCTTCTGCCCTCTTCTTCGATCTGCCTCTGGTATTATGCATTTATTGTTTTCTCATAGTTGCCGACGAAAATTAGGTTTTTTGTTATATTATCTTTCGTATATCTCAAAATTTCTTTCCTAATTAAAGCCCTTTTAAGTTGAGCGCCATCTTGTAACGTCTCGCGGGTTTACTCTAGGAGTCTTATAGACGTACTTTTTTGTTAATTAACTCTAAGTTTTATTAGCCCCACGTTGTTAGCATCATCTTGTAACGTCTCGCGGGTAAATCTCTCGGAGTCTATAAATATACGTTTCCTAAAATGGGTTTCTTATCGTCTCCCTTGCGATCGTCACTGTAATTATTTAATGAAATAATGTTTTATTAGCCCCACTATTGGGTTTGCCCACTTGTAACGTCTCGCGGGTAAACTTTCGGAGTATATAGAAATTTTACGTCTATTTATGCTCTTCGAAAATCTCGCTTTAATAAGAGTCACAGAATTTGTTATAATTTATGTTCAAAGTTTCCAAAAATCGAGTGTGTGTGATTACGCAAATATTTCCCTTAGATTTTATTTAGGTGAAATCAATACCGTTGTTTTAGAGTAGTTAGGAGAGAGAGTGCAAAGAGAATTACTCTCTTAGTATACGATTAGTTCATTCAAATTTCTCCGCTCATGAGACCAGCTGATTGTGACTTTTACAAACACATTTGAGGTTACATTAACTCCAAATGGTACGTAATATTTTCTGGTTGTCAGTTCTCTTCTCATTCTCCTGACAATCTGTAACCAACTACCATCTACTGAAAAATAATACACATTTTTATTCAAACAACAAAGTATTCATTGGATTTATTTTGCATTTTTTTTATCTTCTCCCAAAACAGAAAGGGATATCGATTCTTACTGACAACACAGCATTAGTTCGATCTTATTTTTAAACATATAATGTATAACAAATATTTTTATTTTTATTTCAATAACAATTAAGAAACAATTTATAAATTTCCCAGGGTTATTGTAGAGTTCTTTGTACTATGAGAAGGTCAGAAATGAGTATTTTAATACCAAGCTTTACATAAATTATTTTTTTTTTATAATTTGTAGTGTTTATATTATGTAGTTAATGGGTAGTCCGCTAGATCGCAGATTACGTTTCTTCAATGAAAACACGAAAATTATTTAATGGCGGCCGGAATGTTTACCAGTCCACATTTGCTGTTTTTTGGTTTAACAAAATAATAAAGTTTATTTTCACCTCTTCTCCTGAAGTGTTTAAAGATATGGTGCTGTTTCTAGTGTTATAATGTTATAGTTGAGATGTAATTTAGTTAAATTTTACTTGCTAACGATCTCACCAAAATGTCGACGTTCTGTGGACTAGGCCTGGATCTCGGAGGTTGATTTTTTTTTCAAAGTTTCATCAAATTACGGGCGTGAATGGTTCTATTCGAAGGAGTTCTAATATGTAGTGGACATCACTTGTTAATTTTATTAATTTTGCACTACTTATTCCAAATGGTATCTGTTAATTTATTCAATTTTTATAGACATTACATTTTTCCAAAACGTTCACTTTCAAATCGTTTTAACAATTAAAATTCAATCTTGTTAGTTGGTTACTCGTAGTAACCAAGAATTTTTTATGGTTTTTTTATTGGTGGTGAATCTATATACTTTTTAGTATATAGGCTATTATTAATTATTATAAATTTATTTCTTCTTTTTAGAAAAATAATCCTTTTTAGATTTTATTTATAATCGAATTTAATTTATTTAAGGTTTTTCTTCATATTTTTCCTTAAACTTGTACGTTGGTATTTTACATTTTAATTCCTTTTAATTTGATTCATTTATGATTTATTATTTACTTAATCTATCCTTACTCTAAACTATTTTTCCTATGCCATCTTGCTAACATAGTATTATTTTATATTATTATTAATTAAATTTCACCCTGGGTTATCTTATATTTAAACAAAATCATTATTTTAAACACAAAGATTATTCCTAGGTACAAGACCTTTGTGGCCTACACAATACAGAATTACACAGAATACAAAAAATACAAAAATTGTAGCAGCAATATAGTCCACTGCTACAATATTGATTGTTTTTCATCTCCAGTACCAATCTGTGAGATGCTCTTTTTTAAGGTTTACACTTTCTCTAAGTACACTATATTTCACTTTGTACATTATATTTCACTTTGTTATTGTTTACAGTGTTTTGTAATACAAAGTTTTTTATAGCTTGGTACATAATACCCATTTCTGACTTTTAGAATGGGGTGATTACTGGTTTTAACGATGGTGATTGTGTTATCATATTTGGGCAGGGGTTATGTAACGTTACATGAAGCTCCCCCACTAGAACAGATTTATTTTTGTTTACTTGTTTAAAAAAATAATCTTTGAACTCTTCAGTCTTCGGTTCTTTCATCATTCTTCATAATATCTCTTTATTTCTGATTGGTTATACACCTGTTATTCGGTTAATGGTAATAGGCTTGATTTTATATTCAACTCTCTCTCTCTCTTGGAGGCAAATTTATTAATGATTTAATGTCTCTGGGTAGTGGTCTTCCACATATTACTTGATAATGGCTGGTCACACTAATCATAAAAAACTTGTTTTGACCCTCATATTTCTATTTGGTTCTATAAATTTGCTTTCTCAATTAAGCTTCTGTCTGCTATCTTTCTTCTGTTTTCTTCATTCATACTTCTGGAATCTAATATCACTTTTTTCAGCTATTTTATAATCCCTTAAATATTCAATTTCCCTAACATTTTTCCCTATCCTGTGCGGTGGTTCAGTTCGGGTGACCACGTTGGGTCCATTACTCCGCTGTCCATCCTTACACCTTCTGAGATCAGGGGAACATCATCCCTGCTCAGTTGAATGATTGCTGGAACATTGCTACAGTCAATTCATTATAATAAAAAACTTACAAGTAGTCGATTAGCGACTAATACTAAACACTTTTGGGATTCTTCACTCTGTTGCTGTTTGCATTTAATTATATATTTCTTTTTCTTCTTGATTCCTTCTTCTTTTTCATTAACTAATAGCATATAACATTCTTGATAGGCATTATTTTAAAATCCTTTTGACTTTCCTTCTTGTGACATATTTTCTCCGTATCATTTCTTCCTATATCATTTTCAATTCCGAGAAATTCTAAATTATAGTTGTATTAATTATCATCATTCTTTAGCTTCATTGTAGTCATTAAATTATTCGTTATTCTTCTTATTTTACCTTCCTATCTGAGCACATTACCATCAATTGTTTTTATTTATTTATTTATTCTTCTGTTTGTTACCATCAAAATATTATTTTTCCTATTATTCCATCTTGAATCAGTTATTTATAATTATTATTTAATAATCTGTTCTTACATTTTCTTGGTGGTTTGGCTTTTTATTTTATCAAATTGTTTCGAAATATTTAGTAAGTTGTCCTTACATAGTTTTTGAATTTTGGGGTTTTCTTTCTTTCCAATCTTGCTTGGTCGGTATCAGAAAATCAGTCCCCTTTTTCTAGTTGGTTATTATTTAGTTTAACCATGGTCCATTAACTCATGTACTCCCTTTCCTCGGATTACTGGGGTGTTCGGAATTAATTCTCTCCTTGATAATCTCCTTACCATCCGGCTCTCCCACTTTGCTGCTATGAAACCTTCATTTAAGTACCGGTCTTCCGTCATTGTTCGTTCCTTTTTAACTAACAGGTATTGTACCTCCTCTGACATAACATATTCACTCATTTTTAATATCATTCCATTCCCTTGTTCCTCTGGATTATTTACCAAATTTTTTAATGATATATTCCGTCTTGAAGATATGACTGATATCTTCTGATGCACTTCAATCGTCGACATATTTAACTGATATCTAAACTTAATTAACTCCCTCTGTTCATTAATTAGAAGGTTAAATACATTAATTAATCCACCTGTAATCATCTCCCATTCTTCCCTTGTATTTATTATTTTCTTTCTACATGTTTTTATTATTTTCTTGGTCTTCTTTGCCAGGTATTGATTATCCTCTTTGTAGTGGCTATTTTTATTTTCCGATGACATTACACCTTGGTATTCTGTAATTTCTACTTCCTTCCTGCTCTCTTCTGTATTCGGATTTACTTTAATACCTTCGGAAGTGTTGTCTATTGTTCCATTCAAATTATTGCAACCACTGTCCATTGTTTCCTCTAACTTTCTGAAACTCTCATCCATTTGCTTATTTGTCTCCCCCTTGTATCCATCTACTCTTTGTCTAAGTGTGTTAACCTTTTCAATCTTCTCCCCGAAAGTTTCTCTTAACTCCTTATTGAACTTCTCCATCTTACCCTCAATCCGCTTTAAACTTTCTTCGATTATTTTCTCCATTTGTTTTAAACTGTCCCTCAAGGTTTCATTTTGCTTCCTTGAGTTCTCCTCCTGTTTCCTAAAGTATTCATCTATTTTGTCAAATTTTTCGCTCAAGGTTTCATTTTGTTTCCTTGAGTTTTCATTTATTTTATCGAATTTTTGTTTTGAGTTTTCCTCCTGTTTCCTAAAATTTTCATCTATTGTTTGTTTATTGCTTTCCTTAATGCTATCAATTTTCTCCATCATTAGCCTCATCATTTCTTGCCAATCTGGTTCTCTTCTGGCTTCCGCTTTGTCTGGTTGGTCCCCTTGGGCATCCTCTTCAACTATTTCCTTTTCCGTATCCTTAACTACTTCGGTTTCTTCTTTATCACCCGTTGGTTGTCCCATTTCACTGTCCGTAACTACTTCTATTTCTCGTTCCTGTCCACCTTCTTCCTTCTCCTTGTCTTCTGCCCTCTTCTTCGATCTGCCTCTGGTATTATGCATTTATTGTTTTCTCATAGTTGCCGACGAAAATTAGGTTTTTTGTTATATTATCTTTCGTATATCTCAAAATTTCTTTCCTAATTAAAGCCCTTTTAAGTTGAGCGCCATCTTGTAACGTCTCGCGGGTTTACTCTAGGAGTCTTATAGACGTACTTTTTTGTTAATTAACTCTAAGTTTTATTAGCCCCACGTTGTTAGCATCATCTTGTAACGTCTCGCGGGTAAATCTCTCGGAGTCTATAAATATACGTTTCCTAAAATGGGTTTCTTATCGTCTCCCTTGGGATCGTCACTGTAATTATTTAATGAAATAATGTTTTATTAGCCCCACTATTGGGTTTGCCCACTTGTAACGTCTCGCGGGTAAACTTTCGGAGTATATAGAAATTTTACGTCTATTTATGCTCTTCGAAAATCTCGCTTTAATAAGAGTCACAGAATTTGTTATAATTTATGTTCAAAGTTTCCAAAAATCGAGTGTGTGTGATTACGCAAATATTTCCCTTAGATTTTATTTAGGTGAAATCAATACCGTTGTTTTAGAGTAGTTAGGAGAGAGAGTGCAAAGAGAATTACTCTCTTAGTATACGATTAGTTCATTCAAATTTCTCCGCTCATGAGACCAGCTGATTGTGACTTTTACAAACACATTTGAGGTTACATTAACTCCAAATGGTACGTAATATTTTCTGGTTGTCCGTTCTCTTCTCATTCTCCTGACAATCTGTAACCAACTAGCATCTACTGAAAAATAATACACATTTTTATTCAAACAACAAAGTATTCATTGGATTTATTTTGCATTTTTTTTATCTTCTCCCAAAACAGAAAGGGATAATCGATTCTTACTGACAACACAGCATTAGTTCGATCTTATTTTTAAACATATAATGTATAACAAATATTTTTATTTTTATTTCAATAACAATTAAGAAACAATTTATAAATTTCCCAGGGTTATTGTAGAGTTCTTTGTACTATGAGAAGGTCAGAAATGAGTATTTTAATACCAAGCTTTACATAAATTATTTTTTTTTTATAATTTGTAGTGTTTATATTATGTAGTTAATGGGTAGTCCGCTAGATCGCAGATTACGTTTCTTCAATGAAAACACGAAAATTATTTAATGGCGGCCGGAATGTTTACCAGTCCACATTTGCTGTTTTTTGGTTTAACAAAATAATAAAGTTTATTTTCACCTCTTCTCCTGAAGTGTTTAAAGATATGGTGCTGTTTCTAGTGTTATAATGTTATAGTTGAGATGTAATTTAGTTAAATTTTACTTGCTAACGATCTCACCAAAATGTCGACGTTCTGTGGACTAGGCCTGGATCTCGGAGGTTGATTTTTTTTTCAAAGTTTCATCAAATTACGGGCGTGAATGGTTCTATTCGAAGGAGTTCTAATATGTAGTGGACATCACTTGTTAATTTTATTAATTTTGCACTACTTATTCCAAATGGTATCTGTTAATTTATTCAATTTTTATAGACATTACATTTTTCCAAAACGTTCACTTTCAAATCGTTTTAACAATTAAAATTCAATCTTGTTAGTTGGTTACTCGTAGTAACCAAGAATTTTTTATGGTTTTTTTATTGGTGGTGAATCTATATACTTTTTAGTATATAGGCTATTATTAATTATTATAAATTTATTTCTTCTTTTTAGAAAAATAATCCTTTTTAGATTTTATTTATAATCGAATTTAATTTATTTAAGATTTTTCTTCATATTTTTCCTTAAACTTGTACGTTGGTATTTTACATTTTAATTCCTTTTAATTTGATTCATTTATGATTTATTATTTACTTAATCTATCCTTACTCTAAACTATTTTTCCTATGCCATCTTGCTAACATAGTATTATTTTATATTATTATTAATTAAATTTCACCCTGGGTTATCTTATATTTAAACAAAATCATTATTTTAAACACAAAGATTATTCCTAGGTACAAGACCTTTGTGGCCTACACAATACAGAATTACACAGAATACAAAAAATACAAAAATTGTAGCAGCAATATAGTCCACTGCTACAATATTGATTGTTTTTCATCTCCAGTACCAATCTGTGAGATGCTCTTTTTTAAGGTTTACACTTTCTCTAAGTACACTATATTTCACTTTGTACATTATATTTCACTTTGTTATTGTTTACAGTGTTTTGTAATACAAAGTTTTTTATAGCTTGGTACATAATACCCATTTCTGACTTTTAGAATGGGGTGATTACTGGTTTTAACGATGGTGATTGTGTTATCATATTTGGGCAGGGGTTATGTAACGTTACATGAAGCTCCCCCACTAGAACAGATTTATTTTTGTTTACTTGTTTAAAAAAATAATCTTTGAACTCTTCAGTCTTCGGATTCTTTCATCATTCTTCATAATATCTCTTTATTTCTGATTGGTTATACACCTGTTATTCGGTTAATGGTAATAGGCTTGATTTTATATTTAACTCTCTCTCTCTCTTGGAGGCAAATTTATTAATGATTTAATTTCTCTGGGTAGTGGTCTTTCACATATTACTTGATAAGGGCTGGTCACACTAATCATAAAAAACTTGTTTTGACCCTCATATTTCTATTTGGTTCTATAAATTTGCTTTCTCAATTAAGCTTCTGTCTGCTATCTTTCTTCTGTTTTCTTCATTCATACTTCTGGAATCTAATATCACTTTTTTCAGCTATTTTATAATCCCTTAAATATTCAATTTCCCTAACATTTTTCCCTATCCTGTGCGGTGGTTCAGTTCGGGTGACCACGTTGGGTCCATTACTCCGCTGTCCATCCTTACACCTTCTGAGATCAGGGGAACATCATCCCTGCTCAGTTGAATGATTGCTGGAACATTGCTACAGTCAATTCATTATAATAAAAAACTTACAAGTAGTCGATTAGCGACTAATACTAAACACTTTTGGGATTCTTCACTCTGTTGCTGTTTGCATTTAATTATATATTTCTTTTTCTTCTTGATTCCTTCTTCTTTTTCATTAACTAATAGCATATAACATTCTTGATAGGCATTATTTTAAAATCCTTTTGACTTTCCTTCTTGTGACATATTTTCTCCGTATCATTTCTTCCTATATCATTTTCAATTCCGAGAAATTCTAAATTATAGTTGTATTAATTATCATCATTCTTTAGCTTCATTGTAGTCATTAAATTATTCGTTATTCTTCTTATTTTACCTTCCTATCTGAGCACATTACCATCAATTGTTTTTATTTATTTATTTATTCTTCTGTTTGTTACCATCAAAATATTATTTTTCCTATTATTCCATCTTGAATCAGTTATTTATAATTATTATTTAATAATCTGTTCTTACATTTTCTTGGTGGTTTGGCTTTTTATTTTATCAAATTGTTTCGAAATATTTAGTAAGTTGTCCTTACATAGTTTTTGAATTTTGGGGTTTTCTTTCTTTCCAATCTTGCTTGGTCGGTATCAGAAAATCAGTCCCCTTTTTCTAGTTGGTTATTATTTAGTTTAACCATGGTCCATTAACTCATGTACTCCCTTTCCTCGGATTACTGGGGTGTTCGGAATTAATTCTCTCCTTGATAATCTCCTTACCATCCGGCTCTCCCACTTTGCTGCTATGAAACCTTCATTTAAGTACCGGTCTTCCGTCATTGTTCGTTCCTTTTTAACTAACAGGTATTGTACCTCCTCTGACATAACATATTCACTCATTTTTAATATCATTCCATTCCCTTGTTCCTCTGGATTATTTACCAAATTTTTTAATGATATATTCCGTCTTGAAGATATGACTGATATCTTCTGATGCACTTCAATCGTCGACATATTTAACTGATATCTAAACTTAATTAACTCCCTCTGTTCATTAATTAGAAGGTTAAATACATTAATTAATCCACCTGTAATCATCTCCCATTCTTCCCTTGTGTTTATTATTTTCTTTCTACATGTTTTTATTATTTTCTTGGTCTTCTTTTCCAGGTATTGATTATCCTCTTTGTAGTGGCTATTTTTATTTTCCGATGACATTACACCTTGGTATTCTGTAATTTCTACTTCCTTCCTGCTCTCTTCTGTATTCGGATTTACTTTAATACCTTCGGAAGTGTTGTCTATTGTTCCATTCAAATTATTGCAACCACTGTCCATTGTTTCCTCTAACTTTCTGAAACTCTCATCCATTTGCTTATTTGTCTCCCCCTTGTATCCATCTACTCTTTGTCTAAGTGTGTTAACCTTTTCAATCTTCTCCCCGAAAGTTTCTCTTAACTCCTTATTGAACTTCTCCATCTTACCCTCAATCCGCTTTAAACTTTCTTCGATTATTTTCTCCATTTGTTTTAAACTGTCCCTCAAGGTTTCATTTTGCTTCCTTGAGTTCTCCTCCTGTTTCCTAAAGTATTCATCTATTTTGTCAAATTTTTCGCTCAAGGTTTCATTTTGTTTCCTTGAGTTTTCATTTATTTTATCGAATTTTTGTTTTGAGTTTTCCTCCTGTTTCCTAAAATTTTCATCTATTGTTTGTTTATTGCTTTCCTTAATGCTATCAATTTTCTCCATCATTAGCCTCATCATTTCTTGCCAATCTGGTTCTCTTCTGGCTTCCGCTTTGTCTGGTTGGTCCCCTTGGGCATCCTCTTCAACTATTTCCTTTTCCGTATCCTTAACTACTTCGGTTTCTTCTTTATCACCCGTTGGTTGTCCCATTTCACTGTCCGTAACTACTTCTATTTCTCGTTCCTGTCCACCTTCTTCCTTCTCCTTGTCTTCTGCCCTCTTCTTCGATCTGCCTCTGGTATTATGCATTTATTGTTTTCTCATAGTTGCCGACGAAAATTAGGTTTTTTGTTATATTATCTTTCGTATATCTCAAAATTTCTTTCCTAATTAAAGCCCTTTTAAGTTGAGCGCCATCTTGTAACGTCTCGCGGGTTTACTCTAGGAGTCTTATAGACGTACTTTTTTGTTAATTAACTCTAAGTTTTATTAGCCCCACGTTGTTAGCATCATCTTGTAACGTCTCGCGGGTAAATCTCTCGGAGTCTATAAATATACGTTTCCTAAAATGGGTTTCTTATCGTCTCCCTTGCGATCGTCACTGTAATTATTTAATGAAATAATGTTTTATTAGCCCCACTATTGGGTTTGCCCACTTGTAACGTCTCGCGGGTAAACTTTCGGAGTATATAGAAATTTTACGTCTATTTATGCTCTTCGAAAATCTCGCTTTAATAAGAGTCACAGAATTTGTTATAATTTATGTTCAAAGTTTCCAAAAATCGAGTGTGTGTGATTACGCAAATATTTCCCTTAGATTTTATTTAGGTGAAATCAATACCGTTGTTTTAGAGTAGTTAGGAGAGAGAGTGCAAAGAGAATTACTCTCTTAGTATACGATTAGTTCATTCAAATTTCTCCGCTCATGAGACCAGCTGATTGTGACTTTTACAAACACATTTGAGGTTACATTAACTCCAAATGGTACGTAATATTTTCTGGTTGTCCGTTCTCTTCTCATTCTCCTGACAATCTGTAACCAACTACCATCTACTGAAAAATAATACACATTTTTATTCAAACAACAAAGTATTCATTGGATTTATTTTGCATTTTTTTTATCTTCTCCCAAAACAGAAAGGGATATCGATTCTTACTGACAACACAGCATTAGTTCGATCTTATTTTTAAACATATAATGTATAACAAATATTTTTATTTTTATTTCAATAACAATTAAGAAACAATTTATAAATTTCCCAGGGTTATTGTAGAGTTCTTTGTACTATGAGAAGGTCAGAAATGAGTATTTTAATACCAAGCTTTACATAAATTATTTTTTTTTAATAATTTGTAGTGTTTATATTATGTAGTTAATGGGTAGTCCGCTAGATCGCAGATTACGTTTCTTCAATGAAAACACGAAAATTATTTAATGGCGGCCGGAATGTTTACCAGTCCACATTTGCTGTTTTTTGGTTTAACAAAATAATAAAGTTTATTTTCACCTCTTCTCCTGAAGTGTTTAAAGATATGGTGCTGTTTCTAGTGTTATAGTGTTATAGTTGAGATGTAATTTAGTTAAATTTTACTTGCTAACGATCTCACCAAAATGTCGACGTTCTGTGGACTAGGCCTGGATCTCGGAGGTTGATTTTTTTTTCAAAGTTTCATCAAATTACGGGCGTGAATGGTTCTATTCGAAGGAGTTCTAATATGTAGTGGACATCACTTGTTAATTTTATTAATTTTGCACTACTTATTCCAAATGGTATCTGTTAATTTATTCAATTTTTATAGACATTACATTTTTCCAAAACGTTCACTTTCAAATCGTTTTAACAATTAAAATTCAATCTTGTTAGTTGGTTACTCGTAGTAACCAAGAATTTTTTATGGTTTTTTTATTGGTGGTGAATCTATATACTTTTTAGTATATAGGCTATTATTAATTATTATAAATTTATTTCTTCTTTTTAGAAAAATAATCCTTTTTAGATTTTATTTATAATCGAATTTAATTTATTTAAGGTTTTTCTTCATATTTTTCCTTAAACTTGTACGTTGGTATTTTACATTTTAATTCCTTTTAATTTGATTCATTTATGATTTATTATTTACTTAATCTATCCTTACTCTAAACTATTTTTCCTATGCCATCTTGCTAACATAGTATTATTTTATATTATTATTAATTAAATTTCACCCTGGGTTATCTTATATTTAAACAAAATCATTATTTTAAACACAAAGATTATTCCTAGGTACAAGACCTTTGTGGCCTACACAATACAGAATTACACAGAATACAAAAAATACAAAAATTGTAGCAGCAATATAGTCCACTGCTACAATATTGATTGTTTTTCATCTCCAGTACCAATCTGTGAGATGCTCTTTTTTAAGGTTTACACTTTCTCTAAGTACACTATATTTCACTTTGTACATTATATTTCACTTTGTTATTGTTTACAGTGTTTTGTAATACAAAGTTTTTTATAGCTTGGTACATAATACCCATTTCTGACTTTTAGAATGGGGTGATTACTGGTTTTAACGATGGTGATTGTGTTATCATATTTGGGCAGGGGTTATGTAACGTTACATGAAGCTCCCCCACTAGAACAGATTTATTTTTGTTTACTTGTTTAAAAAAATAATCTTTGAACTCTTCAGTCTTCGGATTCTTTCATCATTCTTCATAATATCTCTTTATTTCTGATTGGTTATACACCTGTTATTCGGTTAATGGTAATAGGCTTGATTTTATATTTAACTCTCTCTCTCTCTTGGAGGCAAATTTATTAATGATTTAATTTCTCTGGGTAGTGGTCTTTCACATATTACTTGATAAGGGCTGGTCACACTAATCATAAAAAACTTGTTTTGACCCTCATATTTCTATTTGGTTCTATAAATTTGCTTTCTCAATTAAGCTTCTGTCTGCTATCTTTCTTCTGTTTTCTTTTCATTCATACTTCTGGAATCTAATATCACTTTTTTCAGCTATTTTATAATCCCTTAAATATTCAATTTCCCTAACATTTTTCCCTATCCTGTGCGGTGGTTCAGTTCGGGTGACCACGTTGGGTCCATTACTCCGCTGTCCATCCTTACACCTTCTGAGATCAGGGGAACATCATCCCTGCTCAGTTGAATGATTGCTGGAACATTGCTACAGTCAATTCATTATAATAAAAAACTTACAAGTAGTCGATTAGCGACTAATACTAAACACTTTTGGGATTCTTCACTCTGTTGCTGTTTGCATTTAATTATATATTTCTTTTTCTTCTTGATTCCTTCTTCTTTTTCATTAACTAATAGCATATAACATTCTTGATAGGCATTATTTTAAAATCCTTTTGACTTTCCTTCTTGTGACATATTTTCTCCGTATCATTTCTTCCTATATCATTTTCAATTCCGAGAAATTCTAAATTATAGTTGTATTAATTATCATCATTCTTTAGCTTCATTGTAGTCATTAAATTATTCGTTATTCTTCTTATTTTACCTTCCTATCTGAGCACATTACCATCAATTGTTTTTATTTATTTATTTATTCTTCTGTTTGTTACCATCAAAATATTATTTTTCCTATTATTCCATCTTGAATCAGTTATTTATAATTATTATTTAATAATCTGTTCTTACATTTTCTTGGTGGTTTGGCTTTTTATTTTATCAAATTGTTTCGAAATATTTAGTAAGTTGTCCTTACATAGTTTTTGAATTTTGGGGTTTTCTTTCTTTCCAATCTTGCTTGGTCGGTATCAGAAAATCAGTCCCCTTTTTCTAGTTGGTTATTATTTAGTTTAACCATGGTCCATTAACTCATGTACTCCCTTTCCTCGGATTACTGGGGTGTTCGGAATTAATTCTCTCCTTGATAATCTCCTTACCATCCGGCTCTCCCACTTTGCTGCTATGAAACCTTCATTTAAGTACCGGTCTTCCGTCATTGTTCGTTCCTTTTTAACTAACAGGTATTGTACCTCCTCTGACATAACATATTCACTCATTTTTAATATCATTCCATTCCCTTGTTCCTCTGGATTATTTACCAAATTTTTTAATGATATATTCCGTCTTGAAGATATGACTGATATCTTCTGATGCACTTCAATCGTCGACATATTTAACTGATATCTAAACTTAATTAACTCCCTCTGTTCATTAATTAGAAGGTTAAATACATTAATTAATCCACCTGTAATCATCTCCCATTCTTCCCTTGTGTTTATTATTTTCTTTCTACATGTTTTTATTATTTTCTTGGTCTTCTTTTCCAGGTATTGATTATCCTCTTTGTAGTGGCTATTTTTATTTTCCGATGACATTACACCTTGGTATTCTGTAATTTCTACTTCCTTCCTGCTCTCTTCTGTATTCGGATTTACTTTAATACCTTCGGAAGTGTTGTCTATTGTTCCATTCAAATTATTGCAACCACTGTCCATTGTTTCCTCTAACTTTCTGAAACTCTCATCCATTTGCTTATTTGTCTCCCCCTTGTATCCATCTACTCTTTGTCTAAGTGTGTTAACCTTTTCAATCTTCTCCCCGAAAGTTTCTCTTAACTCCTTATTGAACTTCTCCATCTTACCCTCAATCCGCTTTAAACTTTCTTCGATTATTTTCTCCATTTGTTTTAAACTGTCCCTCAAGGTTTCATTTTGCTTCCTTGAGTTCTCCTCCTGTTTCCTAAAGTATTCATCTATTTTGTCAAATTTTTCGCTCAAGGTTTCATTTTGTTTCCTTGAGTTTTCATTTATTTTATCGAATTTTTGTTTTGAGTTTTCCTCCTGTTTCCTAAAATTTTCATCTATTGTTTGTTTATTGCTTTCCTTAATGCTATCAATTTTCTCCATCATTAGCCTCATCATTTCTTGCCAATCTGGTTCTCTTCTGGCTTCCGCTTTGTCTGGTTGGTCCCCTTGGGCATCCTCTTCAACTATTTCCTTTTCCGTATCCTTAACTACTTCGGTTTCTTCTTTATCACCCGTTGGTTGTCCCATTTCACTGTCCGTAACTACTTCTATTTCTCGTTCCTGTCCACCTTCTTCCTTCTCCTTGTCTTCTGCCCTCTTCTTCGATCTGCCTCTGGTATTATGCATTTATTGTTTTCTCATAGTTGCCGACGAAAATTAGGTTTTTTGTTATATTATCTTTCGTATATCTCAAAATTTCTTTCCTAATTAAAGCCCTTTTAAGTTGAGCGCCATCTTGTAACGTCTCGCGGGTTTACTCTAGGAGTCTTATAGACGTACTTTTTTGTTAATTAACTCTAAGTTTTATTAGCCCCACGTTGTTAGCATCATCTTGTAACGTCTCGCGGGTAAATCTCTCGGAGTCTATAAATATACGTTTCCTAAAATGGGTTTCTTATCGTCTCCCTTGCGATCGTCACTGTAATTATTTAATGAAATAATGTTTTATTAGCCCCACTATTGGGTTTGCCCACTTGTAACGTCTCGCGGGTAAACTTTCGGAGTATATAGAAATTTTACGTCTATTTATGCTCTTCGAAAATCTCGCTTTAATAAGAGTCACAGAATTTGTTATAATTTATGTTCAAAGTTTCCAAAAATCGAGTGTGTGTGATTACGCAAATATTTCCCTTAGATTTTATTTAGGTGAAATCAATACCGTTGTTTTAGAGTAGTTAGGAGAGAGAGTGCAAAGAGAATTACTCTCTTAGTATACGATTAGTTCATTCAAATTTCTCCGCTCATGAGACCAGCTGATTGTGACTTTTACAAACACATTTGAGGTTACATTAACTCCAAATGGTACGTAATATTTTCTGGTTGTCCGTTCTCTTCTCATTCTCCTGACAATCTGTAACCAACTACCATCTACTGAAAAATAATACACATTTTTATTCAAACAACAAAGTATTCATTGGATTTATTTTGCATTTTTTTTATCTTCTCCCAAAACAGAAAGGGATATCGATTCTTACTGACAACACAGCATTAGTTCGATCTTATTTTTAAACATATAATGTATAACAAATATTTTTATTTTTATTTCAATAACAATTAAGAAACAATTTATAAATTTCCCAGGGTTATTGTAGAGTTCTTTGTACTATGAGAAGGTCAGAAATGAGTATTTTAATACCAAGCTTTACATAAATTATTTTTTTTTAATAATTTGTAGTGTTTATATTATGTAGTTAATGGGTAGTCCGCTAGATCGCAGATTACGTTTCTTCAATGAAAACACGAAAATTATTTAATGGCGGCCGGAATGTTTACCAGTCCACATTTGCTGTTTTTTGGTTTAACAAAATAATAAAGTTTATTTTCACCTCTTCTCCTGAAGTGTTTAAAGATATGGTGCTGTTTCTAGTGTTATAATGTTATAGTTGAGATGTAATTTAGTTAAATTTTACTTGCTAACGATCTCACCAAAATGTCGACGTTCTGTGGACTAGGCCTGGATCTCGGAGGTTGATTTTTTTTTCAAAGTTTCATCAAATTACGGGCGTGAATGGTTCTATTCGAAGGAGTTCTAATATGTAGTGGACATCACTTGTTAATTTTATTAATTTTGCACTACTTATTCCAAATGGTATCTGTTAATTTATTCAATTTTTATAGACATTACATTTTTCCAAAACGTTCACTTTCAAATCGTTTTAACAATTAAAATTCAATCTTGTTAGTTGGTTACTCGTAGTAACCAAGAATTTTTTATGGTTTTTTTATTGGTGGTGAATCTATATACTTTTTAGTATATAGGCTATTATTAATTATTATAAATTTATTTCTTCTTTTTAGAAAAATAATCCTTTTTAGATTTTATTTATAATCGAATTTAATTTATTTAAGGTTTTTCTTCATATTTTTCCTTAAACTTGTACGTTGGTATTTTACATTTTAATTCCTTTTAATTTGATTCATTTATGATTTATTATTTACTTAATCTATCCTTACTCTAAACTATTTTTCCTATGCCATCTTGCTAACATAGTATTATTTTATATTATTATTAATTAAATTTCACCCTGGGTTATCTTATATTTAAACAAAATCATTATTTTAAACACAAAGATTATTCCTAGGTACAAGACCTTTGTGGCCTACACAATACAGAATTACACAGAATACAAAAAATACAAAAATTGTAGCAGCAATATAGTCCACTGCTACAATATTGATTGTTTTTCATCTCCAGTACCAATCTGTGAGATGCTCTTTTTTAAGGTTTACACTTTCTCTAAGTACACTATATTTCACTTTGTACATTATATTTCACTTTGTTATTGTTTACAGTGTTTTGTAATACAAAGTTTTTTATAGCTTGGTACATAATACCCATTTCTGACTTTTAGAATGGGGTGATTACTGGTTTTAACGATGGTGATTGTGTTATCATATTTGGGCAGGGGTTATGTAACGTTACATGAAGCTCCCCCACTAGAACAGATTTATTTTTGTTTACTTGTTTAAAAAAATAATCTTTGAACTCTTCAGTCTTCGGATTCTTTCATCATTCTTCATAATATCTCTTTATTTCTGATTGGTTATACACCTGTTATTCGGTTAATGGTAATAGGCTTGATTTTATATTTAACTCTCTCTCTCTCTTGGAGGCAAATTTATTAATGATTTAATTTCTCTGGGTAGTGGTCTTTCACATATTACTTGATAAGGGCTGGTCACACTAATCATAAAAAACTTGTTTTGACCCTCATATTTCTATTTGGTTCTATAAATTTGCTTTCTCAATTAAGCTTCTGTCTGCTATCTTTCTTCTGTTTTCTTCATTCATACTTCTGGAATCTAATATCACTTTTTTCAGCTATTTTATAATCCCTTAAATATTCAATTTCCCTAACATTTTTCCCTATCCTGTGCGGTGGTTCAGTTCGGGTGACCACGTTGGGTCCATTACTCCGCTGTCCATCCTTACACCTTCTGAGATCAGGGGAACATCATCCCTGCTCAGTTGAATGATTGCTGGAACATTGCTACAGTCAATTCATTATAATAAAAAACTTACAAGTAGTCGATTAGCGACTAATACTAAACACTTTTGGGATTCTTCACTCTGTTGCTGTTTGCATTTAATTATATATTTCTTTTTCTTCTTGATTCCTTCTTCTTTTTCATTAACTAATAGCATATAACATTCTTGATAGGCATTATTTTAAAATCCTTTTGACTTTCCTTCTTGTGACATATTTTCTCCGTATCATTTCTTCCTATATCATTTTCAATTCCGAGAAATTCTAAATTATAGTTGTATTAATTATCATCATTCTTTAGCTTCATTGTAGTCATTAAATTATTCGTTATTCTTCTTATTTTACCTTCCTATCTGAGCACATTACCATCAATTGTTTTTATTTATTTATTTATTCTTCTGTTTGTTACCATCAAAATATTATTTTTCCTATTATTCCATCTTGAATCAGTTATTTATAATTATTATTTAATAATCTGTTCTTACATTTTCTTGGTGGTTTGGCTTTTTATTTTATCAAATTGTTTCGAAATATTTAGTAAGTTGTCCTTACATAGTTTTTGAATTTTGGGGTTTTCTTTCTTTCCAATCTTGCTTGGTCGGTATCAGAAAATCAGTCCCCTTTTTCTAGTTGGTTATTATTTAGTTTAACCATGGTCCATTAACTCATGTACTCCCTTTCCTCGGATTACTGGGGTGTTCGGAATTAATTCTCTCCTTGATAATCTCCTTACCATCCGGCTCTCCCACTTTGCTGCTATGAAACCTTCATTTAAGTACCGGTCTTCCGTCATTGTTCGTTCCTTTTTAACTAACAGGTATTGTACCTCCTCTGACATAACATATTCACTCATTTTTAATATCATTCCATTCCCTTGTTCCTCTGGATTATTTACCAAATTTTTTAATGATATATTCCGTCTTGAAGATATGACTGATATCTTCTGATGCACTTCAATCGTCGACATATTTAACTGATATCTAAACTTAATTAACTCCCTCTGTTCATTAATTAGAAGGTTAAATACATTAATTAATCCACCTGTAATCATCTCCCATTCTTCCCTTGTATTTATTATTTTCTTTCTACATGTTTTTATTATTTTCTTGGTCTTCTTTTCCAGGTATTGATTATCCTCTTTGTAGTGGCTATTTTTATTTTCCGATGACATTACACCTTGGTATTCTGTAATTTCTATTTCCTTCCTGCTCTCTTCTGTATTCGGATTTACTTTAATACCTTCGGAAGTGTTGTCTATTGTTCCATTCAAATTATTGCAACCACTGTCCATTGTTTCCTCTAACTTTCTGAAACTCTCATCCATTTGCTTATTTGTCTCCCCCTTGTATCTATCTACTCTTTGTCTAAGTGTGTTAACCTTTTCAATCTTCTCCCCGAAAGTTTCTCTTAACTCCTTATTGAACTTCTCCATCTTACCCTCAATCCGCTTTAAACTTTCTTCGATTATTTTCTCCATTTGTTTTAAACTGTCCCTCAAGGTTTCATTTTGCTTCCTTGAGTTCTCCTCCTGTTTCCTAAAGTATTCATCTATTTTGTCAAATTTTTCGCTCAAGGTTTCATTTTGTTTCCTTGAGTTTTCATTTATTTGATCGAATTTTTGTTTTGAGTTTTCCTCCTGTTTCCTAAAATTTTCATCTATTGTTTGTTTATTGCTTTCCTTAATGCTATCAATTTTCTCCATCATTAGCCTCATCATTTCTTGCCAATCTGGTTCTCTTCTGGCTTCCGCTTTGTCTGGTTGGTCCCCTTGGGCATCCTCTTCAACTATTTCCTTTTCCGTATCCTTAACTACTTCGGTTTCTTCTTTATCACCCGTTGGTTGTCCCATTTCACTGTCCGTAACTACTTCTATTTCTCGTTCCTGTCCACCTTCTTCCTTCTCCTTGTCTTCTGCCCTCTTCTTCGATCTGCCTCTGGTATTATGCATTTATTGTTTTCTCATAGTTGCCGACGAAAATTAGGTTTTTTGTTATATTATCTTTCGTATATCTCAAAATTTCTTTCCTAATTAAAGCCTTTTTAAGTTGAGCGCCATCTTGTAACGTCTCGCGGGTTTACTCTAGGAGTCTTATAGACGTACTTTTTTGTTAATTAACTCTAAGTTTTATTAGCCCCACGTTGTTAGCGTCATCTTGTAACGTCTCGCGGGTAAATCTCTCGGAGTCTATAAATATACGTTTCCTAAAATGGGTTTCTTATCGTCTCCCTTGCGATCGTCACTGTAATTATTTAATGAAATAATGTTTTATTAGCCCCACTATTGGGTTTGCCCACTTGTAACGTCTCGCGGGTAAACTTTCGGAGTATATAGAAATTTTACGTCTATTTATGCTCTTCGAAAATCTCGCTTTAATAAGAGTCACAGAATTTGTTATAATTTATGTTCAAAGTTTCCAAAAATCGAGTGTGTGTGATTACGCAAATATTTCCCTTAGATTTTATTTGGGTGAAATCAATACCGTTGTTTTAGGGTAGTTAGGAGAGAGAGTGCAAAGAGAATTACTCTCTTAGTATACGATTAGTTCATTCAAATTTCTTTGCTCATGAGACCAGCTGATTGTGACTTTTACAAACACATTTGAGGTTACATTAACTCCAAATGGTACGTAATATTTTCTGGTTGTCCGTTCTCTTCTCATTCTCCTGACAATCTGTAACCAACTACCATCTACTGAAAAATAATACACATTTTTATTCAAACAACAAAGTATTCATTGGATTTATTTTGCATTTTTTTTATCTTCTCCCAAAACAGAAAGGGATAATCGATTCTTACTGACAACACAGCATTAGTTCGATCTTATTTTTAAACATATAATGTATAACAAATATTTTTATTTTTATTTCAATAACAATTAAGAAACAATTTATAAATTTCCCAGGGTTATTGTAGAGTTCTTTGTACTATGAGAAGGTCAGAAATGAGTATTTAGTACCAAGCTTTACATAAATTATTTTTTTTTTATAATTTGTAGTGTTTATATTATGTAGTTAATGGGTAGTCCGCTAGATCGCAGATTACGTTTCTTCAATGAAAACACGAAAATTATTTAATGGCGGCCGGAATGTTTACCAGTCCACATTTGCTGTTTTTCGGTTTAACAAAATAATAAAGTTTATTTTCACCTCTTCTCCTGAAGTGTTTAAAGATATGGTGCTGTTTCTAGTGTTATAATGTTATAGTTGAGATGTAATTTAGTTAAATTTTACTTGCTAACGATCTCACCAAAATGTCGACGTTCTGTGAGGTTGATTTTTTTTTTCAAAGTTTCATCAAATTACGGGCGTGAATGGTTCTATTCGAAGGAGTTCTAATATGTAGTGGACATCACTTGTTAATTTTATTAATTTTGCACTACTTATTCCAAATGGTATCTGTTAATTTATTCAATTTTTATAGACATTACATTTTTCCAAAACGTTCACTTTCAAATCGTTTTAACAATTAAAATTCAATCTTGTTAGTTGGTTACTCGTAGTAACCAAGAATTTTTTATAGTTTTTTTATTGGTGGTGAATCTATATACTTTTTAGTATATAGGCTATTATTAATTATTATAAATTTATTTCTTCTTTTTAGAAAAATAATCCTTTTTAGATTTTATTTATAATCGAATTTAATTTATTTAAGGTTTTTCTTCATATTTTTCCTTAAACTTGTACGTTGGTATTTTATATTTTAATTCCTTTTAATTTGATTCATTTATGATTTATTATTTACTTAATGTATCCTTACTCTAAACTATTTTTCCTATGCAATCTTGCTAACATAGTATTATTTTATATTATTATTATTTTATATTAACCCTGGGTTATCTTATATTTAAACAAAATCATTATTTTAAACACAAAGATTATTCCTAGGTACAAGACCTTTGTGGCCTACACAATACAAAATTACACAGAATACAAAAAATACAAAAATTGTCAGCTATATATAGGTCCACTGCTACAATATTGATTGTTTTTCATCTCCAGTACCAATCTGTGAGATGCTCTTTTTTAAGGTTTACACTTTCTCTAAGTACACTATATTTCACTTTGTACACTATATTTCACTTTGTTATTGTTTACAGTGTTTTGTAATACAAAGTTTTTTATAGCTTGGTACATAATACCCATTTCTGACTTTTAGAATGGGGTGATTACTGGTTTTAACGATGGTGATTATGTTATCATATTTGGGCAGGGGGTATGTAACGTTACAATATATATATATATATTTATTTATTTGTTTACATACTACACAATATACATAAATTCAACATTTTCGAAAGGAAAATGGAAAGAAGAATCAGGAGTAACCCAATGAAAGCAGAAAAAGAACATACGGAGGTGATGAGTACATAAATATATTAAATA
Organism: Magicicada septendecula; assembly: GCA_034769895.1. Taxonomy (NCBI): domain Eukaryota; kingdom Metazoa; phylum Arthropoda; class Insecta; order Hemiptera; family Cicadidae; genus Magicicada; species Magicicada septendecula. The sequence continues at coordinate 178,483,780 of CM068372.1, forward strand.
TTAAAGCAAAAGAAAATGCTAAGGAATATTAAATCGTAAAGTGTAAGGTAGTTTGGAAGTGTACACAGGAAACGAGAGGAAGAGATTAAAAAAATTGCGGAGTGGAAAGCAGGACTGCGGAAGAGGAATATATTGACGGACGGTAAGAAAAAACGATTGATTTGTGGTGATCGTAAGGAGGTATAGGAATAAACTGGAAAGTAAAAAGAGTCAAAACAGAACGAAATGGATAAGAGTTTCAAACAAAACAAAAATAATTTTAAAGGCACAGTTCAGTAGTGAAGAAAGAGACCTAATTCTCTGCAGGAAAACAGGATCAGACGAGTTCTTCTAAAAGGTTTTTGTTACTGAATGTAAAGCCTAAAGTCTAAAACAAAACTGATTTAAAAATCAGAGAAAATTATTAGTTCTAAAAATTAGAATCGAAAATTAGTAAAAACTAGTTACAAATAATATGAAAAACTTTATTACGCCAAATATGCACAAATAAGCATACGACGTAAAAGTTATTTTTTTTTAAATGTTTAATAATACGATTAACCGACTGTCTGATTGGGGGTATCAGGGAACAACGTTCAATGTTTAAAAGTATGACAAATATATGTATGTTTAAATGCTCTATTGCTTACTTTATATGCATATGTTATTTATTGTTTTATACAGAGACGCATCCGTACTTACAAACTTAGTAAATACTAACTAAAGCTAATACGTAAATAAATAAGATATTGCCCGCGCGCGCGCGCGCATGTACACACACACACAAACACAACACGCTCGCCCGCACACACTCTTCGGATACTCCCTGTGAAGCGTCGGTCAGTTTCGCAGACACGGCACTCTTCTTTATTGCTCTTCTTGCAGAATCTTGATAAGTAGCTCCTGTAGCACTTCCAACGGCTCCCCTGAAGCATTTTTGGCGAATCACGAAGCATCTTCAGCTCTACCTTGTGTGGCATCTTTAACAACTCTTTCTGTAGTACGCATATCATCAATGGAATCAGCAGACCTTCAGAAAATGAAGACTGCGCTATTATCTGCTGTGCACTTCCGTGAATGCACATTGCAGTTTTCAAGACGGACTCAGATTTTATTATCAAAACTGCATGAGAAATTATACCAACGACGGTTCCTGTAATAGAAGGAGAAATGTTTTCCGACATGTGCTGATCCACGGTAATTTTAAATCCTTTTGTCTACGATTTCTTTTTGAATAAGACTAATTTTATCAGAATTCCTTGATTACCGCAGCTGATACACGGACCAAGACGTTTAGGTAACCGTATTGAGAATAACGCAAAAGAAAGCGAATACCGCCCAGTGTTCTCTGTGAATTTCTGAAAACGAAAAATTATTTTGTTTACATATCCGTGGTTACATAGCAGGAAACGACATCAATTGTTAATATTTTACTGAAATTTTTAAGTTTTCGGTCGAATAAATTTATAACATCAACACAAAATATCAGTATTGAGAACCATACACGACTTCCATGTTCTAAGATTTATATTCCGATTCCCACCATTAATGATATTTACACTTCATAGAGTAATAGTTTTATCATATGTAATTTCTAAGGTAGGCTATCTTATCATTCAAAATTAAATGCCAGGTGTCCCCGAGCGCGGACAAAAAGGGGCGAAGTTCTAGACAAATGTGAAATTTTCCATTAAATATAGAAATGATTGTTTTCATACCTTAAAAAAATATTTGGGAAATGTGTTCAATAATAAGAATACAAATTGATGCAAATGATCAGTTATCCACTATATTTTATAACAAAGTATTTACATATAGCATGTAACAAATAAAAGTAAGACATTTGAACATAGTATACAATAATAACAATAACTTTTGAATATAATATACAATAATAATATATTTAATATAACAATAACAATATGCAGTAAATGGAAGTAGCATCTTGTTAAGATGACATATATTTTTTATAAGTAGCATCTATTTTGTATTACATATATTCCACAGTCTCTGTAATTCATTTCGACGTGCATTCATCGAATGACTACTGTTAATTTTTTTCAAACGATCGAAGTTAAATGATGGTTTCAACATTTCAACAGCAATCCACTCAAAGTTTTTACTCTCGATAATGCGACATAAGTTAGACCAACTTGGAACTCGTTATCACCAATGTCGACAATTGCTTTATCTAGAGTTATCCTTGAGATCTGTGAATACTGATCGCGTATCCAAGCATAACAGGAAACTGCTTACGTGTACAACTGATTCCACGCCGTTTAAACGAAGACGTAATAGCCACAATAGGGGCTGAGCTTCCATAAATAGTCGGACCAGTATATTTTTCAAATTGAACGAGAATGCATAATGGCATACGTTCACTATAAGCCTCGTATTCAATAGAAGGATCATAAATTATATCAGTAATTGTGCCAACTGATCCATTCGCGAGACCCTTGGCAACCCAAAGATTTCGTCTTAAAATAATTCTGGCTCCTTTACATAGACGTAATTCAGCAGACAATCCTTGAGCTTCATCAGAAGATGCAGCAAGGGCTTCTGAGCAGTTATGTATAGCTTTAATCAAGGCGATCGGTTGTTCATTTTTTTGTAACTTTTCATAATTAAATTTATCAATATCATTAATTTTGCCATTATGCACACTGCACTTTCAAAAGACTTATCCCCAATATTATTGACAAAAAATCGAGAAGATAACAGTTGATGATCAAGCTCAGTAATACTTCCAATCGAAATCCTATTAAGAGTTTCTCGGAAAGATCGTTGTTCATCTCCCATTTGTCTCATTATTTGTGTTAAAAAAAATACCTTTTTGAACTGTAAATATAATAAACTTGACTGAATAGTTTTAGCGTTTTTTCCAATAGTGTAAAGGCTATAATCACATACTGGAGGAAGTTGTGACCAATCGCCCACTAAATAAATGCAAAGATCTCCGAATGGCAGGTTGGCTAATTGTGGTTTAGCGTCTCTGAGTCTTTGATCAACTCTGAAAAATAAGTTCAACCCAAGCATACTGGCTTCATCTATAATAACAAATTTAATGTCTTTGTATTCATCTTCAAAAGAAATTTTAGCATCACTGTTTAATTGTGGTAGAGCGTTTCTAGAAGGAGGTATTCTAAGAGCTGAATGGAGGGTCTGTCCGTTAATATTATTTGCTGCAACACCTGTCGGAGCCATCAAAAGAGTAGCATTGCATTGGAAATGAGAGTTTATTCGATGAACCATCTCGTTGATGATACAACTCTTTTCCTGTTCCAGCCTTACCTTGAACTATTGCAAGCTTATGTAAACAATTATCGTAATCCATTAGCTGTTGATCCAAAAAAGACAAAATGGCATTTTGTTGTTCATTGAAGTTGATATTCAAAGGTTCAAAGAATTGTCGTTGATTTACAATCGTTTCTCTACTTTTCTCAATGAAATCAGTTATCTTTTATATCTGGATAACTATGATAAGCTTCGTTCCAGTCATGGAGTATATCGATGTCACGATTACCAAGAGTAACATAGGCTGGTAGGTCATTAGGCATAACTGCAGCAATTGCCATCCAGTCTCTCTCATTAAATATAATTTTATTATCATTATTTTCAAATTCATCTTCGTCTTCAACTGGCTGTAAAGACATATTAATCTGCTGAGGTTCCACAATATTACTTCGTTGATATGCACTTTTCCAGGTTTCATCCTTATTTTTCAAATTTTGTTCACAACGCCAGGGTTTGTGTAACATTAGCTGTTGTTTACAAAATAATCCGAAGCTTGATTGATTTAAGTTTTTATCAACTTTAGGATAGACTTGTACTATTTTATGTTTTCTGAAAATAACCAGTCTATTTCTACTTCCTTTAGAATATTTTTTAGCAAATTCTAACAAAGTCATATCTTCCATATTTAGTGGTCTCTGATTGTAGAATTCAATAAATGATAAGGCAGTACCATCGTCTTCAGTTTCCGGAATAGCAACATAATTTTCAAGTTTAATCACAAGTGTCTGAAAGCTCCTCGTGCAATGGAATAATGGAATACTCAGAAGTATATGACAGGTTTCACAAGCTCCAATGTCTCTTTTGCCAATTATTTTCATCATTAAACTGGTGTACGCCTGGCGAGCCTGATCATCAGAATTTCGCGATTTAACGATTTCTTCAAACATTTCTAACAAAGTTTTAGAAGTAGGTTCTGATTTTGAGGCGTACTTCGATATGTATTCAATTACAGCATATAATGACGTAATAATCTGGAAATCGGTATTAGCTCTCCATGTTTGAGCAATAAAAGAGTTGAATAGATTGAGTTTCTCGTCATTTCTCACAGGAGTGTACACCCAGTTTCCTTTACTATCTTTCAGTAAACTCGATACTTCTTGAATTGTTTTAGGGAATTTAAAGCGACAGATAAATTCGCGACCATTCGGTTTCAGACAGTAACCTTTTGAGCACTGTATGTCGTTGGAATCGATTCAATAATTCAGAAATAGATCGGTCATCGTCAATTACAACATCACTTGATCTAATACGTGAAGGATGTATTGTTGCTGGTGGAATGGATGGCAATGGGTTGAACGCACTTACTAACTTATCGTAGTACGTTGTTGCTTCAAGCAACTGTTGCTGAGAAGCAGCATCAAAAGTTCTAGGATCCGGAGCACCAGATATCCAAATAAGACCGTGTAAATGGCATGAACCACGATGCTGAAATTCGAATCGAAACCAATAATTGAGAACTTTGTATCGTTTGCATATCACTTTTTCAATGAAAGTAACAGCTCGAAACGTGAAGTAATTTTCAACAATTAATGGATTTTCATTTATGAGTTTTTGTCGTTGTTGTACAATTTGAGATTCATTCAATAATTCCTCTTATTCGAAATTACAGCCTAGAAGACGTGCTAAGTCAGGCCACCAAAGGTCAGCAGCACTCAATGTTAAGAAAGCTGTCGGTAGTATATCGAGCTGGCTTATCATCGACTCTAATTCACCTCTCCTTTGGAACCAATAAGAATTAGAACCTCGTATTTTAGAGCACCAATAATATAAACCTTTTACTATTTTTGGATTGTGTGACATTGCGTCACGTAATTGTTGAATATTACCATGAAAATCAGATTTTTTAGCAAATATTCCTCCTCGTTTGATTGCATCGTGTCGTTGAACAGTATTTAGTGCAAAAAATCGGAACCGTGGATCTTGAGCAAAACTGCGATCTTTGTATTCCATTAAAAATTGGAAATATTCTAATGGTGTTATTTTCATGTTATTAGGACGAGTATTATCATTCAATTCCGCAAAACCATAAGGAAATAATGCTGGAAAAGCCATAGTTATATATCCTTCACATGTAAATTCGTTGATAATGTTAGTACCTTTTGGCCAAGGTATGACATTATGTACATCAGATCGGATGCGGTCAACTTCTTGTAATTTAATATCATTGGGTATGACACTTTCATAAACATCATTACTTTCCTTTGAGTTATCATCCAACTCTGGTATTTCTACCGTTGGCATTTGATCTAAAATACTACCCTCTATGGGAAGCTGAGAAATACGATCGACACCAATTGATATATCTGCATAGTAAGAATTGTTGGTTTTTAAAAAAGGTAGAGCAGTAATTATTTTATTTCGCCTAACATGGAAATCACGATGTTCATTCAAACCCTCTCGCCTCACAACGATTGTACTCAATGTAGATGGTATTCGAGGTAAACAACGAATTATTTCATCAATATTCTGTCCAACATTGATTATATTTCCTTTATACGCAAACTGACCGGGAAAACCACGTGATTTGATCCTGTATACACGTATTACTGGTTGCACTTTAGCTATAAGTAACTGCTCAAGGTAAGTAAGTCCTTGAAGTTCAATCGGTACCATTCTTGGATCCATCTTATTTACTGCCGTAAATTTATGAGGATGTTTTTTACATTGTTTACACGCATCAAAATTTTTACTTTGAATTACAGTCCTACCACAGTTGTTACATTCAAAACAATTTAAATTCTGTAACTCTTGTTCAAACTGAAGTTGTAGATTGCGAAACTGAGAGTTATCTGCACTAACCTGATCAACATTAGACAACACATGACTGTTTTGATTCCGTGAACCACTATGTTGTTGTTGACGATAAGTCTGACGACTATGAATATTCCACCTCGGCGTCTTTTAGGCATGTTTAATTATTTCAACATATTCTGGGTTACACAAAAGCGAAAAGCAAAACGCACTCAAAGAAATAATTATACAGCATTGTTGCAGTCGATACACCACGTCTCAATGTGTAATCATGTGACTGCGTTCGGGTACACTCGTTCACCGTCGGACCGATTCGGCGCCGTTGATGTAAGTTTCAAACGGTTTTAATTTAGCGGAATTAAACGATTATTATTTAACTTTGGCTCGACCAATGTTTCCAAAAATTAAAATGTGTACCCCGGAATATGTACAGAATGTACATATAGTTTGGTGGAGATTGGATAAGTAGTTTCGGTCTTAATACACTATCGTTTTAAAGGGTTTTAATTTAGCGAAATTAAATGATTATTTAACTTAGAATCGACCAATCTTCACAAAAATGAAAATATGCACCCCTGAATATGTACAGAATGTACATGTAAAGTTTGGTGGAGATTGGATGAGTTATTTCGGAGGAGTATGCGTCACAAAAAAGTGCAAAGTGGCGGATAGAGGGGCTTCGCTTCGCTTCGCCCCAATTAGTACTTTTCTTGATTTCAGCACAGGAATTTTCAAACAATCACCCCCTCCCCTTCAACTACCCACTCCATTTATAATTATCTCATTTACCATTTTATAGTGGATTAATATGACTTTATTTTCGGGGCACTTTTTTATTAAAATTAAGTACTTTACTTTTCTTAAAACACAAAACAATGCGGGTAAACTACCCCTCCCTCCTAACCGAACAACCTGGTTGCTTGGCAACAACATTATTTTATTTTTAACAATTACCATTGTTTAAAAAAATTAAATGCATTTTCAGTACTTTACTCTTGTTAAAACATTAAATGTTGCAGGTATACTACCCCCCGTCTTAATCGATCTTCACCAAAATCAATAGGCCTTCTTGAGTCCTCTACAACTCGGGCACACATGCAAACAATTATTTGATTCTCTTTGAATTTGCGGTAGTTTTCGTTCTCCATAGAAAACATTTTTTACACGCATACGCTTTTGGCAAATGACTTTTCTTCACGTTTTGAGGGTAGTACAAACAGAATCAGCCCTTATCTCGAACACGATTTTTTCGCGATCACCATACTTCCATTTACTTACGAAACATGGAAGTAATAAAGATAAAATTAAAACGCATAGGCGACGTAAATACATTTTTTACTTTTTGTCAAAACATTCACTTTTTTACTCAGACCATGGAAACCAGGAAGTTTTGAGGCATAAAAATATATATCTTTGGCCAATTTTAATTTTCTGTAACTATGTGAGAAATTACCATCCCAAAAATTAAAAAAAAAAATAAAAGAATTTTTATTAGCTGTATTTGAGGTAGTATAAAAATTGCTTCTAAAACGTAGAGTTTTCATATTAATTGCATAAAAGGAAATTATTTTTGCAGGTTATCGAAATTTTGTGAAAGTAGATTTTCGAATACATGTTTCTCAAAGTAAAAATATGTTGAAGTTCTCCCCCCCCTCCAAATTTAGATGTACAGATATCAACTTTTAAGCATGATATTACAATTTTATAAGGAGCACTAAAAATCCTGTTTTTACAATAATTTTTAATTGTTTTTTTGGAATTTCGGTTTTCTTCAAGTAGGTTTTCTGAAGATGTTATGAAGATATATCGATGCTTTAGGTTGTATTTGACAAACCAAATATACGTTGTAACAAGCCGCTGTATGCCGGTCGTTACAAAAGATAAAAAGTAGATGGAAAATTTTATAAAAAATAAAATTTTCAATAAAAGAATAATTTTGTTTATGTTTATTAATGTGTGTAAATAAGAAATAAATCTGTTGTAAAAGGTTCTTGTAAAAATTTGGATAATCAGGCAGGTATTTATTAACTATTGAGCACTTCTGGAAGATTTGAACCAAGTCTGGAGTTAAATAGATTAACTCCAGTCAGCAATCGATCGATGGTTTTTCTTGCTGGTCCAATATCTCACTCAAATAAAATATTTTCTTCTTCTTGAAGTCCCTCAGCCTTAATAAATAATCTTAAATTAGCCTGTGAAATAATAACAGAAAAAAAATAATGGAAATATAAGGATTTATTGAACAATTTAATAAATAATCGATTTTTTATCGATGGAGAACAATTATCGACTCCGTCTCAGGGAATTATCGATTGTGCATACAGAACAAAAATTATGATATGTATTATATAAAGGACAGGTTCTTTGAGCGATTAAATTAATAGTCAGAGAAGGGTGACGAGAAGGTATAACATTAACAATTAAAATAAATACAATAATTATTATTCAACAGTATTTAAATAATTCTGATATGTAAGGTTTATGAAAGTTGTCATCAAACCATATGCAGACTATGACGTCACCACGATGTAGAAAGCAGGCTTCGTAAAATTAAAAGATGGCCGCTACTATTTCTGGCGTAGTTACTGCGAAATCGACGTGTCCGAAAATCACAACAAAATTACCTTTATGAATGTTTGAAATGTGCCCGCACTGATGTAATATGTCTGTTATTTGGTGTGTTCTGAAGAAGTGTTCCGTGTAAACTTGTGTTAATTAGGTTATTTTGTATGTGTTCACTCCTGTGGGTTAAGTTTCTCAAGATATGGTTAGGATTTGTAGAGTGAATTAGATTAAATATATTGTTTTACTGTTTTATATCACTCGTATCATGAAGTTAGGTGTTTGTTTTCACTATTGTCGTGAACGTTTTGGTAGATTTAGTTAAAAAAGTGTCTAATTCGTCTAACTCTCGATTCACTTATTTAATGGCTAACTGTTAGTACCATTTCCGACTCGGTTTTAAAGGAACGTTTTTCACACAACTATTCAGCTTGATATTCAACAAAAGACTAATTAACTTGGTCAAAATCTGTCCCAGTTAATCTTTGAAAAAGTATTGTTAACATATTTCGATTACCCATACACATGATACAATATTACATTATATATGGAATTTATTTATTTTATTCATCACTTTCATGAATTATGAACCTTATCATTGGTTTAATCATCTCATTCCCTTTAAATTGATATATTATAGTCCATATCTGTAGACATTTTGTGGAAATTAACAAATTTCTTTCCATTTTGGAAATATAGGCTCAAAATTGGATTTCCGTCTTTATACAAATTTCCTCCATTTTAATTATCATTAATACTATTATAATAAATTTTAATTAGTCATATTCCTCTTCCTTTCCTTAAATACATATAAATTAAACCTTTGAACTGGTTTTTTGTGTTATTCTCTGAATTTGACATTGCTCTTTAAAATTAATTAATTTATATATTTTGAAAATTTACAATATTTTAAGGTATATTTCCTTATTATCATTTTAATTCATAGGATCATTCCCAGTAGTGGTTAACTGGTTTACCTTATCTAAATCTTGATAGTTTATAGGATTTATAAGTGAATTATACTGGTTTATATTGTTTCTGTGAATTCACCAAATGGCCTAAAGTTTAGAAGTTTACATTTCTGTCTTTCTCAAATAAATTTAATCCTACTTCCTCCTCTGACTTTACATAGTTATTATTACATGAAAATAAAATGGTTTATAACTTATTGTGAGGTGTAGTATTTAATTAACACTACTGTTATACAAAATAATTATGAACATTATTTAGCAATCTGCACAATTGAACATATTGCTGACATGGTTTGAACATATACTTTTAACTCTTTTTGAGTTAACATAGCATACCTATTGAAACATTATTAATGGTTTGTATGCTGTTATTTAGCAAACATAATTCATTTTAAACATATAATATAAATCTTATTTTCTAACAACTCTTACAAATTCATTGATTTTATGGCTGTGAACAAACAGTCTATTTAAACATTTTAAACCTATGAATACTAAATTAATGCCAGTCCTTTCTGGTCTAAACCATTATTATTTATGATCCCCTCATCAGTAAACATGACCACCCATACTCTAGTTATTATGCATTTTTTTACAAATGTCTTGTAAACAAAGAGTTACTTTAAAATAATAAAATACTGGAAATCTTCCATTTTATTATTTTATTATGCTGTTTATTATTGGATATTAAAGTTGTTATATAGCATATTGATAAGTCATAGTATCACTAACTTTAAGTTTATTGCGTTTCCAAAAAACACTCACACAAATTCACTTTCACTGTTGGTTCTGATATTTTGAGTCTTATTATCTCAGACCAGACCTTTAGTAATCATGGACTGTTAAGACTTGTTTATTTTCTTATCACACAATAGCTTTAGTCGGTTCACTTCTTATAATACTATACAGCACTTTAGTTTTCCTCATTACATTTTTATAGGATTTTGGTATGTTATACTTTCTTTTTAATCGTTTTTCTGGGTTTGGGGTTGATGGTAGTTAATAATAATAATAGGTTTTACATTGGTGTTTCTTTCATACTATTTCTTCCTCTTCTCCTGTCTTCTTTCTTGTCCTTTTTCTTATCTTATTTCTTGTCTTCATTCTTGTCCTTCTTCTGGTCTTCATTCTTGTCCTTCTTCTAGTCTTCATTCTTCTGGTCTTCTTGTCTTCCTTCTTCATTCTTGGGTAAACCAAGGTACTTGGTGTTATCTCGACTGATGTTTAGTTTGGAGCATCTAAGTTATTTACTGATACGGATCTTGTTCTTCTCTAAAGGTTTCAGGGTATTGTTTTCTTCCTGATCACAAACTTTATTCTTCCTTCTTCTTGTTTTTGGGGTATTTTGGTATTCACCACTCTTAAACTGATTCTCTTTCTTCTTGATATGGTGTTATTCAATTTGTTTACTGCTCCTAGCTTCCTGGGTAAATTACTGATCTTATAATATGAGTTGCTTTCAATACTTTCTTTGATATTTAAACAGTGGTTCTTATATAATGTAATGAGGATTTTTATTTTATCGTGGTTCATTCCTTTGATTTCCTTAAATCTCATTCAATATTATTTTAACATATGTGGTGTAATTAAACTTTATGATTTTATATGACTTAATAAGTAGTGGATTTTCTGTCACGCTACAACGTGTATCATATACATCACTGATGTAGTATTTTATATATATGATATAGCCATACAAAAATAAAAATTTATATAATATATAAAACGTAACCCTCTTACTGTCTCCGTGTGTGTGTGTGTGTGTGTGTGTGTGTGTGTGTGTTTGCATCTTCAAAGCTATTTTGTTTGAATACACACACGCGGTCGCGCACGTGGGCCTTGTTTGTAATACCAAGCTTTAATACACAGTTTTAGACGATTTCTTAACTCAATAGATGGACGGGGACATACATAAAGATATGTAAGGAAATAAATAGGCACATATATAGCTTTTGTGATCAAAGTAGAGCAATCATATTTGTAGGTTTTGTAACCCGGGGTTGGGACATGCCTTTCGTAATTGTTTACGATGGATCTTTACTACATTGTATCATATTGGTACACGCTGTCAAGGACAGTGATATGGCGGTTTGTCTGTGGCGCACAATGTACTGTCGCAAGCGGGCACATTAACCACAGGCGGGGTATTCGTATCTCCCAAATATTTGTCATGGTTCAATTTTAATTCTCTTAGTAAATACGAGAAAATATTTTAGATACAGAATGTCATTTCAAAGAACGGTTTTACCAACAAGAGCTTTTGTTGGAGAACCAGGGATTCGAGTTGAAAAGCGGGGTTAGAAAAACCATAATTAGCATACGAGTTTCACATATCTGTAAAAAATATTTAAGTCACGCGTCTTCACTTAGCGATTGTCTTTGTACCCGAATTTCACAATGCAGGTCTTAGGTCTCGTAGGTTAATGTTAGCTGATTGGCTGCATCGCTGTAGAACTAACACCGGGGCTACGGCAACTGGGCTACTCCTTCATTTTTCAATGGACCATACAGGTTTTTCAAAACAGTGAAACATAGACCATTAAAAAAGAAAAAGAAAGGTACCTAGAGACATTCGAACTATGGTTATGGCGAAGAATAATTAAGGTGAAATGGACTGTGAAAAAAGGCGAAGTGTTGATGAGAATATGAGAAGAAAGACAACTTCTGAAAGTGAAAGAAAGAGTAAAACATTTTGGTTGGGGCATATATTGCATAGAAACTGTGTGAAGCTAAGGATCGTACAGGGAAAGAGAGGACGGGGAAGAAGAAAGGTTCGGAATGCATGACGTCAAAAGTGGGTGGCACTATAGTCAGATGAAGGCAAACGCATAGGACCGAAACAATAGGGAGCATCCAGTTGAACCTGTTGTAAACTTACTAGATAGGGATTAGCTCAGAGACAAAACAATGACAGAACCAATGATATCAAAAATGAAATTAAGTCTTGTATTTTAACTGCAAACCGTTATTGCTACCGACAAAAGACGTCGATGACCTCAAACACTTAAGACACAAAAACTAAATTCGCGAGGGTTTGGCTAGACCTATGTTAAAATACGGCAGCGAGACATGAGTAACGATCAATGTGGTCGAGGAATTATTTAAGGTCAGAGAAAAAGTGAGAAAAATTTACGTTTCACTATGAAATGATGACGGAGTTTACCGTATGAGATGAAATGCGAATTCAAGCAGCATAAATGTGGTAATGCCAATTCATGTGAATGACGGAAAAAGTATTGCAAAAGGATAAAACTACTAAGTACAAAACAAGAAGTGGAAAAAATCGTGAAGCACATAGACACATAGACAAATCGTGCTAAAGTCGACACAAGATGCAGAGATATAATGCAATATAAAACCTTAGGACGGAGTGTTGTGTATTTAGATCTACCCTCGGATCATTTCAGAGGTATAAAAATGTCCATTAAATAACTTTTTCTACTGCTGGTTCAGAGAATCATGTGACTTACCTGATGGTGTGTAACTCATATAATGTAACTGTAATACTATGCCCGCATTTCTTTCTATGCCGTAGAAACAAAATATTCTACACTTTTGATATAAACAGAAAGAACATGAGATTCACGAGATGTATTTACTAAATGAAATAAGTAGGCTCACACAAACGCGCACGGGCGCACACATTCACACACTCCTGGTAGCAGACAGACTTTGTAGTTTTAATACGATCCTTAAAGCTGGTACTGGATTCTGTACTGGAAATAATTGCCAGGCGTATTACTTCGCACTTCTACCATCGTTACTCTGCGTTTTGTTCTATTCCAACTTATTTCTTATGTAAATTTCAATCACCAATCTTTGGTTGTCATAAGTAAATAACTTCTAGTGAAGGCAAACAAGCGTGTTCTTTCACACACACACACGCACGCACGCACGCACACACACACACACACACACACACACACACACACACACACACACACACACACACACACACACACACACACACACACACACACACACACAAATACGATTTACATAGTGCAACGAGTGACGAAATTAAGTTAATTTTTACAAAGAAATGACATAGGTACTGTTTAAAAAAAAAATAAAAGTTCATATTTTTATCAGTATAGTTAGCTTAAAAGTATACAATGCAACTATCATTTGGATTTATTCGCTTAATTTTAATAACAGTAAGTTACAGACTTATTGTAATACAGAATACAAATACAGTGTAATCCTTAAAGTTGTACAAAGAATATGAATAATTGTCTCTGTATCTCTCTGTCTTTCTCCCTCACTTGTAGGTACCATCTAATTTTGTAGACGTCAGCCTCCAGTAAGGTATGAAGTATAACATATAGCAAGACGACTGGCCTATAGTATGAGACATGAAACATTTATAACCGACAAACGTCTTCTTCATGTAGACTTGTACTTCTTGTAAACTTGTAACTACAAACTTGATGAAAGACACACACAAACACACATTTATTGCAATATTTAATATTTATAATTCACAAAAGTTTATTTTAATACACTTTTAACATCGCACACGAAAACAAGCGCGAAATATGTGCCTTCGTAGTATTAACAGGCATTATTCAGTAATTTGTATAATATTTTGAAGCATCAGTGGAGGAGTTTTTGATCGTCTACCTCTACTTATTGCCCTGAAGGAATCCGAGTTTTCACGGCACTTCTAAACACAGAACATCCTACGCGAGAGAGAAATTGAAGGAAAATAACAATAAACTGGAATGAAACAGTATCGTTATGAAAACTGAGACTAACAGAGGATTCTAGGGACGAGGGTAGAGCCGTGCTGGCCGGGATACGTGAACGTCGAATGAGCAATTTCCAGTTTCAGTTAGTAGAAACGAATTTTTTCCGTCAGCTTCTATCAACTTTGTCACACTCGACTCGGCTCAGCGTACCTTGTCAAGTTAAATACATTCGGCAGTAGTTCAAATGTAGTACTTACGAAATCCTAAAGACAGTATCATGCAATCGTGCAAACACACATAGACAATCGACGTCATTATAATGTTTGTACGCAGATCTTAAATTAGAAGACAAACTTTCAGCTCTAATTTAAAATCTGCATAGAATGTAAAATTCCTTCCCTCTTTTAGTTTTCGTATGTATTAAAGAAAATGGTTTTATGACATAACCATCTAATAACAGAATCTATATTAACAGTTAAGTTAGAGACTTAGTTAATTTAGGTTTTGTTTGTTCATTTATTCAGAAACTTAGTAAAACATATACAATCTGAGACAAAAGTAACTTTTATAAAAAATACTAGTTTTATTGGCTCAAGAAATGGTAGACTAACAACAAGGAAATACTCAGAGTTATTGTGTCTGGACCGTGGGAGTCATGGACCGTGGGAAGGGAGAGAAGAAACTATTAGAAGCTTTTATTGAGAAGTGTAGGTGGACGAGAATGCAGAGAATCTTATAGAAGGATAGAGTGAACAATGGTAATATGACGAAGAAGATGGTTAGGTAAGAAAAAGTTATTGGGAATACTTCATCGTAAAGCAAACAGTGTAGTAAGAACTAATGTCGAAAGAGGACTAATCCTTATTAAATGGCATTCTTTTTGTTTAATAGACAGACTAGAGCAGTGGTTAGTGGGGTCCGCGGACCCCTGGGAGTCCGCGACAATGTTTCAGGGGATCCGCGGATACTTTTAATAAAAAATAGAATATACCGTAATTTTTGTAATTTTGTTCGACTTTTTATGCTTTAAAATTTAATTTTAGAGTCTTAAAACAATTAGTAGAAGATTCCAGTATATTTTATTCTTGGCTTAAACTAATAGTAATTGTAAAAGTAATTTCAAACTAAAGGCTATAATAATGTCTTTAAATCATGTCGTGTACCAGATCTGTTTTTCAGCCGAACTGACTAGAACGCCGCATCAACGCAGGACTGATGGCGCTGTTTTAGCCCAAGTATAAGCACTGTATTTAAGCAAAATGTTCTTCATCTATAATATGTGAAGAAATGGGGAGTGGCCTCACTCAATTGTTGATTCAGTGTGAAGTACGATGGCTTTTGTGTGTAAGGAAATTGGAACAGATTATTTGAACTGAGGGATGAAGTAAAGGTCTTTTAATTTGATTCCAACTTCGAACTTAAAGACAGGTTTAACTGGATTTTGAAGCTATCATATCTTGCTGATATCTTCAGTCATCTGAATGGACTCACTTTATGCCTGCAGTGATCACATCACTATTTTTCAGGTTCGAGATAAAACCGAGGGGATGATAAAAAATTGAAGCTGTAGATTCAGAGATTAGACTCTAAAATCTTCGAGCAATTCCCTTCCATCGCAGATTTCGTCCAGATGTCAGGACAAAAAGTTCCAAAGGAGATCCTCAACGTTATTAAGTCTCATTTGGAGCAACTGCATTTGCAGCTAAGGGAATATTTTCCAGATCGGATGATAGTGACATATGAATAAGCAATCCATTTGCTGATGGGATGTCAACTAACGTCTCTCTTACACTACAAGAAGAAGATTAATTGGCGAACTTTCAACTGAAAGTTCATTAAAATTACAGTTTTCGCAATTATAGCTAGCTGACTTCGACTGACTATCCTGACTTGCAAAAAAGCTTTGAAGTGTTTAACTGTGTTTCCATCTACTTATTTGTGCGTAACCGCATTCTCCCAGCTCACGTACTTGAAGGCAAAGTTAAGAAATAAACTTAATGTCGAGAGTGACTTAATATTGAAATTATCAGACATTGAACCCAATATTGCAGAGCTAATCCTTCAAAACCAGCTTCACTGTTCACAACAAAAACTGTGTTTGATATCATTAATATTATAATTTTGCAAGTTAAGAGAATTTTGATTTTAATACATTTTAATTAAAATATGAGAGTTTGTATCATATTTACTGTTTGTTTTATTTCAGAACTCAGACGGGGTCCGTCAAATTTTTAATTGGACCCAGTCTACGTAAAACGTTTGGGAACCATTAATTCATGCACAGGTATATTTAAGCTCTCTGCACTAGTAAGCTCTCTGAGCTGCAGAATCGCTCACAATTTTGAACGAAATACTTTTAGTAAAATCAAATTAATAAATTTTATTTTTTAAAGCTGTAACTAAAGTTCTTCGCATATATGATTATTAACGTTAGTCGATAAACACAAGAAGGTGACCGTATGTCGTTGCCATGGTTAATGGAGGTTTGCATGTAGGGCTACTGGGCTACTGCAAAAAGTAAAAAGTTATGGAAGCTGGACTAATTAGTTTTCATTTTATTAAAATAACAATGGTAAAACAGACATTCTTTATTACCAACGTATTGTTATAAATAAAATAAACACTAAAAATCCCGAACATAGTGAATTTGTTTGGTTTGTTTAGTGAAATTTACAATCATAATCCCTCACTGACAAATACAGTAATTTAGTCCTAACCTTTAAGTTTAAGTAAGTTTATAAGTTTATGTACGTTTATCTATAGGCCTGTATAGAATACTTTTCATAATATGTGTAGGCCTAACAGAAATTTATATGCATACATTTTTTCAAAATTTTGACTTAATTTTTGACCCGTGGTGCCATTAAAATTTAAAAATTTTCAGTGTATACAACACATTCGGAGTTAAAGTTCCCTTTAGTCTCATATCTAGCATAAATTTTTACAATATTTTGAAAATTTTTATACCCCTTTATTGAGTTCTGGTGTCCTAAAATTTTGAAATTTCCAAAACTGAATACCATATTTAGAGATTTTGGTCAAAATCTGTTTAATTTCACATCCGACATAGATTTTTACAATTTTTTCAAACTTTTTTTCACTCTGGGGACCTTGTTCCTCAAAATTTTGAAATTTCCAGACCTGAACACTATTTTTAGATTTTGGTTAATATTATTTTTAATTGGACACCCCACATGAATTGTCGTGATTTTTTTTCAAAATTTTAACCTTTCATAATTTTGTCTCCTTCCTCTATGTTTTTGAGAGGGGGGTCCAATCTCAAAAACAACAGAGCTTTGTGGGGTAAAGGTATAGATATAAATTCAGACAGACAAAACGGTCGAAAACATTGTTAAAACTGGTCAAGAATTGAGAATTCGCTTCGCCCGTTCAATTTTAATGTTTACGCGTCCACATTATTGTGCAGTTCGTGTTTTAGAAACACCTCAGACAAAGTTTAATAAAGATCAGGATTGTTACTGGAGACCCAATTGTATTTCTGGAGATGGGTTTACTGTGTGACCGGGAAATTGGAGAGGTGATTGAAAATAATATGAAAGTCAAAAATGCTAATAACTAATTATGGTAAAACGCATATTGTGTATGGGCTTATAAAGAGAATATCGTGCGGTTATTGAAAACAGTTATGAGGTTAAGTCATATGGAAAGAGAAAAAGAGGAGACTGAACTAGTAGTCCTAGATGCAGACCGACCATGAGGCTCTGCGACAGAAGATGGCTGTTAGAGTACTTGATTACTTGATGTTGTTCCTGGAAAAATGTTTGAACAGTGACAATTAAATCAATTTATGTAATTTTCTTGTTAATGTTGGCAAGACCAGAATATATCTATATATCTGAAGGCAGAAGGTATAATCAAAAGACGCACCGATGAAAAAACAATTTGAAAAATTTAAACCTAAATTTAAATTAATAACACGATGCTATTAAGTAACGTGAATGTAAGATTTTATGAATCATAAATTATTAAGATTAAATAAAATGTTTTTATTGAGGTTTAAATAAGGAACAATTAATGTTTGTGAAGCGGAACTATTCATATTTGTGTTCTTTAAATAAACCTGTATTTGTAATTCTTGAGCTTTCTAAAGGAAGCTCATAGTCACTGAGTCACTGAGCTCCTTTCCTTTATGTTGAAGAAGCAACTTGTTTCGCACTCTTGTTGCTAGTTGAGAAAAAATGTCGTTGAGAAAAAAAATAATTCCAAACGCTAAAATGTAGGCCTATTATTCGTATCATGTCAGCGTAATTGTAATATGTAGCTTATACGGTTACTCCCGAACTTTTCAATTTACAGCTTCTAACATAAACCCATTTGAACGCGTCACAGTCTCTGTTACGTATGAATCTGAAAAGTAACAATACAAGATACGATATAAGCCGTATCTTGGTTGTATGGCAACACGCAAATAAATTAAGAAATTACCTCGCGAGAAAATTACATACTGGTACACATTAGTAGGCTACCTCTGTAAATTAACGTAACCTAAACGGAAAAGTTTAAACACTTTGGCACAAAGAAAACTACATAAACAACAACAACGAGAATACCAAAATCAAAGATATAGTATAAAAATGCAGTTGCCTTCGTGATAACACACGTGTCGGAGTAATGGACAAACGCTGACGACTGCAAAGAAAAAGAAAAATATAAACATACAAAAATAGACACTAAAACGTGTACGGACAAATCAATAAATGTTACATTCGGAGAAACATTAAGAACAAAACGCATACTAGACGTAACAGAGGAAAATCAAATGAGATGGTTCGGTCATGTCAAGAGGAAGACCAAAGAAATGATGATTTGAAGAGTGCGTGCGAAGACGTAGAAAAACGTGACGAAATGAGGTAAGAAATACATTTAGAAAATAGAAGAAAACTGATGGAAATAACATAGTAAGCCCGTAAGGATAAGGATTAAGCGTAATGATCGAGTAAGCAAGTAAAATCGTACAAGTTTTAAACTACCTTTGCCCGTCACTAAGGTGAGAAGAACAGCTAGATTAAGAGGGTAGTATTAGTTTCATTTATGCGCTCTATTAAAGATAACAAAAGAAGGGTCAAAAATAAATATACACACAGTTTGTTATAAACTGAAAATTTAAATAGGTCAAAATCGTTGTACGGATGGGATACGTAAGATTATAAACATTAATTTGTGATAAACCATTAAGCAGCGCTGTGGTTAATAAATGATGGGAGATTTAACTAGATACGGTAAATTAAATGATAAAATTTAAACTACGTGTCCAAGTGTATTGTTATTTTCAGGAAAATTCGAAAGAAACTCTTATGACACCGTGCTACAATTGTTTTCTTTAATATATAATCCTTTTTATTCTGCCTATTACATTTCAGTAATGCTACCAAGACATAACTCTGCTTCTGAGAAAACTATTGAGGTTTAACGTGTTTACCAGTTTCTCTGATAAAAGCAGAAGGAAATGAGTAGGTATTATTTAAAGCCTTGCATGTTGTATTGACAAGTTGTTTACCACAAATAAGACGTCAAGCACTCAGAAAATTCTGAGAATCGATCATTATAAGGCCCGCTATGAATACCATTACTCTGGAAAGTTAGGTTTGTTTACTGTTGCAATGTTTTATTAGTCAATTTCTTTGCTGGTAGTTTAACCGAAGTCGGAAACATATTGTAATTTAACATTTTTTTTTGTTACAATATGGGAGGAAAAATTCTGTTAACTCTTCAGTGTTAATTCGTCTTGTTAATACTAACTACGCTAGAGGCTCATGTCTCTAATGGTGAAGTCTAAAAATTTTGAGAAAAGATAATTCTCTGGGACGACGTTTTTATCGTCTTCTGGAAATTGCAACGTTTAAGTCTACCTAAATTTTTACCATGCTCATAACCGGACCAATCATTTTACTTATTTAAAGTGCTATTTACATTGCTCGTTTTGCAATACTTTTTAAATATTTCGGTTTCTCCTATGGAATCTAAATTAAAAAAAAAAATTGTTACCAATTTTTCTACAAATTTATGCGAATTATATTATGTCTCTAAAGTGGATACATTTCTGTGGGGATAAAAAGGCAGGCAAATGTCAAACAAACGGTCGAGTTAAAACTGAGAGCTCGCTACGGTCATTCGGTAAAATTATTTAGTCCTGTAACGTGAGTTTTAAGGACGGAGAGTAACGGTATGTATAAGATAAAAGATGATAGAACAGAAGAAAAGACAGAAACTGTGGAAAGCTGGAAAGAACGTCACCGGAAGTTACGTGAAGATGCTTTGAATTGTCTGACACGAACCGAGATAACAGGAAAACATTTTAGCAATCGCTAAAACAGAATAAGTGGTTTTGTCATAAAAAATGTGAGGTCAGATTTGACGTCAGCTGAAGCGGTAAATAAAGTGTTACTCAATTCGATACCCTTCAACAAGTGCTGCAGCGTTCTTGAAACAGTAGAAGTAAATGTAGTCCTACCCAGTGATTGTACAATACTTGCCGCTGTCCAGTGCTATGCGATATACCACTTATCCATTCCATACTTATCGAAAAACCAATAGAGTCTTATCATATGGTTTAAATTTTCTTATGCGTAGACAAGTATATCTTTTCAAGGAATTCGAAACAAAGCCTGTATTACATACCTTCAGCAACACGCCTTACCCATTTACTGTATGAAAACAACTGCTTTTTCGATCACTGTGAAGTTAATAGTACTTTACAATAAGCTCCATGAGATGAATAACTTAATCACTGTATTGGATGAAATACTCTATTATTATTATATAATTTGAATATTTTATTTATCCGAAAATTACGAAACCCGCAATTAACTACCCTATATTTTATTAAAATAAAAATTGTAAAGGAAACCATCATACAGTAAACACTAAAAATTCTAAACTACTGCATTGGCTTTTTTTAGTTAATTTTATAACTATAATGCCAAATTATATATAATTAAATTCCACCTTTAAGTTATGCATGTTTCCTGTAGGCCTATATCTAATACATAGGTAACTGACAACAATGTGTGAAGATTTTTACAAACGTTTTGATCAAAAATTTGAAATGGTTGTCGAGACATATTAATTTTTTCGAATTATGAAAGACACTGCGTTTTTTAGTTTTAAATAATATTAGACGTTGTTTAAATCTGTCTTTAAATTGATAGGCCTACTATGCATGGATTTTCCCGATATTTCAAATGTTCCCCTCACATTTTGCCTCCCGCTCACTTATATTTGTCGTGGTCAATCACCGAAAACAAGAGAAGTTTATGAGGTAAAAGTATTTTGTTGTATGTCACGTTTTATGAAAATCGGTTGATGCATTCAAGAGTTATTGTGAGCCATACTCCAAGTAGACAGACAGACAGACAGACAGATAAATGTCAAACGGTCGAGTTAAAATGAAAACTCGCTTCGCTTATTCAAAAATCTGTTATTGGGTCCTTCAGTCTTTCGACTGGTTTGTACCCTCCCCGCATATACCCGTGGAGTGTGTGTTACGGAGTCTCTCACAGGTACTGTATATGGGACCTACAGCTTAACGCCGAATCCGAACCGCATAGTTGGGGAGGGTTTATACTAGGCAGGAAACCTTTCGCTGGTTTGCCATTGCCTTACAAGAGGGAACGGTCGTATCTAAAAAAATTCTGTAATGGTTGATAAATATTATTTTAAACCTCTATACACCGTTATCAGCTGATTGTTAGAAATTGTTAGCTGATTGTTAGAACTAAATGTAGTTAAATTCTTATTTATCTATTATCATTATTTCAAAACCATCAGTGGTACGGCGGTTTGCCTAAAATTTCTTTGTCTGAGGTATATTTAGTACCAGATAACATTTGCGTATATCCGCTATACAATACGGATTTGTTAGTTACTTTACACTAATATTAAGCTATTAATGCGCGGCATTTGAAACGATACGATATCAACTTTAATTAAATATTATAGATTCCGTTAGTGCGTATGAAATGCCGTCTTCTTGTAATTAAAAATCGAATATTACGTACGAGGGACCATGTAACGGCGTCCATTATTTTTTAATTTGAAACGAGAATTAACACAGTAAATACATTAGTACGAACGAAATAAATTGAAGGTGCTCGTTACATATAAACACAATCGCTTACGTAACAGAGTATGTAATTATAGCTACATGTATAACGCATCGTAGAATCCAATAAAGTTACATTACACCGTCACAAAGTAACTCAAAACCCGTACTGTCCTTTTCGTCACCTTAAAATATATAATGATGAAAATTATGTCGTTACTGTTATAAATGTTTAATTATGGAGATAACGTTTAATATTTGCTGTGTTTACCATTTAACGTATTGTCACATGTTTGACACGTCGAATACAAGTGGACAGATACTGGCGTAAATTGAAATGTTTATTATCGGCTTACTTACGTAATCATTTACACGCACTTATACGTATCGATAAAAACTCTTACAGTTGATCATATGCGTACACACACATGCAATTTCTGTGTGTGTGTGTTTTTATCCGTCTATCTTTATGTAGACCTATATGAGTACATCGGGTTTATCTTATTTCCGCAACAGTAATTCGGGGATAGATTGGTAACCACATTTTGGAATTGCAGGTCGTCTACTGATGCCGTGTGCTTAAAATCTCTGCATCTTGTCAGACTCATTCTATAGCTTCTTCCTTGGAGATCTTATTTCAAAGCTTTCTCTTAACATTTTTTTCACTAACTTTTCCGTGAAACGTCTTTTGTTTAATGAAGTGCTCCAGCCGTGAGTATTTGTTTCTAATGAAGTTTTCCCCAACTTGTTTTCTCACGCAACTTTTAAGCGTTTTATCATTGCTCATTTTATCACTCTGTGAAATCTTCTGCATTATGCTGCAGCATTCTTCGTCTTCACAGAGTTCTATAATGAACCTATTTTTAAGTTAACGGAATGATCAAAGAAGGTACTGGTTCCTAGTAGTAATATTATGTTGAAGTCATATGAGAAATAATAAAGTCATATGAGAAGTAATAAAGCAATTTCTATTTTGCACTTTAATTTTATTGTTATTTTAATTTTTGTGTGTAACACCTAACTTAGTGATGAAACCTACAATAATTAGTGCAATTATCGTATATGATATGTTTAAAGGGACGTAAAGATAAGAATTTGGTTTAACTATATTTGTCAAACAGAGTTGTGGGGCGCTGTGATTAACAAACACAAACTGAAAAATTATAAACATTATATTACATTTATTGATGGCGTCGGAGATTGTGAACATCACATGTTACGAACGGCAAGACACCGAAATAGCTCGGAAGCTCTTGTTCACGCCCTCCAGTTTGAAGCTGCCGAGGCAGCGTCCCACTACATTAATGGGTTTACGTCATTACAATATAGTCAGAAGATCCCAGTATTACATTGCCGTTACGATGAGTGGAGAGAAACTATGTTGCAGGACACACAATTCAAAGGTTCAAGAGCGCCATAACAATTTGAACGATGGCAAAGAGACAGAAGACCGAAGAGTTACAACTATGGGAAACGTAATCATCTACAGGCAGACTGTTGGAAGAACAAAATGCCGAGAGAAGTGTGTGATCGCATCAATTGGAAAAATAAAGCTCCAGACAGCACACAGTTTCCACACTACATAAGAAACATACATAAGATCAGTGGAAACGTGATCGTTAATGGATTTGCGGAAGGTAAACATCATTTACAGTTGACAAGGGCGCAACAGTGTCCATTGTTCGCTCAGACTTAGTCAGCAACCGCCAGCCTCAATTTTGCTTTTGTACAATACATACCGTGACTGGAAGCCCCGTCAGAGTCTTAGGACAGGTAGACATACGCGTACCCTTGGGTCGTATTTAGTACCCTCGAGTTTAGCTACCAAATGCTCATTGCAGACATTGTCGATGAAGTGATTCGTTGCACGGACATTATGAATGCCTACGGATTCGTTGTGGACTTAAGAAAGAATGTCCTTAGGGTTGGCCAAGAGAAGATAGAGCTTCGCATGGCTAAAATTACGCGGTCAACTTTAAATAATATAAAAACACAAGAAAATTCTTTTAATCAAGAAATACTGTGGTAAAATTATAAAAATGATTTTAGTGAAATTAAGACTTCAGAGGCTTAATGAAACTTAAGGTCATCTGAGACCAGCTAGAAGAAATTCCATGAAAACCGTACTCCTCAGCCATAGGCCAATGTGTACAACCAAACATAGTATAAACAGAATTTATTAAACAAAACTAATGAAATGAATTGTTTGTATTGGAATTTAATAAACACGGAAATTTACTTTAATGAAAGCTTTTTGATTAACTTGAGGACTTTTATCAAAATACTGTGAGAGAAAGTAAGTATGTATTGAATAGTCTGATATTAGTCAAAACATGTTATTAGAAAGAGATAGGTGCTGATAGAATTCGGTTATATTATTCTGTTATTACTGAATAGTTCCATATACGTAGTTATCAAAAGTATATATAAAATCATGATAAAAATGGAGACTAAAGTTAATTGCAGGCGATAAAAAATTTTACGTTACAGCTGAATTACTTTCTTTTAATTATTAAAAAATATTACTGGCACAAAAGTGGCAGTAGGCGAATGCATGTATGAGTCAAACAACAAAATGGATATGTACACATTCAAGTGGGGAATTAGAAATTTCCTTAGACACATGAGAATCGGTTACTAAGACAACAATTTTAGCTAAATATTGTATTCTGTACAATTTTTGGAGAAGATGCATTTGAAAACAAAATTAAATAACAGAAACAGCAAACTGAAAAACCAGCTTGAACACCTAAAGTACCATTCTGAGAAGGAAATTTTATATTTTTTAAAAAAGGAAATAAGAAGACACAAGTAGAAACAGTCGACTAAGAGTACTTTAGTTATCGGAGGTTAAAATTAATAATGCAGAAAATATAATATGTATAAAGAACGTTAAAAAGTTACTTTATTCTAATTTTGGGGAACCTACGTCTAGTCACAAACTTAGCTTAATGAAGATTTATTATTAGAAGTTGCAATCGAAGCCTAATGTTTGATCTCTCTGAGTTACAGTTGCATGGAAAATGTTATTACTGCGCTCTTAAGTTCATTTAATTTCTAAAACGGTGAAGTTAATGGGTGTTGTTAAGATATCAACGAGCCATGTTGTTTTCTAGTATGTACTAGTCTTATTATTTATATATTTTATTAATTACATATTTATATTATTTGTGTTATATTGGGCACCATTTAATAATCAACGTTTAAGGTAATAGTTTATCAAATATTTACAAACTTATTGTTTTCTATTTACGCTATTTCATTGTTTCTTCTTCGTCTTCTTCTTCTTCTTCTTCTTCTTCTTCTTCTTCTTCTTCTTCTTCTTCTTCTTCTTCTTCTTCTTCTTCTTCTTCTTCTTCTTCTTCTTCTATGGCGTCACAGTTCGAAGTCGAACCTTAGCCTCCATAATCATTCGCCTCCATTGTTCCCTGTCCTTGGCGATCAGTGTCTATCGTTTTATTTTAAGTAAATTAGAAGCGTCAATTATGCGTGTCTTGGGTCTTCAGACAGGCCTTCTACCCTCGATCTGACTAAACCGTACCTTCCTAGGTATTCGGTTGTCTCCCATCCTAATGATGTGCCTTGCCCATTGCAATCTATGCATCTATGCAATGATGGAGATGGCCAGATCATTGTCTTTATACAGCTTGTACAGTTTCTCATTGTGACGCATTCTCCATATCCCGTTTACTTGGATTGGTCCATATATTCTTCCCAAAATTCTCCTTTCAAAAGTATTGATTATGTTAGCGGCTTGTTTGTTCAGATTCCAAGTCTCGCTGCCATATGTTATCACCGGTCTAATCATAACTATATATAATGTGACCTTGGACTGATGGTGGATATTCCTTGTCTTGAATATAGATGTCAACGAAGCATATGTTCTATTTGCGGCCTGTATCCTTTTCCTTATTTCATTTATTTCTTCATTGTTTTCTCCCATTCAACATCCCAAATATTTAAACTGATTCACTATTTCCAGGTTTAGTGGCTCAATTTCAAACTGTTCAGGTATCCTGGTTTTCTTCCGACTGGTGATCATAACCTTTGATTTATCTGTATTAACCTGTAATCCTATCTCTTCTGCTTCACCTTTGAGTTCCTGGAATGTCTCTTTCGGTCTTCCTTGGGATCTTGCCATAATATTGATATCATCTGCATACCCTACGATATGGACCATTTTATGTTCTAATGTTGAATTCCTATTAATTGACAATTTCCTGATCACATATTCAAGTGCTAAGTTGTCCAGTCTTGGTGCCAGCCCATCGCCCTGTTTTAACCCTCTCGTGACATTAAAAGGATCTGTCATACCTGTTTGCAATTTGACTTTGGCTGTTGTCTGTATTATTATCAATATTGTCAGTTGTACTAATTTAATAGGTATTTGAAAGTACAGCATAATTTCAAAAAGTTTATTCCTATCTATGCTGTCATACGCTTGGCTAAAATCTACAAAGATCTGTGTTAGGTCCAGGTTGTTTTCCCACATCTTCTCATTCAGTATTTTATTTCATTGTTTACCATTGTTTAACAATTTGTATTTAGGTACAAATATGTTACATTATCGTATCCATGTAATCATTACTGCACTGTAATTATTACTGTATTGCTTTCGTGGTAGCTAATGGCCGACGGTGTTGCAGTGACCTAATAAATAAGTAAATATAAAAAAATAAATAAATGTTGAACAGTAACTCAGTGTAACGAAATATTATCAAAGAGAAGAAAGTGATTTATAAAAAAATACAATTGTAAAAGTAAAGTAGATATTATAGGTTTTAAGGAGAGATTAAGGATATTAAAAAACTAACTTACTGCGTTTAGAAATAAAAACAATTTAAATACAAGAGATAAAGTAAAACCTTGGCATGAAACTAATTCTGAAATCTGCGCATGAGGATTACTTTCCAGTTAAAGCGATATACTGTATTTGCAGCAGCTTTTGAATCAGCCAGTAGTGTGGCCATCAGCCAGTAGTGGGCGGAATGTCAATGTGGCAGATCTGACTTGTAAGTCAAGGTGACAACACGGTTTAGCATAACATACATACATCATACATTTTATTGTCATTTTCCTGTCAGCCCGCCCGGTAACTTCTATTCATAGTCCTACTTTGCACGCTCGATGCTGGTCGCTTCTCACTCACTAGTCGATCGTACAGAACGAACTAACACAAAACTACACATCGTATCATCAAAATTGAATTAAATTAGTAACAAAATAAATAAATAACTTACAATTTAAATTTTACAATATATGTAGTATTTATACCCAAATTAGCTGTAATTTCTTTTCCCATAAGTAATCGATTTATGCAACTAGTCGCTTCATCAACTACTTTGTTACTAATAACTACTATCTAAAATCTTCCTGACAACGTGACTATTACTATTTGTATGTAGTCTTACAAATTCATCTTGTTTAGTGACTTCGTCTGAGATTCGTTCTTCGTCTTTGATTAGTGTAGATTACCTTTCCCTTTATTTCTTCAATTATTCCTCACAGAATAAGGTACCACCTTCTTTTTTATCTTCTTATCCTTCTTTGTCTCGGTTTTCTTCTTATTTGTATTCTATTTCTTTATGTTCTTTACTTCTATAGTCAAGATTTTTCCAAAATAGGTTTCCTGTAAAACATTTTTCTATTCTTTTGGGATCTTCTCACTTTTCGTCTTTGCTTCTTTAGCAGTTATTCCTAGTTATATTGAGAAATGTTTACCTAATTTTGGATTTTTCTCTGTCAACGTCGTCGTCGTCGTCTTCTTCTTAATTAGCACTACAGCCCGTTTCGTGCCTCAGCATTGTCGACTACTTGTCTCCACCATTCGTCTCTCGATGCCGCCAAACTCATTTAGTTCCCAATCCTCAACTTACACCCCGGTTTCGACATCGTTCAGCCATCGCAGCCTCGGGTGTCTTACCAGAATGGCTCCCCTCCAGATTCGTGCTCATCACTTTTTCTGTACTCTTTGATTCCTCATCCTCTTCATGTACCCGAGCCATCTTTGCCCGCGCATTTTTATGTCAGTGACGATTGCCGGACCACTGTAAAGTGCTTTTAACTCGGCATTGTTTCTTATCCTCCACTCTTTATACTCACATATAGCTCCGAATATATCGTGGAGAACTTTCCGTTTCTACGTGTTAAGGAGGATTTCATAATTTTTTGTCAAGGCCTATGTTTCAGAACCATACATAACCACCGGTTTAATAATTGTCCTGTAAACAGCAACTTATGGTGTGTCGCCATAAAGGAGGATCTGAGAAGCTTCTGAAAACTTTAATAACACCTGCTTCTTCCGCTAGTCCAGGCAGGCTTATGCCCGTCGGCACTGCGATGTCCTCCGTTACAATATCTCCAAGGTATTAAAAATGTCCCACATGTTCGTAGTTTTCAAACTGTCTCACGGTCCTCCATCGCGTCTTATTACTTGTATTAATATTTTTTTTAGTTTTATCTTTATTTGTGACAAGTCCCATCTTGACTGCTTTGTTCTTTAGTACTTTCGGGTTGTCGGTGAGGCAGTTAGTGTTGTTATCCAACAATGCGACGTCGTCGGCAAAGGCGAGGATTGAAATTAAAACAATGTCTAATATAGCTTAATTTCCCGTTATTGATGTGCAATTTTAATTACTCTAAAAGAAATGCGCAGTTTGTGATATTCTGAGAAGTTGTCTGTATGCTGAGATTTCAAATTCGTTGATGAGGGAGAATCCTGCAGTATCAAAGGTGTCTTAGGTTGAAATAGCAACGATTGCTATATGATGTTGCATAGGTTTTCTCTGCCTGAGTCAAATGTGCCATTATCCGAAACTTCCTTGCTTTTCGGCCGTAATCGGTTATTTAAACTGATGTTTCGACGAGTTTTCGGCAGCCATCTTCAGAATAGGAGACAGACAGAAACAGTTGTCCCAATACTGGTAGGACAACTTGCTGGCAGGTTACTCTAATACTGGCTGTAGACCACGGTTGGTTATACATGCCTTGCTGTTTTGCGACTATATTTTAACTCTTACTGCATTGCTGAGTCTATAGAAATGCGTGTTTATTGTCCAATTTAAAATTAAAAATTGTAAAAAACCATGGCAGAGAAAGAACAGACAATCCGCCTCAAGGGTATAGGATGCTGCCGAAGCCTTGGTTACGGAGATTTTAGTTGGGTGCTAAGCTTCAGTTCTAGTTCTAGTACATACGCAGTACATTGTAACAGAAATCGGAAATAGAACTGATAGTAAAAGGTATAAAGCATTAATGATAGACTACACGACGGGGCAATCATCACGATGTTACGAATCTTTGAAATCTCAGTACGTCTTTCTCAAACACCTAATTTTGGTATCTGGCCCGTTATGGTATAGGTTTTTCCTTCCAGCAACGTCTGTCTACAAACCTAATCTGCTGAGCTGTAAGGTTTGTGCGTTTAGAGACGAACCTCATGGTACTCGAATTCCGACCAACCTTCGGGAGCTACTGTCTCGTGTAGGGAGAGTTTGGTGTATAGCGGGCTTACAGCGGCTTGTTTGTGATAAATCTCTTCAGTGCAGTAAATGCTGAGGTAGTCTCCACTTATTATTTGGGCGTTACGGTAGTTGGGTGGGTTGTACACTGACGGAGTTGTCTCGAGCCTTGCCGCTCATACGTAAAACTTACGTGCAAGATATCGCACAGTGCCGTCCAAGGATTCGGCTTCTCAACAAGCGAGAACAGAATCGATGGGGGAATTTGACTGCTTGCCGAAGTCCCTTGTCGAGGACACTTTGAGTCTTTCTTTTATACACAGCGGCCAGGTATCCTCAGACAGGGAGTGCGTAAGCGAAGGCGGGCAGCAAGACCGCGCTGACGACCATTTTACCGAATTTACGTGTCATAGTTGACCAGTATTGGAAGCAGATGGCCCAGACATGCGGGTGCTCGCGTAGTAATTGTCTGAGCGCAGGTACGCAAGGCGAGCCGGCGACCAAGGTACACACCAAAATACTTGACTTCCCTAGCCCAGCGTAGTACGTTTATCCTTCCAACAAACCCTTAATTTCTCACATTCATTTTCGTATATGCGTACGCGTCGCCTACGAAACGCGCTTCCTCTTCGTCGCTACCCATGTTTGAATTTTGAACATGATCGTTATTCTCCATTCTTAGCATGCGTCCGGTCCATTAGTAGCAAGGTAACATCTGGTCATCATATACAGCACTTGGAGGTGCGTTTTTAGATGCTCCTAAATAACTTTCAAGGTAGACTTGCTTCATTAAATGCAATGCGAACTGCAAACCATAAATCGTAACAGACATTCGGTTTAGTGATAGAGAGAAAGATCACGAAAATATTGCCGTAACATTAAATATAACAATAATTCACGAACATAACTTTCAAAGAAGTGAAGGTTTGGCTCATGGTTGTTAAATAATTTTGTTTTTAAACATTATGTACAGTGAATTAATGAAGCACAGAAAAATACGTTATACAAGAAAACAGATATTCCTACAAAAGAGGTAGGCCTATCGGTTATCAATGGAAATGAAAAAAATTACAATTTCAAAACTTACACTAATTTTATGCGCATTGATTTTTTTCACACGCGTACTTTTTATTCTCTTCTTTTGTCAATAAGGTTTTGTCTCAAATATCAGCTGATGTACGATACATTATTCAAACCGTAAAGAAAAAGTTTTATTTTACTTTTGTTCGCGGGTTTAACTTGCAAGCCAAGTCGTAAAATAAGTTATCTGTTAGTAAGATTTAGGTGACAGGGGTTATTTATTTTATTTATTTATAAAAGTACTTTAGAGCACAAACGTATTTTTGGCACCTGTTGTATGTCGTACGTTTCCAGTTTTTCTTCAGTTTCTTACTTTTCTTCCGTTCCTTACGTCTTCTGTGTTCCGTGGTGTCTTAAATGTTTTACAGGCCCTGTACTTCTTACATTTTGCATTTCTTCAGTTTTTTGTTTACATTTTCTTAGATTCTTAGATTTCTTTATGCTTCGTCAATTTCTTGCGTTTGCATTAGTCACATTTATTACGTTTCTAAGATTACTTGTACTTCTTGCGTTATTGAAAATTCTTGAGTTTCTTGTATTTTTCGTGTTTCCTATATTTTTAAGTTTTTTACACTTCTAACTCAAATAAAAATTTTCCATGAGTAAAAATTGAGGAGTAAAATTTCTTTAATTTCCGTTGTTGACAATATAATTGAAATGGTGTAAATTTTTGACTCTGTAGATAGAACGTCATCGTCAGGTAGGAGTCAAAAATACGGTTTGCTGGTATTTCAGGAAGGTACCACCCTAAAATTAGATTTTAAAGACGTTAATTAGAATTTTAGTGTGGTAGATGGTATTAATTGCTGTTCTCACAGATAATTATTAAAACGTAAATATCCACTTTTATAAAGTTTTAAAACTGAAAACAAATAAAAGCAGCTTAATTTTCCATAATTTTTCCAGGTTGGTTGTTGCTGCTGTGTGAGGTTATAGTGATAGCACTCGCAGGAAGTGTGCAAATAGGAAAATTACTAAGTTGAAGTATTATAAAATATCGTATGGTTTTAACTGTTTCCATCGACTTGTCAATAGGTTACATTAAATTCTATTGGCACAATATTGTAGACTATAATAGATACAAACTGTTCTAGCATGTGTAGGTCTATTTGATCTATTGTAATGTAGACCTTTCATTTTTTTATTTTTATGTCTGTAGTGTAACGACTACTAGTTTATTTTTACCTTCCTTCCCGAACGTTTCACCCATGAGTTCCTTCCTTAATATTTGACCGGTCCAAATTAACTCATGGAAATGGCTTACGAGCGAAAGGGTAGTTTAATTAAATCAGATTGTTTCTTAATTGTTTGGGATCAGCATTAAACTTAATTCAGAACAGCCACTTCTAAATCTTAAGTATCTCAATGACACTTTTCTGCTACTCCAAAATATTCGTCGCGTCGTTTGGCCAGGAATTGTCGAAATTGATAAACTAACAATTAAAACGGCTACTTGCCGTGATGGTAGTTTATATGTTTTTTATTGTTGATATCGAAACGCTGTGTAAAGTTTGGTAACTTAAGCTTGTTCAATAGGGTCGAAATTACACATTTGGCTATAATGACTGCCCAGACCACAAAGATGGCAGACAGCCGTAATGACCAGTCAAGGAAGAAACAGTTATTGCCAACTTAAACTAATCACCAGCCGATTTCAGCAATCCTGTTTCAAACATTGTAGCCAGTTGTACGTATTTCCGTTTAGTATAATATTGTATTTTACAGTATTGTTTGATTTCCACTGAAACAATATTGTCGCTTTAACATACTAGCACATGCTTATTTTTTAGGCCAATGCTTGGCAGTATTATAAAAAATATCTCAGAGATATTATCTCTACGCCTAAGAAGGATTGAACGTCTGTAACATTTCTGTCTGTAACATTTTGGGTCAGCCAAGACGACAGCCAAACGGATTTGGCTTAATAGGTTTAAGTGCGACATTTTTAGAGACAGTTAGTTTTACATAAACTAACAAACGAAAGTTTAATTAAGAAAAAGTTGTGTTAGTGGGTATAAAAACGAAAGGATAATAAACTTGTTATCCTTGTTACTTGTAAAGGATAACAAACAAAAGCGATATCACACAACCTTCATAATCGGCGATTCTTTATATAAGTACGTAACAAATGTTACCCAAAATTTGCCACGTCTTTAAACTTTGCCACAAGAGTGGACCCGTATGTCAGCATCAAAAGTGAAATTGTGTGTGTGCGCGCGCGTGGTCGAGGTAGAATAAGCGAGAGAGAGAGAGAGAGAGAGAGAGAGAGAGAGAGAGAGAGAGAGAGAGAGAGAGAGAGACAGACAGACAGACAGACAGACAGACAGACAGAAAGCGACAGTGACAGAGAGTGTAAGAGAGAGTGTGAATGTGAAAGAGTGCAAGAGAGAGAGAGAGAGAGTGAGAGAGTGATAGAGGGGGAGACAGCGAGAGAGAGAAAGAGTGAGAGGCGAGCGTTTTTTACAACATGAATGAACAAATGCATCGTTCATGTACGTGTTTCAAGAATGTTAATTAATAATAATATTTACTATTATTATTAATTTTTTTTACTAATATATATACGTATTTCAACAATGTTAATTTGTAATTAATAATTATTAATTAATAATAATATTTACTATTTACTAATATAATTGCCGAATTAGTGTGTTTTCAGAACTTAACGATATATTGTGTTCGTAATCTTTATTTTAATCAAGGCAAATACCAGATTATATTCTTGACGTTTCTCAATAATCTGTAACTTGGACAGTAACCATCTTTCGGAATGTTTATCATAGTACATCGGGGCATGCCGTAACTGCAGGTAACTGTCCTTAATAACATATTGTTGTACTCTATAGGGCTACAACACTCTAGTGTTGCATAATATACTACATTACTATTCTATTATTGTATCCACAGAAAATGTTTGATTAGTAGAAGAATTTACTTTGTAAAATTTTGAATAACACCCCGTAAGGACAAAGTGAGCTTATTCGGATATTACATCGTATCCAACTGTGATAAGCGATTTCACAGGAAATTTCTAAAGTTTTCAGTAACCTTGAAAACTCAAAGTGAAATGTTAAACGGGAGATACTGTTTCACTTAGGAAACAGTATTATACCTCTTCGAGAAATCGATTATACTCGAAAGAACGTCGTGACCGTATGGGGCACAGATAAATTCATACGTATTGTAAAACGTCGCACTCGACTGGTGATAATTCAATACTCCCATTTGGAAATGTTCGTATTAGTTGACGGGCGTGTCTAGAAAATAAAAAAGGGCTGCGCGTCCAGATCGCACTTATTCCTTAGTTGACTATGTTCAATTTAATTCCTTAGTTCAATATAGATTCATTGGAAGGAAAGATTCGGGAAAAGTAAGAAGGCACTAGAGAGGTTCCATCGAAGGACAGGAATAACAAATGCCTACATCTTGGAGAATTTTTGAATTGAGGAGAATGAGAGAAGAAGTAACGAAGAATCGAGAGATTTAAAACGCCATATTTTGCCGGCCGGGGAAATTAACATCCGCTGGTATAAGCATCTGCTATTCCCTCTGCAGTTCATAGATAATAATGTTCTACTTTTATACCTATTTATGGGCGACATTCGATGTTTATTTTGCGTGTTATTAAGGGTTCCCTATTCTGTTAATGTGGATATGTTCTTGATAAATTTCATAGATCTTTGAAAATTTAACCTATTTGAATTTTATTTTAGAAACAATTTTAATAATTTTGTATAATTGTTTTTGAATTGCGTTTTCAAGTTTGTTTTCTTTCTTAAACTAAGCACTGTTTTTTATTCCTTTGTAATTTCAAGCTCGTTTTCCAGGTATATTCAAGTATTCAAAATTATTATTGGAACAATAACTTCTTAAACTTTAATCCTATTTTGGATTTTTTTTAACTAGAGCTACTTAGACTAGCTCGGTTTATGAGCAAACTTGCTGTTTGGTCTCTTGTGTAAAGACATGCCTAGGTTGTGGTGCTGAGGGAATTTTACGCTCGCGAATTTCATATTAGTCAGTTCAACTTAATAATCTATAAACTATTACCACTTTCAGGCCCGGCTCCAGGCAGGGGCGAGCCGTGCCACTGACTAGGGCGGCAGATTCCGGGATGTTAAGTTTTGAAATTGAGGGAAAAAATAAAATTACGCCTGTCGAGACTTTAAAATTTATTCAAAAGTATGGGTTCCCGCCAAATGTTGGTGTCGCTCTAAGAATTTTGCTAACATTACCTGTGACAATGGCAAGCGGAGAAAGAACTTTTTCGAAAATCAAACTTATTAAAACTTATCTCAGATCGAATATGTCCGAGACTCGCCTGAGTGGTCTGGGGAATATATCTATAGAACATCAGTTAGTTGAATCACTTGATTACAACGAAGTCATAAAGGAGCTTGCTAGCTTTGCAAAAGCGAGACGAGTATTTTTTAACTAAGGTATATGATAGGTACATTACTTTTGTTGTACTTTAATCATAATGAATTTTAGTTAGTATTTTCATTGTAAGTCATGACATAGGCATACATTTTTATTGTCTCACGAATCCTTGTATTGTCTCTACAATTTTTATTGTAGCCGCTCGCCGCATCGTAAACGCGAAAAAGTTCTAGTTATTTAATAAACACAACAATGCAAACATTCCTAGTCGTCATTTGAAGTCAATCGCCGTATCTTTAGAGTAGGTCTAATGTGCGTGAATGTGTTCAGAGTTAAAATGGGAGGGGGGGACTCATAAATACTGCACAGGGCGGCAGAAGGGCTGGGGCCGCCCCACACTTTAGCAGTCCGACGGAAGAGGAAGTACTGGGAATGTAGAACAGGGTAGGCAGCAGGCTGTAACGTGATGTCGTAGGCGTATGTCGGCGGTCACGTTGACGCACACGGCGACGGTCGTACATGTGACCGACGGATGGGATTTCTTCAGGCTACTATCTGATGCCACCGACTCAACATATTACGCATGTGTTTGGAGTTACGCAACCACCAGTGCAGATCGCATTATGCTTGTCCTGGCCCAGTTTCAAGGTGAATTCGGTATTACTAAATGAAGAAGAAGAAGACCTGCCTCGCCTCGCTTCGCCGACGCGTCACTGAATATTGATTAAACAAACGATATGCTGCTGCGAAGCACACACACACACACACACAACCGTTCACAGTCCCTTGTTTTCTGTACCTACGAGATGGCAACAATTAGTGAATTTATTCCATTATTCACAGGATAGTAAAACGTGTTTGCACACTAGTGTTACACGAGCAACACGCAAATTTATGTTGTCCTTAATTACTGTAGGAACATCAACGAAAGGTTTACTCATTGTACCCTCAGTCTCGGTGTCAAAACGAACATTTCTCTTGTGCACTTGCATGTCAAGTGTGTCAGCTTTAAATTAATGACGTCTCTTTGAAAAAGAGGCGTTTTTCTCTTCAGTGTACATACTGTGTCTATGTTGTGGTAAAGCCTCTACTCTGACTGCCTTCTTCGTAATACTTTCACACTGGACTTTTCGACTCCCACAATCTAGAGCCGTGTTCAGCAACCCAACAGCCTGCATTATGTCTAAAGTGTGAAACGTGCATAAAATCTCCACTTATTTCAATAGAAGTGAATATTATGAGAAAGTGGAAATTCGACAATTAAGGTGTGAAAATAAAACTCTTTTGATACCTTTAGCTAAAAAGGAAATATATAACAAGTTTATTCATGTTTTGTATTCTATACTTTATCATCGTTTACGTACCGACATAAACAAATAAAAAAAATAAAAAAAAAAACAAATTTCCTCAAACATTTGAAATCTTGGCGAATGAATAGAAGGTCAGTTGAGTACCTTTATCACCTGCATTAATAATAATTTTAACCACACGAGATTCAATTATTAACAGAAAAAATGTAATTTGTAAGGAGTATAGATAGATTTATTTACGATGTAAAAGTATTCATGATTTGTTTATTACCAAAACTTGTTAACAATTATTATAATAATTTCATTTTATTTTCAAAGATTATATCAAATTTAGTTTAATGTAAAAGTATTCATGATTTGTTTATTACCAAAACTTGTTAACAATTATTATAATAATTTCATTTCATTTTCAAAGATTATATCAAATTTAGTTTAATGTAAAAGTGTTGATTTTATTTTTAAAATGGTTATTACTGCCAAATATTAGGTTAATTATTTTATATTATTAATAATAATTGTTAATACTATACTTTGGTTGGTATACTGATGTGAATTAACGTTAAAAAAGATTTTTCAGTTGGTATTAATTTTGAAATGTTAAGGATCTTTTATCTAGTATATATTAATATTTAGTATAGTCTGTATAAGGTTTCAGTAACTATATAATAGATATGTGACAAATTTGTTGGCGATAAGAGCTAATTGGACCTATGAAAGATTTTTGTTGTTGTTGTTGGAGTAAATCTATAAATATAACTTAACTTGTCACTGCTCACAGTTTGTGGTGAGCAGGTAATTCCTATTTCTGTGAATATAATAAGCATTGTGAACTTTAATAATGGGAATAAAGATATAAAAATTGTATAAATATTACGATGAAGGCAGTCAGAGTAGAGGATTTGCTAAACTCGTCGTTTAGGACTTTTAGATTTAAGAGTGCATACCTTCGTTGTTGAAGTGACGAAAAATAATTCCAGATTACAGACTATCTCCCACATGTGCATATCGTAGACTTCCAACGATTCAATGTCTGCCACTAGTCAATTAATTGGCTAAATGCTTGATAGTTTGATTAATAAATTTATTGCTTACTAGACTAAAACAATACTCTATAACGATTTAATTACTTAAAACCTTATTTATTATCGTCTTATCGAATCGTTTATACATTTTTCTGGCTTAACCATTTAACACCTAACAATTTAGTACTTAAAAATTACATTATTAATTACTTTTTAGTTCCGTAATTACTACCCAAATAGGAATACTTTTGATAATAATTTAATCTAATAATCTAAGTGAGACTAGTTATAATAGTATTTCGTTAATCAACCGATAAAAACCAACACCACAATCATTTAGGCCTAATTACTCAATAGCTAACTATTTAAACACTAAATTATTTTATAAAATGGTTTTATATTTCATACAACGTAGAACGTAAAATTTAACATATTTTGTGTGTGTGTGTGTGTGTTTGTGTGGGGGGTCTAATTAAGTATTAATTGAGTACAAGTAAGACGACAATGAAAAATTATTACTTTACCGTGTAATTGGAAAGAGCAAAATTGTATTATATATTTTACAATAGAGTGTTAAACATAAAATAGCTGGATAAAGTAACAAATGAAGGGGTTATGGAAATAACTAGAGAAAAGAAAAGGGTAGGTGGAGAAGTATAACAAGGAAACGAGACAGTTTTGGCTACTGGTTGGCTGGATGGCTACTGATTGTGACATCCAGAACATCAAGGCATTAGTGACGAAGGATGCAGCGAGTGAGGTCAGACACTGGAGTACCTGAGGCAGATTGTTGTTGATGTGAGGTGTCATAGATATTCGGAAAGCTCAGGATTCGGAGAGCTCAAGAGGTTAGCTCAGGATTGGAAGAACTGGAACAGTCAGGCGACTGATAAAGGAGAGAGATAGAGATAGATTAGATAGACAGACAGATAGACAGACAGATAGATAGATAGATAGAAAGGGAGAGAGAGAGAGAGAGAGAGAGAGAGAGAGAGAGAGAGAGAGAGAGAGAGAGAGAGAGAGAGAGAGAGAGAGAGAGAGAGAGAGAGAGAGAGAGAGAATGAGCAAGTGAGGGGGAGAAGTACTTATATACAATTACTTGTTTGTTTTAAACTGTGGAGAGTGTAATTTTGAAATGTGATTACGATGGTAGTTAAATTATATATACCAACCAAGAAAGGAAGCTGTACTTGGGACTGGGGACAAGCCGTGATGCCGCGTTCCGAGCTCCTTGTAGATCTCCCAACGCGGGGACCACGATGTTTGAGGTTTTCCTAAATGTACACTGCTAATGGTCGTGAGGTTTCAATTATACATAGTCTAATTCAGGGCCAGCGTTCGCCGAGGTCGCGTCCAGGATTCACCAAGCACAGATGGGTGTTGACAGAGGGCACTAGTGAGGGGATTGACCTGGAAGCGGTCAAAGCGACGTGAGAACTTTGTCGAAAGACTCTGTATAGTGGTGTTCAGGGAACGGACACATAGGGAGTTTCGGATGGTTAGGTTCAAAGACCCAGCGCAAACCTCGGTGCAAGAGAGACTGCAGCTTTTGCTTATGGGTCTTTGCCAAGTAGCCCCACACTGAGATCGCGTTGGTAACTATCTGTGCCAAATACTTGGAGACGATGAGTTTGCCTAGTTGGCGGGTCATTGATTTGCTGCAGAACAGGAGCCTGAGTGAGTACAATCGATGGGCAGTTTTGCGGGCTGCTTGCTCGGAATGTGTCTCCCAGGTGAGACGTCGATAGAGGTGAATCACGAGGTACCGGGAGAGGAAGGCAGAGGAATATCACCTATGTACAGTCTGGGTGGAACCTTCTGTGCCTGCAGAAGACAAAAACTGTGTTCTTGGCAGCGTTAATGGAGACCCTCCACCCACTCAACGTAGAAGTCCATATAACGGCCATTCCGCCGCTACTACCAACTGCATACACTGCCGTGTCGTCGGAGAACATGGCCAATCAGACGAGTTGGGCACGTCGTAGAGGTACACAGCGTGATATACATACGTATACCCTAGCTGAAAAGTCAATTGTAATATATTTTCAAAGTCTTCATTAAAAATGTTAATTGTCATACTATTTATTCACTAAACAATAAAAAAACTGGTAAAATATTAAATTTATAATCATCTTTCCTGGCTTAATACATTCACATGTAAGCAAATTACAGTTCACAGAAAATATGAAATAATATTCGTATTGATATCCTTACAAACATGAGCAGATTGAAAGACAATGTTGTAAGCAATCATCTAAATTCCTTTTATAATAAAAATAACGTTTTCTGGTACGTTAGATTCCCACTAGAAATAAATAGTTTCCTCGGTGGCCCAAATAGGCGGCCCTAGATATTAGAATATGTTAGAAAGTCCGGAAAGTTAGTGGTATTGCCGCCACACCATCTTGTTTGCAGCCTATATTGGCGTTTTTCCACATTGTTTTGTTAAATACAAAGTTTAAAATAGATCTGTAATAATTATATAAAACGTTATGAGGTCAAGAAATTCAATTGTTATAATAACATTTATAAGACATGTCAATGTAAACCAGATGTTTTTTTACAAAAGTGATTATTTTTTTAAAGATAAAAATCCGCATATTTAATGTTTCATTCCACTTGTTACTCGTAACTGAACAGCAAAATTGATTGTCTGATTTTTATAACAATTACAGGTCATAACTTGGAAAGTGTTTAAATTTTTTCATATAACATATTCTGATCTTGCAATTCCAGTCTGGGAGTTATTGTTGGGTGCCACATTTTAAAGCCGTTTAAAAGCCCTTTTGTGGCATGTCTGTGTTTAAAATCTCTGACTTTTCGAAACCGATTGTGCAACACCATGTGCCTAGCACAATTTTCTTGACCTTCTTTAAAATTTATCCTGTTCTTTCTAAATTCATAGTCATGTATTCCCTTTTCGTTCTCATCCAGCCTCCTTGCCGCGAAAGACCTAATCAATATTTTACCTTTCATAAAAATAATTTTACGATAATTATATACAGAACTTGCAAAAGCAGGTCGCAAATAACAAATAGCAAAAGCAATATTAAATAAAGAATTTTGGGTACCAATTAAACTGCTGAAGTTAAACTTACTTAATTAATTTTTGCAGGGCTCAGTGAAATGAAATATTGTCTAGAACAAAGACCACATAAACTATGAAATTTCATAATTACATCTACAGAGTTTTTTCAGAATAACCAAGAAAGTCATACATTTTTTATCATTTTATGTTTGTAAATTATAGTATGAATATTTACGCTACAAAATGTGGTTAACATTTCTTATTGCACTCCTACATAATACAGAAAATAAAATAAATCATCTGTGTGAAAATAACTCGTACATGAGCTTGAAAAAATTCAGTTTCAAGATACGCTATTCAAAGTTTAGAATGCATAATTAGAATATATTATTTACACAACTTTATCTATTTCAGATCCGTAGACTGGCTTTTCATCTTTGTCGTTATCTTCAAATTTAATTTTCTTACTTTTTTATTTTATTATTTTTTCGCTTAAATTCTTGGAATTTTCGTTGGCTTTCCGAACCTTATTTTTGTCTATATAAATTTCAGAACAACCATAATTATGATTGAATCAGTATTAAAAACGCTAAACAAACCTCATCTACGCTATCTCCATTAATATTTTCTTTAACATTTATTTCTCTCAAGGAAAACTTAATTTGTTTGCAATGCTGGTTTACCGTGTACTTGTTTTACCACATTAGTTCGATGTCGACATGGTAGGTACTCCTGTTTTACAAATCTAGCACTTAGCAATACGAAACCACACTTATAATCGAAACATAAACTATAGATAGCCCCAGTCAAAGGCTATTTAAATTCTTATAGACTTTAAACACACAGTCCACGAGGTTTTCCATACTGATTTTACTGTATTTTTAAATACTAATTTTACTATACCATACTAATAACTAATTTAATATACTAATACCATACGAATTTTAAAAATTAATTTTAATAACTTGTTTTTTAACAATAGATATGTTCTTTTGAGTATCCAAATACTCAAAATAATCTGAAGTACAATACGGATTACAAAAATCCAATATTTTAAGACAAACTTTCCTTAAGTTAGTGTCTGGTAACCATCATCAATTGTCAATTGTCGAGCGAGAAAGTCCACGACTCTAGACATTCTGGGCAAAGAAAACCAGGGTGTTTGGAACCTTCTGACACGGCCCGATTTAGCACAACTTTTCCTGTAAGAATTAATTATTATAAGAATTATTATACAAATAGAGTGTTTTTATTTATTTTTATATTGTCTTTAAAACATTAAAAATGCAAGAGAAAATTCTCTTTCTTACAACTTTAATCCGGATGTTAGTGGATGGCCTCATTCTGTTGAATATCTCTGTTTAAAACATCTTTGAGACTAGTTCCACTTGTTCCAAGAAGAGAATTCCCTGCTTATGTCTTAAACCACGGATTTTCCATACATTGGCCACGGAACATGAGATATCCTGAGGGTATTTAAAACAGTGGTTTTATCTTGGCCTTTATTGTCTGTAATCTTGGCCAGTTAGTGGCACACCTACTTAAATTTGTATAAAAAAGAAAAAAGGTGCTACGATTTGCATTCAAAGAAAGATACCCGCTGATCTGCCCTCCGGGGAGGTCGTTCGCACTAACTACATGGGGATTTAGTATTTGTCGATACATTCGGTCATCAGACAACTGAACTCCTGTGTGCGAACAGGATATGCCACGTATAAGTGCGACTGGCATTTAAATGTAAGAATTTAAATGTAAGAAACTGCAGACCCATCATATTCCTTACAAAAAATTAGATTTTCTTAAAGGTTAACAAGACTATTCAAATCTTTTTGTTATTAATTATAAAATCTTTTCTGGCAATCGAGAGCTGCGATTTCGCCGGCACCTTTGGTTATGAGAATTTTTATGAAATAAATTTCACTTGTACCAAAAGTATGTGTTAAGGGGCATGTGCCCTTTAACTTCAAAATTTTCGATTTTTTAATAATAGGCCTAAAACATTCTCCTGTTAATTCTGTTTAAGAAAATATATAACATTACATACCTTTATAGTAATTTACTAGGTGTAAAAAGTTAATAATGACATGCCTGCACATCTTGGGCACGCGCCTGGGTAGGTGGCGCCAACGAATTTACGCAGTACAACTTCTTACGTACTTTATTGTTACAAATAACTTTCATATATATAATAGATTTTAAGCATGAGCACTCACTGCCAGAAGCAGTTATGGAGGTGATTAATCCTGTATTCAAGGACCTATCACACCCAAACTTGCTGAAACTCTGCCTGCACGGAAAAACACAAAACCCTAATGAGAGCATAAACAGTGTTATTTGGAACAGAATTCCAAAATCAACTTTTGTGGGATGTCAGACATTACACCTAGGAGTTACTGATGCGGTGATATGTTTTAATGATGGGTCAGTTACAAAGTGTAATGTGCTTGAGAGGATGGACATAAAACCAGGATAATTCATGTTTGAAGGACTCACGGAAATCGACAAAAATCGAATTAAAAAAGCAAACAACGAAGTTGAGGAGCAAAACAAAAAGAAGAGGATCAGAAGGAGGCTGTTAAAAAGGAAAAGAGACGACAGTGATAGTGCTGATTATTGTCCTGGCGGCTTTTAGTTCAGTTTAAGTGTTAATCCAACTTCAAACTCAATTTCCCAAAAGTGCAGTTTTTTAACTTTAGGTATCATTTTTGTAAAAACTAATAGGCCCACAAACTTTAAATTTGGCACAACTCTTCTTTATTACTTGTTAAGTAAAATGTACCACTTTTGTTTA
The DNA here is from genome assembly GCA_034769895.1 of Magicicada septendecula. NCBI lineage: Eukaryota > Metazoa > Arthropoda > Insecta > Hemiptera > Cicadidae > Magicicada > Magicicada septendecula. The sequence goes on from CM068372.1 coordinate 178,527,161, forward strand.
ATTAAGTGTAACCTAAATGTTTATGATAAAAGGTCTTTGTATCTATTAATAGATAAAAAAATTGCTGTAAAAAAATTACAAAAATAAAAAATTGTATTTCTCCAAAACTATAAATCATATTTTTCTGAATGTGTATCATTTTAAGCAGGTATATACTTGCAATAAGTGTTAAAAATTTCAAGTCAATCTATCAAGTAGTTTTTGAAATAATGGTACCGAAGTCATGCCATGTTTGCTCATTTAAAATACATTGTGACCTGAAGGGTACACGCTCCCCTTAAGGGAATTGTTTCTCCATATGTAGAAAACAATTCAAATCCTATAAACAACGTATTTTATCTGTACTATTTTTGTTAAATTCTTTTTTGTACTTTGAAACCGTTTTCAAAGATTAATAATTCAAAAATAGAATAACAATAATGGGGTGCCCGGGGTATGTGGGTCAGGAACGCTTTAATATACAATGATAACGGTACGGAGTACGGAATCACTACATTAAAGAGCATTTATTGTTGAAGAGAAAAAAAATTAGTGTGTCTGAGTAAAATGGAAGTAGACCAGCCGCGATAGACTTCCGTTGTTCTTGTGGCCTAATTTCCTGTTGAATTTTAATATTAAATTTTAAATTACAATTGAATTTCAAATGTTAATTCTGAGACCTAATATTAGTAAACACTGCGGCAGCACGCTGCATTGTGTGCCTTTAAAATTAGAAGAAATTTTCAAGGCGAGACGCGATCGCCAGTCACTTAACTATTCTGTCATTGATGATCACCTGACGATGCGTTTCGTCATTTCCCTCGTGTTACGTGATTTCCTTATTTGGTCACGAGACGG